>JAUMJL010001087.1:0-312356 GCA_033558185.1 Dromococcyx pavoninus | reverse complement strand
GGACCCGCGTCTTTACTGCTCCGCGCCGCGTGGGGAGCGGGGGCTGCGACGCGGGACCCTCGGTGCAGCTCGGGACCGGCCCTGCCCGCTCCGGGACCTCCTGCCGCCCCGGGACCCTCCGTACCCGATCCGTGCACCGCTCGGGGCCCGCCTTCCCTCCTTCCGGAGCCTCCTCGCTTCCTCGGGACCTTCCTTTCCCTGCTCCGGGACCCTCCGTGCAGCGCTCGGGACCCTCCTTTTCTCTTCCGGGACCCTGCCTGCTTCCTCGGGACCCTCCGCGCCCCCTCCTCCCGGAGCCTCCTTCCCCCCACGGGACCCTCCTTCCTACCCCACCCCCCCATCCCCGCACCCTTCTTCCCCGCCCCCGGGATCCTCCTCTCCCCCCCATGCCCCCTCCCGGGACCCCCCGGGACCCTCCGTACACCCTCGGACCCTCCATGCTCCCTGTCGGGACCCTCCGCGCCCCCCCCAGGGACCCTTTGCGACCCTCTGGACCCTCCGTGACCCCCAGAACCCTCCCTGCTCCCCCCCGGGCCCTCCCTGTACCCCCTGGGACTCTCCGTGCCCCCCAGGACCCCCTGGGCATCGCCCCCCTTCCCCCCAGGCCCCCCCGTGCTTCCCTCCAGGACCCCTCAGGACCTTCTCTTCTTCCCAGGACGCTCCACGTCCCCTCCAGAACCCCAGTGCCACCCCCCGCGCCCTCCATTCCTCCCAGGATCCCTGTGCCCCCCCCAGGACCCTCCATTCCTCCCAGGACCTCCGCACCTCCCCCAGGACCCTCTGTTCCTCCCGGAACCCTCATTTTACCCTCCCAGCCCAGGATCATCCGTGCCCCCGCTGCCAGGACCCTGCTTTCTGCCCCGGGACCCTCCGTACCTGCCCGGACCCTCCGTTCCTCCCGGGATGCTCCGTATCCCTCCCGGGAGCTCCTCGCCACCCTCAGGACCCTCCGGTTCTCCCGGGACCCTCCTTTCCCTTCCGGGACCCTCATTTTACCCCTCCCTCCAGGATCCTCTGTGTCCCCAGAAACCCTCCGTGCTCCCCTCCCTGCGGGGCTCTCTGTGCCCCGCAAAACCCTCCCTGCTCTCCCCTCTGCGGGGCTTTCTGTGCCCCCCAAAACCCTCCCTGCTCCTCCCCGCAACCCTCTGTGCCCCCCAGGACCGTCTGTGCTCCCCCTCAAGCCATCCATGCCCCCCCACCCTGGGACCCTCATTTTACCCCCCTCCCTGAGACCCTCCCTGAACCCCAGGACCCTCCGTGCATCCCCCTCCACCTCAGGACCCTCCATGCCTCCCCCTCCCCCCAAGAACCCTCCACACTTCCCCTCGGGACCCTCTGTCCCCCCCCGTGCTCCTTCAGGACCCTCTGTGCCCCCCAAGACCCTCATTTCTCATCCCCAGGATCCTGTGTTACTCCTGAGACGCTCCGTGCCCCCTCTGAGGCCCCAGTGCCCTTTCAGGACCCTCCAGGCTTCTCCTCGGGACCCTCCTTTCCTCCCCAGGACCCTCCTCCTTTTACCCACCCCTCCAGACCCTCCTCGTGCCCCAGCACCTTCCGTGCGCACCGCGCCCCCCTCTCGTGACCTCCAACCCCCTGCTCCCCGAGCCATCCTTTTACCCCCCACTCCCAGGACTCTCAGTGTCCTCCAGGATACTCCTTTCCTACGTCCAGGACCCTCTGTTCCGCCACCATCCCTCCGGGACCCTCTTTGCCCCCCACCACCCCCCAGACAGCCCCCACACCCCTCCCCTTCCACAGCCAGGTTTATTTAACTGCTGTACTTGGACCAGTCCAGCTCCCGCTGAGGCAGAGTCTGCCAGACTGCATTTAATACAATACCTTAAATAGAATACAAATATAAAATGGAAGAATAAAAGGTGTACAGAAACCACGGCCGCACACCCAATCCCGTCTCCACGCACAAAGTCCTGGCCCGGAGCACCGAAGGCCGACGATGGGAGCCGGAAGAGAGAAGCAAACCATCCTCACCAGGCCCTTGTGTGCTATTCCTTGCTCCCAAGGTCACTCCTGTCTGCATGTGAGTGAGGGATGTCGGCACAAGTCTCCCAGGGACAAAGTCCTTCAGTGGGATAAAGTCCTCCAGCAGGATCAAGGGGCTGAGTGATCCTTCCGGAGCCACAACTGTAAATTTTGGTTTCAACCCTTCCTTCTAGGAACTAAGACATCACAGTGGATTATCAAAGCATAGGAGCGGTTTCTTCCAAAGAGAATGTATTTACAATTAACTCCCAACAATTCATTTTCTCTCTGCCACCAGCAGATGCCTGAGGGCCCCTACGAATCATACCGGGAAACGACTGAAGTTCTTCAAAAAAATAAGAAAATAAATCAAAATATGACTGCTAGGGCAAACGATGGCTGGTGGCAGGGAACACAACACACTCTGGGCTCAGCTGGGTCACAAATTCAGACTGTGCACACTCTGAGGCAGAGCAGCGACCTCCTGCGCATGCTTCAAACTGGAGCTCTGTCTCGGTGGTGGAGTGGGATGCAGAAGAGACCAACGGGAGGATCATCAGAGCGTGCTGCGAGAGGAGAGCGTGGCTGGTCCTGCTGCAGTACCAGGTTCCAAGATCGCCAGCCCGGGCACAAGGTCCTCTGTGGGTTGGCAGAAGAGGAGGCAGCAGCATGGCAGAGCGATCCTTGGAAGCCAGAGGCACTTAAACCAATTCATTGCAGACCACGAGAGGAATCCTGACTGCCTCCCTGTAATCCAGTTCAAATCAGGAAAAAGCTCCAAACCTCCACACATTTGGTACAGAACAACAAAGTAGGAGTGGGGTATTGTGGCTGTACTGCAGAGCCACCACTCTTCACACTGATCCTCTTATCATCCCAAGTAAGGCTGGATGGACTTGACCCCAACCACCACCCTTGGCAGCATGTTTGGTCCAAAATACTGGAGTAATTCCACTCCCTCCCACCCCAACATTTTCACTGTTACCTTGAAAGAATAAAGTCAAAATGAAAGTATACATAAATAAAATTCAAGAGTTGACATAGTAACTCCAGGCTTTAGATATCAATTGTCCAAGAAATGAGAATACCGAAGCTTTGAAAGGCGCTGAACATTGAGTTTGACAAGGGGGGAGGAAGGAAGAAGCCTTCAAAGCATCACCAACTCAGAAGTCTAAGTTCATAACCAGCACAGTTTGAAGGCGACCACGTTTCTGTCCCAAAAACAAGTGCTTTATCTTCTCAATGTCAAAAGGAGCCACTGGTGGATGCAGAATGGACGTGCAGGACCTTGACTCCAACCAGCAGGGAAATTTAGGACAATTGAGTTGAGATACTGCCAGTTTCTACCAGTCCAAGTGTTCTTTAAGACTCATTGCAAAGCCTCAGCCTGAAAAAATGATCACCTCCAGGAGTCCAACATAATAATGAGTATATGTATTTTTTTTTTTTGACCCTTGAGACTGTTGAGTTCAGCTGTCAATCATTTCGGAAAGTTCCAGGAGGAGGTCATCCTCGTCCTTTCCTGGGTCCAGGTCTATTTCTGCTTCCAGTTTGCCTTCTGAGATTTCCCAAATAAGCTTCTCAAAGTCATCTTCCACAGATAAGGGTGCTTTCCCAGCCCCGGTGGAGCTCGGCTGGCGTGTCACTGTGGCTGCTTGGGAAGAGGCTGAAGTTGGGCTCGAGACCTCTGACTGTGCCACAGAGTCTGCCTGAGTTTCAACATGCGGTTCCAGACTTGGAAGAACAAGAAAGAGAGCAAATCACTGTACGACATTCCTTAACCAGCTCTTAAAACTCTTGTTAATCCCTCCTACGCCTCAATCTTACACAGGGATTTGTTATTCAATTAACCCAGGGCTACTTTTAGAGTACAATGTACCAGCAGGGACATTCTTCCATGTGGGGATTTATCTGTAAAGACAGAGCATCCACGGTCTGGCAAAGAAGGTTTGATTTCTGTAGCCAGAGATGCTTTGCCACCTTTACTAATCTAACTGTAAAAAGGTTAAGAATTCATCTCCTGCAAGCATTGAGAAAACCCAAGAAGTAACTGAAAAGCTGTACCAGCTCACGGCATTTTAGGAAAAGGATCTAAATAAATATTCCTGCCAGCTCCTAGAAAATTATTTCAGATGAATTGTTCCTTTGTTGGATTTTGGCATTAATTAGCTGAAAACTCTGATCAAGAAGAAGAACAAATTGTGGTGGTTACCTGGCCTTGCCGCCTTCTTCCTGAGGTACGAAGGTCGGGCTCTCCTCTAGCGAAGAGCGCACCACATCCTAGGAAGAAGCAGGACAATTTTTATGATACACAGGTAAACAATTCTTAGCAGATTGTCCCTCCAGTGTTCCTCCTCTGAGTAACCAAAATACAGCATCAGGGCACTCCTGAAGAGAAGTTAATGTTCACTTAAGTTTAGCAATGACTTTGGGTCTTTTTTAAGAACACAGCATTAATGGACAAAATGTTTCACACCACAGAGGAATATTATGAGGTGCCATACGAGCACAGGCTGAAGTTTTGCTGTGAGGGTGGGGAGGCCCTGACCCAGGTTGCCCAGAGAAGCTGTGGCTGCCCCATCCCTGGAGGTGTTCAAGGCCAGGTTGGATGGGGCTTTGAGCCCCCTGATCCAGTGGGAGGTGTCCCTGAGGGGTGGAACTGGATGGGCTTTAAGGTCCCTTCCAGACCAAACCATTCCATGATTCCATGAAATCATAGCAGAGTATTATATAAATGCTGCCATTCACCAAGTCAAAAGCAGTCAGGTAACTTCAGCCAATCCTCTAGACCAGTTCTGGATTTAAAAGGGAACCAAGACCTGTAGAACGTTCCAGTTTTCCATCTTTTCTCCAAGAGGAGAGTAACACTTGGGCATAAATTTTACTAAGGACCCACTGCTGCCTCAGCCATTGTCCTTACCAGAGCTGGTTTTTTAGCAGGAGGCTCCATTGTGTCCTCATCACAGCTTTTCTCAGCAGAGGGAGGACTCTCCACAAACTTGCGTTTCAGTGCTTTCTTGATGGGGAAGCTGGCTTTCCCACCCAAGGCCTTCAGGGACACCTTAGATCTGCCTGGAATAAAAGCAAGAGAGGACAGGTTCTCTTAAGAGTCCCATAGCCCTTCTAGTTTAATGTGTTTGCCCAGCACAATTACACTGCCATTTCTCAGACTCATTATTTTCCACACAGTGAACTCCGTTTTCCAACAGAAAGTAAAAAGGAGGCAGAGTTACAATCTGAAAATTGTCATCTTTCGCCTTAATTTCAAAATGTAACCTAAAATAGGTCTTTAACATACACTCAACACTTACTTCTAGCTTTCTGTTCCAGATTCTGAGCTGCCTTCTCCCGTGGTGACACAGCAGCATCCTTTCCTGGTCCCTCCACCCTATGTTTCAGCAACATCCTCCTCGCAAGTTTATGACCTGACCCTGAAACCACGGTGGATTCAGGACTTCCCAATGCTGGAGTTTTATCCTTGTTTGCCTTTTCAGCAGGAGATGGCACAGCAGTTGCTTCCTTCTGAAGCATCTTTTCTTGACGTCGTTTCAGTTGCTGCTTCTCCCTCATTATCTCTTCAAGGCTCTTCACTTGAACTTTGGAAATAGTTGCATTCTTATCAGAGGACTGGAAAGAAACAAAAGGAGATGTCATTAAGAAAATCTCAGATCTGACGTTTGCTCCATAAAAAAATATTGCCTGTAACAAGATCCATGCTTTGCTATGGAAATACTGTTTGAAAAGCCTGAAATTCCCAACACTGCAAGCTTCTTTAATAGAGCAGAAGACTCTAGCTGTAATCTATTATGTTTTTGTTAAGCACCAGAAAGTCACACAAGCTCCCCAGTACAGCATTCGCTGACGGATTTCCTCGAATACAAAGCTCTAAGCCTTTTCTCTTCAAATACTTAACCTCAGGAATTTAAGATACCCTTCAGCGGCCGAGAACAAACGCATTCCCTCCACATTAACCTTGCAGACTCTATCTGGTGCTGATAGGGTTTCTTATTCACTGTCAGGTATAATGAGATTAATTCAAAGCTTCAGGATTACAAAGTTGCCTGGAAATGCTACTGAAAATGACAGGACTGACTTCACTGTGACGCTTTCCGAATGTGGAAAAGTAGGAACACGCTTAGCGTGCAGTGAGGTACAAACCAGGCACAACAAAATTGATCAGAAATACTGTGAATATGTGTGGGTGTGGGTGTGTGTGTGTCTCTTCACAAAGGACTTACCTCAGCCGGTGCAGAGACAGTTTTGGCAGAAGGTCTGCTGAATTCCACGACCTTCTTCTCTTCTCCTCCAGGTGCTTTAAAAGAAACAAGAAAAACTCCATTTTGTCAATAGCAGAAATAAAGAAACCTGGTTGCCTCAATTTCCTTGGTGTTTTTATTTCCTCATTTCTAATAGTGGCACAGGGAAAGGCTACAGGAAGCAATCCGTGCAGCATTCGGGGTCTCTCTCCCTCGATCACGCTCTCTCTTTTTACATGGCTCACATAATAACAATAAGATCTTTAACACTGGGTCAAAGGGATCTTTAATACTGGGTCAGTTTTGACAGAAACTGGCCCTCACTTTCAGAAGTTGCTGCACACTATTCAAACGTGCATACATCAATAACTTAAGTTAAACAATACACATGGCCAAAGAGGAAGGTAAATCTGGATTCAGCACAGGGAAGATCCCATACCACAACAACAGGGAGCAGAAGAAACAGAAGGAAGCAATTAGACTACAAATCTCCTCAATGAATGAATTTTCCAGTGGGAAATACAGAAAACTATCATGTAGTTCATGGAAAATAATATGGTTGCACATTCTGGCACCTTCTTGCCTTTTGATTCTGTAACCTTTTACCCTCTGGTTGTACACAGAAGGAACGTGCAAAGCGAATCCTGAGCAAACTGAATTTATTTGGTAGGGGAAGCACTTTGCCAAGGTTGATACCAAATCATCTTATTACCTATTAGCTTTGTGATCCGTAACAATCTCCTCCCTGTTGGAGGAAGTTCAGGTTGTGCTGGGGGAGCTGGCACGTTTTTTCCACTCTGCTGCATCCGCAGAGCCTTCTCCTTCTTTATTTCTTCCAGAGTTTTAATATGCACTTCTCCTAATGGCTTGGCTTTCCCTCCCGTATCTGCCAGGAGCACTTTGCTGGGCAGAGATGGAGCAAGTTCGCTCTGCTTCTCGGGCCCACTCACAGCTTTCCTCTTGATAGAAAGCTTTTCTGGTTTTTGCTTCTCTTCTTCCAATTGCTTGTGGTTTTTTTCAGCCAGGGCTCCTGAGAAAGTTTTGATGCGAACTGCAGGGGAAGGCTTTGCCCCTGAGCTGGAATCTTCCATTTTACATCCTTCAGCCTGGGGTTTAGCCAGAGCTTCTCCTCGTCTCCGATTCGCTCTCTCAATATGAATTTCCTCCAATGTTTTCACATGGATCTCTCCTGTTGGCTTGGCAGCCTTCCCTGTCATCATCAAAAAATAAAAGAGAAGCACCAACGTTGAGTCTCCAAGATTTGTCATAATACTAAGGAAAAGTAGGTTTGAGTGATAGGACAAGGGGGAACAGTTTTCAGCTGAAAGAGGGGAGATTGAGATGAGATCTTAGGGAGAAATGTTTTGCTGTGAGGGTGGGGAGGCCCTGGCCCACGTTGCCCAGAGCAGTGGTGGCTGCCCCATCCCTGGAGGTGTTCAAGGCCAGGTTGGATGGGGCTTTGAGCCCCCTGATCCAGTGGGAGGTGTCCCTGCCTGTGGCAGGGGCTGGAACTGGATGATCTCTAAGTACCCTTCCAACCCAAACCATTCTATGATTCTACAATGGACATGATGGTACAGACACAGTCCCCATCCACCCAGAGGAGCTCCCACAGGGCTCTCGCAGTTCCTGCTCCATCACTAAGTCTAATTTATTTTTTCCTTTCTCAGACTGTACTTCCCTGCCAGCATCTCAAACTCCTGCTCCTGGCAGTGGTTCTATTCTACTTGTGCGCAAGCATTCTGCAGCTTCTAAGAGTTCACAGCAGGAGCATGGAAGGTGGATAAGGCACAAGTGGAAAACACATCCCTACAGCCAGATTTCTGACAGCAGCCATCAGGATAGCATCAGAACTCGAGCAACAGAATCAGGCAGGTTTTTAAATTAACTTTTACGGGGTTTTACGGAAGTTCGTGGAAAGAAAAAAACGGGGAAGGCCTATTCAATATCCAGTTACCTGGCTCTGTACTGGTCTGTTGAGGGTGTGATCCCAGCCTCTCCTTCACAGACCTGGGGACTTGAACTACAAGACAGAAAAGAAAAAGTTATGGAGACTGCATAATTTCAAATTGGTGTTCACATTTCAAAATAAGACAGAAGATCACTGGGATTCAAAGTCGCGCTGAGTCTTAACCAACATGTAAAATGAACCATTAGAAGAAAGGATAAACAGGAAACCCAGATAGAAAATCTGTGCATCAAATCCAGATGTCTGTTTAGCAGCTGTACCTTTCTTTGGTGCTTTGTCAGTGTTCTCCAGAATCTCTACCTTCTTCCCCAGCCTTTCTGCAAGGCTGCGCTTCAGCAGAGGGGCACTCTTAACAGCTTCAGAAAAAGAGAAAACAAGAGCTACCTTAAGAACATTTCTCTGGAGAAGGATTCTAGAACAGTCAGCCACAAACTTCAGTTCTTCCAGGTATATTTTCTTATTTTAGTTGCTAATAAAATTTGCCATTTCTGCAGACAACACAGATCTCTGCAAAAAAAGTATTTTCCTCCCACACACAGCAAAAATACCCTTAAAAATAGTCCTGTTTAGATGAGAACACCCCAACAACAGCTCACAGGAAGCTCTTACCTACAGAGGCTTTCCGTTTTCCCAGTCTCTCAGCAAGATTCGGTTGATTCACAGGCTCATCTGTGAAAATAAATAAAGAATAATCTCTTCAATGCACAGAAACCAGTAGCCAGTAAAAGCAGGGCCCTCCTACCGTGTCCCTCACTACTCCCATTTTCCAGTTATCCCTTTATATGCATATTAACACTTCCTCAGCCTCTCTCTCTGCTGCTGCATTTAAGCCAAACACTAATTCTGTCACATGCTGTCAACACATCAGCTCGTTCACAGATCTCACTCAACTTCAGGAACACAGAAGTCAAATTAAGCACATTTGAGAGTCTGTAGAATGTTCAGCTATAAGGTCAGGCTGATAAAAACCCCAATTCTTGATCTTTTATTGCACTATATACACCTAAAAATTCCATATCTTTCCAATATAACCAAGGACTTTCAGCATAAAAGCATGGGTTTAGTTAGAAAAGGCAGCACCAGCAGCCTAACGTGTCTGAATTACCTTAATTATTACTTAATCTTTTGGTTTAGGAGTCATGAAATGGAAAAAACACTGATCATTATTACCTTGCTTTGTAGACAGAGTCACCGTTCTCACTACTGTCCGTACATTTTCCTTTTCTGGCACAGGATCAGTCCGAGATTGGAGTGGATGAACAGAAACTCCTGAAGGACCTTCTGATCAGAGCAAGCAAAACACAAGGATGTTGAGGGAAAAAAAAAAACCACAACATCAAACCAGACAAATTATCACAAAGTCCAAACCCATCAGTTATTCATCACTGTCAAGCACATCACGACCACTGCCTGCAAGTAAGAGAGAGGAGCAGTTTCCCTCTGGTTTGCCCTTGAAATTTTAATCTGGAATACCAGCTGTCTGAATCTGCATCTGAAGTAGATTTGAGGGCCAGAGCTAAACATGGAAGTCTGTCCCTCAAGCAGGTCTCAGCTGCAATCACCTCCCAGCCTGAACCCAACAGTGCAAGAAAATGTCCTCTCTTTTGCAAATAATTATATCCACCACTGCACAGCCAGCAATCCAGGTGTTGACAGCAGGAAAAGAAAAAAGATGAAGGTAACAGAAGGCAGAAGGACAAGGAAGCGGGGAATATTAACTCACCATTTTGTTTTTTTGTTTTTTCCTTCAGTTTATTCAATTTGATTTCTTCAAGTGTTTTTATTCCATAATTTAAATTGTCACCTGAAAACACAAAGCAGTCAATGAAATGAGGCTTAAAGGCACAGGCTGAAGAGCACAGAACCTCAGGCTTCGTGGAGCTCAGAACCTTTCTGAAGTATCTCAAATAAACCCTGTCAACACTCCCCACAAGTAAAAAGTGCCACAGAAAGGCTGGTATTTTGGTGAGCAACTGGCACTTTTCTTCAGCTTTCCTCCCTGTATGTGCTGTGTGATGGCACTCAAGATGATGTGACCATAACCTTCCCCAGCACTAAGGTCAGGCTGACAGGCCTGTAGTTTCCTGGATCCTCCTTCCAGCCTCCCTTGTAGATGGGCATCACGTTTGCTGACCTTGAGACAACTGGAACCTCCCCACTGGGCCAGGACTGCTGATAAATGATGGAGAGTGGCTTGGTGAGCACTTCTGCCAGTCCCCTCAGAACGTCTGGGTGGATCCCATCCAGCTCCATAGGCTTGTGTGTGTCTAAGTGGTATAGCAGGTAGGCAACCACTTCCTCTTGGATTATGGGGGCTCCATTCTGCTCCCTGTCCCTGTCTTCCAACCCTGAGAACAACTGGTCTGACTATCAAAGACTGAGGCAAAGAAGGCATTAAGTACCTCAGTCTTTTTCTCACTCTTTGTCACTCTGTTTCCACCTGCATCCAATAAGGGTGGAGAGTCTCCTCAGCCCACCTTTTGCTGCTAATGTATTTATAGGAACATTTTAAACTCCACTCTGTGGCTCTATTTTGTTCTACAAAATTAAACAAGGAGGAGTTTACCTGTCTGACCCAAGAGACATATGACAGCATTAGATAGGAATCAGCTCAAGGAAATAAGTGATTACATCCAGCCCCCCTACGTTCTATATTTTTATAATGTATTGCTTTTCAGTTACTTGTCAAATTCTTCTTCCAATCCATCCCTACTACAGTTGTTAGAATACCTTGTTTTGCATTAGGATTGGATTTCTTAGTGGAAATTATCTGCAATCCATTGTGGGATTCTGTAGCTGGTTGCTGGACAGGTGCTTTAGTTTCTTCTCCTTCTTCAGAAAGCTGGTCTGAAAGGTAAAAATAAACCTAGGCAGTTATGCAGTAGGGATTAGATAAGTTTTTTCATGCTTATGTAGCTCATACAATGACATTTCAGTGCATGGTTTTTATTCTCTTTGTATTCTTAATCAGAAACACAAACAAATGTTTACAGAAGGATTTTTTTAACAGCTATATTGACTTGACAAACTCATATAAGTAAAGAGCTATACTGGGATAAAAATATTTAGGGCTCCAGACTCTTGTCTATAGCTTTAACCACTTCACAATCCAGATATTCTGTGATTTATATAGTCACTTACAGCAGAAATGCTTTCAAGGAGTAAAAAATGCTCACCATCATCGTCTTCATCAAAATCTGCAGGATTGATTACAATAGGAGGATGTGTAGGACTTGGAACATTTTCCGAGCTCTCCACTTTCATCACCCCCCTTATCTGTGGAGAAGGATTGGACTGGACAGAGAGTTTGTTCTGCTGCAATGACATCTGAGTCATTTTCATGTCGTCTTCTGCAGACTTGGCTGGACTTGGAAGTGTAGCTACAAGAAGAGGAAGATCATCTGTAACTTGGCCATTTAGAACTTCGACCCCAACATTGCACTCACTGCATAGATATGGTCAATAAAGCAGATAACTGACCCTGTTACTGAATTAGAGTTTCCCGTTCCCTAACCCTGCTTACACTACGGTTTCCCTTCACACACAAATCTCATCACCTGGGAAGGATTAAATGAGGGGAAAGAAACCTGCAGGGTAAAGATCATACAGAGCACGTGGAAGCTGAGCATGAAAGAAGAAATTAAAAACCATAATTACATCTTATTTAGCTGAGAACCTGTAACTGCAGCCCTCTCCTTGCAATCATAAATGAACGGCCACTTGATGTCTTCTATGGTATTGTAAACACTCATAAGTAATATGCAAAATCAATTCTTTAATACTTCAAGAAAAAGGAGGCCCTAAGAAACTCACTTTTGCTTGGTGGTAAGAAGAGTCCATCAATATAACGTCCTTTTGTGTGGTGAAAAGCACAGTTGGATTTCTGGCAGCCCATTGGCTGATTCTCCCAGTAGCAAGGAATCTCACTGCGCTTTTTCTGAAGACAGAAAGAAACAGAAGCTTGTGGTAACGCTCACCTTAGACTTGGCAAGAGACACGATTTCACATCGTGCCAGGGACATGTGCTATTCACATCGTGCTATTGCACTGCTGTGCTGAAACACCATTCCAAAGGTCAATTTATAACTGAAAGTATTTCAGGGCATAAGATGTAATAACTACATATTACCTAGATTTCCCATCATTCAGTTTGAGAAGACAGGTGCTCTCACCCATCAATTCAGGGTGGGTTAAACTTATACAACGAGAAAAATCCTGGGATTATTCAGCAGGAAAAAAATTTTCAGTTGCCTGGGTTAAATCTATTTGACTTGATCTTTCAGAGCCTTAGGTCCTTCACATCTTTTCTCTCTCCACTGTTTCAACAATGTGGTCTGAAGAAAGACAGAAAAGAAGAGACCTGGCAGATCATGATCCAGCCTTGCCCTCTGCAGGCTGTCCACTACCACCCTGCCTCAGCACATTTAAGCAGTCTGATCGACGTGGCTGCTTTTGCCTCTGTTAAGAAAATTAAGTCAGCACCTAAGACAAAAATTTCCTGTAGAGATATGCCCAAGACACTAATTTTTTTTTCCCCAAACTTTTTTACTCCCCTCAGTAACAGAAACCAGTCTCCTTTCACAGCAAGTGAATCTATCCTGTAAAAGCACATTCAGTCCATCTACAGCAATAAAAAATGCTTTCAGTGGTTGAGTTTGAGAACACATCTTTAAGCAAATACTCACATCAATTTCCATGTGTCTGAATCTGCAGACATTCCTGAAACAGCGACCTTCCTGCCACAGAGTGCAGACTGTTTCATTCCCCAGTGCAGCTTCACAGTGGCGGAAGGCACAGCTGTCTCCCTGCAACCAAAAGGAAACCAAGAAAAAGGAAAATAAATCAGTACAGCCCAAAAAACCTGTCCGTGCTACTAGAACTGGAAGCAGACTCTAACTGCTTGTGAAACTACCAGGAATCTGTATTTCTCCTCCCACTCTCCCCTCTCCTCTCTTAAAAAGGAAAACAAAGAACAAAGCAAAAGAGACCCAAACGCACCTTGTTACAAGTGGAATAGAAATAGAAGTAGCAGTCATCTCCTTGGTTAGACATAATGGACAAATTCTTATAACAAGCTCAGGTTCCCTCAATACACGAACTTCGTTCGCTCTTGGAAAAACTTGGACTGAAATTCTTCTACTGGCTTGATCAGTTGAATCTTCTTTGTAAAAGTAACACTAAAGGAAGGTAGCAATAATGGAAAAATAATTAAGTAATAAGCATTTTTACAGCCACTTTCTCCTAAACAAATTAGGGAGGCAATGTCTTGAAATCAAATGGGCACAAAACCCGTCCTAATACAAAGGCAAACTTCTGTAAAACTGCATGGGTTCAGTCAGCAAGTGTTGTCTTCTGTGTCCTTAGCAACAGTTCTACACCTTGGAGCACAGAAAACACTACTCTGTGGCTGAAAACCCAAAAGAGAGGCAACTTCTTAAAGCAAATTTAATTGATTAAATCAAGGCCAGGTTGGATGGGGCTTTGAGCACCCTGATCCAGTTGGAGGTTGGAACTGGATGGACTTTAAGGTCGCTTCCAACCCAAACCATTCCACGATTCTATGATCATTCAAGTTATCATGCAATGATTAACTGTGGGTACTGATAATTTCTATAAAATAGACATATTATACATTATTTTCCAGTCACCATGGATCAAGCTGACATACCTGCACAACTTCACGAAAGACAATCTTCAAAGCCTTCCAGTTAACTTCTCCTGTAGGCCGAACCAAGACTGAATCCGTGAATTAATAATAAAGGGGTAGAAAGAATTTTCCTCCTCACATTGCCAAGGGAACCTCTCATCCACAATTCAAACACAGGATGGACTTTTAAACATCTTACAACTAATGGAGGAAGCAAGTCCATTTGAATACTGTCAGACTGGAGACAGCCAGGGGTAGTTAGCTCTTCAAAAAAAACCCAAAAAGCAACAAAAAACCCATTTAAAGATGAACTTGTGATTCAAAGGGGCTGCAAAAATGAGGCTCCATCTTCCACAGCCGAACAATTTGGTTTGGGTTGGCTTTTTTTTTTTTTTTTAAATTCAATAAGTTGCAATTTCTGGTCTTCCAAGACGACTTCACCTATTAAGAAAACACAAAAAACCTTCCCCCATCCTTATTACCTGTACAGCAAAAACATACTGGTGTGTATAAATACACAAATCTGTATAGACATACACATATGTGTTTATACACACATCGAGGGCAAGCGATAATAAAGTCAGGCAGAGTGATAGTAAAAAATAAGAGGTTTTGGCTATTTGGCATATAAAACTGCATAAAAACTCTCTTCTTTTGAGGGAACTGGAAAAAGATGAAAAATCTACATAATATTTGATGAATATGCCTTCAAGGCTGATGCTTTATAACATGATGGTTAGGGGCCAGCACACAAATATGCACACATCTGTACATGCATAGAGGATGAACATATCTATATACACATGCATAGGAGACATATCGAGAACAACTTTCAGCCCTGATTGGACAAGGGGAGCTGCAATCGATTACCAGCAGGAGGAAAGCAGATCAAGGAGGATGCAGCAAGCTTGGAGAGGCAGGGAAATGCTCACTTTGCAAGTGGCATGGCTGCATGACACTGAGAATTTTGAATTACATTGATTTTAGGGAATAATTTTTCTTTTTGCACCAAATACTACAAGTTTGCCATCACATGCTGTTCCCTGATCCATATATATAGCATTATCTATGGCTGTAGGATCACAGAAGGCTGGAAGAGATGGCTTAGGTCCAATTCAACAGCTGATGATTTTTTGGTGCTACCAAAGCTGAAACTGATTTTCTTTAGCCACAAGCAGGGGTTTTTTTTAATGTGAAGTCAGATACTTCGATTATGAATTTTTTTAAAGACTCTAAATGCCATAAAACCTGCAACCAGATCAGATGAAGTTCAAATTAAAGTGATTCTGATCCCTTCCAGTAAAATGCTGCACATTTCTGTGTGAAGTATTTCTGCTGACTCTTTTGGACAAAGCTGTATTAAATAGTTCTCAGAAATTAATAATAAAAGGTTGGAACCTTTTGCTCACACAAACACTAGGGAATTTTCCAGGATATTTTTTTTTCAGGGAATTTTCCCACACCTAAAATTAAGAGAGGAAAAGCAGGGTTCTTATATTAGTGATTTTTTGACTCCTTGACAAAAGGAATAAAAGTGGTCGCTCTGTGCAAGATTTTCTTCCCTCTCCAGTATCAATGGGACTGTTCACTTCTGCCTTTTAGCACCTTCAAAACCACACTGGGTGCCATATGAATTCCTGTGCCTCTACTTCTAAAAATTCCTGCAGTTCCTTCAGGCAGCACTTTGACAAGAAATGTTTTTCCAAATATGTTACCAATAAATTAAATTTCAAGGATGATTTTTTTTCGTTTGCACAAGCTTAAGTAGATGGCAATTAACGACCACTGCTGTGCAGAGGCATTCAAAGACAAAGCAGAAGCAATTCACAGCGTTTCTTTTCCCTAGGAAGTCATAGACCTGAATAAATGCAACATTACTAAATTCAAGGAGGGAAAAAGAGAAATCCCCTCAGGATTAGTTCTTTTGAATGCCCGAACAGCTCAGCACTTTGCTTGTTGCTGTCCATGTTCCCGAGCAGAATTCAAGAGCTGTTCAGAATTTGAATGGATCTTCTTGAAGGAATGGGGAAAAAGCAAAACTTCAAAACAAAACCAACCCCAAAACTCAGTTCCAACCTCCCTAGAAGTCCTTTCATTTTAAAAAGGTTAAGTCAACACCCCCTCCCCTTTTTTTAAGCTGGTATCAGTTATCATGGCAATTTGAGTGCTAAACAGAAATCAACCCAACTGACCCCTGAATGTCTGAACGCAAATGAGTAACTCTGGTGCACTCAGCAGGACTCAAATGGAAGTTGATAAGAATTTTAATCACCTCAGCTCTAGTAAAGTTTTTGTTCTGAATGATTTTGAATTCATTTTGGAAAAAAAATTAAATAATTACCGATGTAGCAGTGAGGAGTCAGGAAAACCATCCCCAAAGTACCATAAACCTCACCTTGGCTAAGGGAAGAGAAAGAGTACAATGGAAGATGCCTGGTTTGTTTTACAAGCTTATTTGAAGCTGCAGAAACAGTCCTATTTCATGTCTAACTTCCTAGATTGCTGGTCTGCCCTTGTCCCACACCGAAGAGCAAGAAGGGAACAGAAGTGTTTGCACCCCAACAAGTGCAAGAGAAAAGTGTTATGGAAGTATAATATTGAAGTATACTCCTGTACTATAGAAGCATCCCTCTCAGAAGGAACTTGGCTGTGGCATCCACCCTCCAGAATGGATGTGGCAACCCAGACCAAGCTCCCACGGAAACCAGAGCCTTCAACTGGTAAGGGACAGCAGTCGTGAGAAGAGGTGTGTGGGGAGGATCCACTCAGCATGGTGACCAAGCTACCAGAAGAAGAAAAAATAGTAAGGAGCATTAAGGAGGCTGAGAAAGACATACTATTCCCCTCCCTGAGACTGAAACAGGAACAACCACCATGGAAAACCAACGTTAAGGGGATCCTATATCCTCCCTCTGCCAGGCTGGGGGAAGTAGCTTAAAGGGAAGGAGGGACTGGAGGAAGATCTACGCTTGGGGCAGCAGGCGAAGGCCCTCCTGGCCCAGCTTGCCTTCCCAGGTGCCCCAGTACAAGAGGGATGAGACTCTGGATGTGGAAGGCCTGTCAATGGATGATTATGATGGTCCAAGGTGTTGCCAAGGTCAGAAAGGTCAACCTGCTCCCCATTGCAGCCATGGTGGATGAAAAGCCAGACACGAACCAGCAGTGAGCACTGACAGTACACTTGAAGGCCAACCATACCCTGGGCTGCATCTAGAGCAGCGCAGCCAGCAGGTCCAGGGAGAGGACTCTGCTCTGGTGAGACCTCACCTGGAGCCCTGTGTTTAGATCTGGAGTCCTCCAGAACATGGAATTGTTAGAACAAGTCCAGAGGAGGCCATGAAGCTGATCCAAGCACTGGAGCCCCTCTGCTTCAAAGAAAGGCTGAGAGAGCTGGGGTTGTTGGAGAAGGCTCCAGAGAGACCTCAGAGTAGAATTTCCGTACTTGGATCCTGGAAAGGCAGGGGTGAGGGGATTAAGGGAAAGCCACACGTCAGTTTAGTAACTTGGTGCTTGTAGGACACTTCCTACTGCAGTAGTTTTAGCAAATCCAGTGGGAGGAAGCTGCTGGGGAATTCTGTTAGTACAGTGCATCAAAAGGTGTTCCATGGGTCACTGCTGGCACACGTCCTCCTGCGGTTGGTTCAGAGTCTGCGTATCAACAGCTAAAATGTGTATTTTTGTGTTCCACTTTCTCCAAAGCCACCAAATGCTGTACAGAAACGGACTGCCGAGTGCCACCACCTGCACAAACTTTTAATAAGCTGGCCTTGAAAACAAGCATCTTCAGTAAAAAAAAATCATAGCTCTGTTTATCTCTTATTTAAGAGCGTTCTCATACCAGAGTTCCACCACAGCAGTATGTAGTTGAGAGCCTGAGTCCCATGCTTAAGCTTCATCTTTTTCTCCCACCAAGTATCTGCTCCATAGGCAAAGATGGAACAGGAACACACAAGCCTGGAGATGTTAAACTTGGAAGGGAGCCATTTTAGTGACAAGCAAAGTTTTCTCTAGACTACCTTTTCTCCTGAAACACTGGGCCATCCAGCAACAAATTCAGCCTGATCAGTTTAACACATGTCCGATTCCTCTCCCCCCAGGAGATCTCCTTTTTTTTTTTTACAATCAAATAATACAGTAGTTGATTTTGAAATGAACCTCTGAATGTATCGCTGCACCCCAAAGCACCAATTCTAGGAACAACCTTAGGCTCCACACTCCGATTCCCATCACAGTAAAAATCACTTCTGCAGTTTCATTACAAACATCAACGTAAGAAACCTCTTGAGATCCAATTCTTCAGAAACAAAAAACAAACGTGAGCCAACCAGGTTGTTTTGAACAACCAAAAGGAGAAATTAAGATGACAACCGGGTGCACCCAGAGTTAGTCAGATCCTGAAAGTAATTCCTTGGGGGAACAGGGGAGCAATTTGTCAGACGACTACATGACAGCACTCTACACACGGCTGAAAAAGGAAGACACATCAAGAACCTGCACTGGGATCTTCCCTTTGCCCGAGTGAATCCCTAAATTGCCTGCCCAAGGACTCGTTTCCCTGGGAGACCACAAAGGGACAGGGGGCCAGCACAAGGGTTAACGGCCAAGGGGTTAACCGAGGGAAAGCTGTAGTACAGAGAGCTGATTCTCCCCCTTTACTCTCCTCTGGTGAGACACCACCTAGAGCCCAGAGTTCTGGAATACCCAACATAAGAAGGAGATGAAACTGTCAGAAAGGGACCAGAGAGGTCATAAAGATGATCTGAGGGCTGGAGCACCTCTGCTGTGAGGACAGGCTGAGAGAGTTGGGGTTGTTCAGCCTGGACAAGAGAAAGGGGCTCCAGGAAAGCTGGGGAGGGACTTTTTACAAGGGCCTGGAGTGACAGGATGACGGGGAATGGCTTTAAATTGGAAAGGGGAAGATTTAGATGAGATTTTAGGAAGAAATTCCTCCCTATGGACGGTGGGCGTCCCTGACACAGGCTGCCCCAAGAAGTGGTGGCTGCCTCATCCCTGGAGGTGTTCAAGGCCAGGCTGGATGGGTTGGAACTGGATGGGCTTTAAGGTCCCTTCCAACTCAAACCATTTCATGATTCCACGATCCCTGGGGCAGCGGGGAGACAGCTCCCCCCGTCTCTACAGACCCGGGGTGCCCAGGCCGGGGAACACCGCGCCCCCAGGGCCGATCCCGCGGGGTCCTTACCCACCCCACCCCCCGGACACCGAGGCGGGGAGGGCCTGGCGGACGCGGCCTGCTCCCCCCTGGGAGGGGCAGAGAGGGCCCGCGCCCGGTCAGAGGCCATCACCCCGCCCCTACGAACGGCTGTAGTTACCGGCGAGCAGAGACTTTACCGAACCCCTGAGGAACCAACGCCGCCACCGCCGCTTCCCCTCGCTCCGCCGCGGCCGCGCTGCTCTCTCCGTCGCTGCCAGCGTCCCAAACGGCGCCCAAAGGCCGCGTTCCCCCGGCTTGCCCGGTGCCAAGATGGCGGCCGTAAACAGGGCGGACTTAAACGCCCGCTGGAACTCGGGGGCGCGGGGCGAGGCCTGTGGAAGGGGGCGGGGCCTGTGACCGGAGGGGGCGGGCGTCCAGCCCGGACTAGGTTTTAGTAAAGAAGGAATTATGGCTGTTTCGTTTAATTACGAGCTGGAAGACGCTGTCAGCACAGGCACCTCCCCAGGAAAGCAGGAAGGAGGGTGACGGTGCGCAGTAAAGCTGTTACGCCCTGTTTGCGTCACTTGGCGTCAGCTCCAAGGGTCAGACACACAGCTGAGAGGTTTTAGATTGAACTCACTCACCGAGAGCCTCACCCAGCTCAATGATCTCATCAGAGAATCACTGAGGTTGGAAAAGACCTCTAAGCCCATCCAGTCCAACCATCAGACCAAGCCCATCGTGCCTACTAAACCAAGTGCTATGGCCACATGGTTTACAGACTCCTCCAGGTCCAAGGGATGGATTCTCCACCACTGCCCTGGACAGCCTGTTCTAATGCTTCACCACTCGTTCAGTAAAGACATTATTCCCAATATCCAATCTAAACCTCCCCTGGTGCAACTTGAGGCCATTTCCTCTCATCCTATCCCTTGTTACTTGGGAGAAGATACCAGCGCCCACCTCACCACAACCTCCTTTCAGGGAGCTGCAGAGAACAATGAAGGCTCTCCTCGGCCTCCTCTTCTCCAGGCTAAAGAGCCCCGGGTCCCTCAGCTGCTCCTCATCAGACCTGTTTTCCAGACCCTTTACCAGCTTTGTTGCCCTCCTCTGCTCCAGCAGTTCAGTGTCTTTCTGGTACTGAGGGGATCATGGCTTGGCCCTGAAGTTATTAAAGACACAGAAAAGTGACAGCCTCTTCACCAAAGCCAGGGAGTTAAACAGCTCCAGGGCCATCAACCTCCTTGGGAATGAGAATATTTCAGAGTCCAGTTGGTTTTATTTCCCATTGCCCTTCTTGTCCAGGGCAAAGTGCCTCTACGGAGGGAAAATATTCTCAGGACAGAGGCAGGACACAGCCCAAAGTAAGTCCCTGGGAGATGGAGACCACAGCCTCCACTGTGCATCACCTTAGAGGCACCACAAACACAATATCTGGGAGGGAGCCTTTGCTCAAGGGCAGCTCAAGACATAGCCCACAATGGCATTTGACAGCCAATTCTTGACTTTGCTTGGAGATGAAGGAAGCCATGCCTGAGTTAAAGTGCTGGATGCAACCAGCCAGCCCCCACCTCTCAACAGAGGGAAAACCTACGCTGACTAAGGGGTGTGTTTATAGCAGCAGGGTTGTTTTTGACCCCCCCATCCCTCTTTCCACCCTACAGACCCCAATTCCATGCTCCAGCTTGCTCTGACAGGAAGCCCAGCCATTCATCCAATGCTGGGAGGGGATGTGGGATTGATTTCACAACTTGGTGGACACACTGAGGACGTCACAGTTACATGTGGGCACATTTTATTCTCTGGATGCACTTGCGCATTGTTTCTGCTCAACAGCCAAAGCTTTATTGATTCAAAACCATTCCCCTTCTCCCCCACCCCCAGCACGCTTCATTCTTTTTTTTCTATGTACCCCCTTTCCCACCCCTCAACCACTCTTCTGCTTCCACTTTGAGTATTATCTCTGCCTGGAGTCTGTTTTCTCAGAAGAAGCCAACTGACAATTCATTCAAAATGTTTTTTCTCCCAAGAACCATATAAATTACATGCAAAACATTGTACATAGAGATTAATATCAAAATGCAATACAGATCAGGTGCACTTGAAGCTGGACTCTAGGATATGGCAAACACACCAGGGTACATATTGCTTTGAAACCACCATTTTTGTTTTTTTAATATCATGCATACCACATAATATTCAGTCTTTTGTTTTGTATTTTTCTGTTTTTTTAATACAAAAATACCAGTGCTTATTATACTTAGTTACTGGAAAAAGAAAAACTCAGATCTGCGTGCCCTCTTCAAAAGAAAGTTTTGTAGTGAGAGCGTTGGATAAATATATATACACACACAAATGTTGATTTAATACTGTATATATATATTTATTTAAGGGGAGGAAATAAACTAAAGGCAGTTTTAGCCATGGGCTTTGCTGAATGAAAATTGTGGGCTTTGTTGAGCAGGAGGATAACGGAGGCAGGACAGCAAGAGATCAGCCAGTCTTGGTGGCAGGGGACAGCCTTGGCAGAGAGATGCTGGAGAGGAAGAGCCAGGTGCCAAGGAACACACTGGCATTGCCCCACCTCGGAGAGCTGGGTTTGCAGAAGGGTGTTTTACGGGTTGCACGCTCCATGGGTTGATGAAATGTCAAGAGCTGGACCCAGCGGTGAGGAGCACTAGCAGGCAGATACGTGTCCTTCCCCCGAGAGGTCCCAAAGCCTGCAGGGACTCTTCTTTGAGGTTCTTGGTCCCTGCAGTCGTGGAGGGTGGCAGGAGTTGGCAATGGCATCTTGGAGAGGCCTTCCCTGGCTCTGGGATGGGGCTTTTCCATTCATCCCACCGGCAAGTCACCCCGAGAAGCATTTCGGAAGGGGACAGGACATCTACTCCTCGGCTGGGGAAAGCCAAAGGCTGCCCATGCTAAAAGGTGGTTTAGTTTTTTTCCTTCTTGAGATTGTTTCAAAAAAAAATTTTTTCCTCCAAGCTTATTGCACAAAAACCTTTAAAAAATGAAGTAAAACCCCTGTGCAAATCAAAGGAAACCTCATCACAGAACGTGAATGCCTACAAATGCCTGTTCAGCAATGCACACAGGACGTGGTGGAATGTCTTTGGTACCAATCTGCCAATTTATTTCAACAGAAAAACCACCAGCACCAGAGACCCTGCTGGCATTAAGAACTGGATGCAAAAATCATGTTCAGAGTGTTTTAATAACAAAGCATTCCAAGGCAAGTTAACACGGAAATCACAGGGTATGACTTCGGTTCCTGGCTGGCAATGGCACGCTCCCCCGTGCGCACTCGTGGCAGTTCAAACAAAGCAAAAATAATTATATATATATATATATTTATATATCTCCCCCTCTTTCAAGGCGTGTTGAGAGTCCCCAGAAGTTCGTGCCGCCGACCATGCCTTTCAGCGTAGAGCACCAATCTCCCCCCAACTCTTTCGTAACATCCTCAATAACTTAACCCAAGAGTCATCTGCTGCCAGTTATCACTGCAACTAAATAGAAAAAATACTTTACAGAGAAGATGTATGCACAAGAAATGTTTATACTTTAAGCAACCAGCCATACCGACATAATTTATATATATATATATAAAAAAAACCCCATTTGTGTCATCCCAGCTACTGTCTAGTAGAAAGATGGCTGCTCAGAGATAAGGAAGCTGACTGGCACCCGATCACTGATACACTGAATTATTCACCTGTCACTTTGACCTGCCGTCACGCAGCCCCGCGCCGGTGCAGACGCAGGGAACTCAGGATTTAGTTCTTTATTTTTCTTTTCTTTAAACAAAATACATATGGCTGACGTAAAAATATCAGTTTCTGATCTAAAGAAAACTATATTTTTTTTTTTGCATAATATTTATATATAATTATTTCTCCCCCCCCACTCCTAATATGGAAACTAGAACAACAAAAATAATATCAACTAAAGGACAACCAGACCCTTGTGGCAACCTGCCAGTCACAGATATCTGGGAGTGACTTTGAAAGCCTCCAAAGTTGGCATTTTGTTGGTTTAAGTCTCTTTTTTTTTTTCTTTTTAAATAGGTCTGAGGTATTAAAAAAATATCAAAAGAAAAAAAAAACTCAGTATGTCCCCCAAAAGTATTTAATAAATATTTATGTAAGCTTGTACGAACACCATATTTTCATCCTTTTTTTTTGTTTTTTTTTTTTTGCAAGTATTTAAAATAGAAAAAAAAGTGAGCTTTTAAGCAGTATCACCTCTAGTACAGAACCAAACCCCACAACCACCCCTTTTGGCTTGCGTTGTGTAAGACCCAAGGAAACACCCTCCGCCCTCCGGTCCTGCCCAAGGTATTTTTTTCAGCTCGTGAAGAAGGAACGGGGAGGGCAGCGATGGCTTTGTCTGATTTTGCATTTGAGATGGGCAGTGGTGGCAATTTCTTCTTGCTGTTGGCAGTGTACGGAGCCCAACCTTCACCCCCCTCCTTTTTTTTTTTCCAGCAGGAGACCTGGGAGAAGGACCTTTCCTCAGCTACCTGGGGCAGGAATGGGGTGAGCTCGTCCTTCCCTTCCCCACCCCAAGGGAGGGACGAGTGGGTGCTGGGCTGGAAACGAAACGAAGACACTTGGTTTGTGTTTGGCGTTTAAGGAACACTTATTTCTTGGCAAAGTACTGGGCCCTGGCGTGGCAGGCGGTGCTGCAGGCAGTGCTTGGAGAAGGCACGGGAGATTCTGCTGTGCGTTCTTAAAGGAAAAGAAAAGAAGAAACCAGCCAGCCCTCCTCCCTCCCACCTCGCCAAAGCTTCCAGGGATGGAGGCTGGGCAAAGACAGTGGTGGTGTACAGCCAGTTACAACCAGGTTCTCTGCTCCCAACCAAGCCAAACAGGACAAAAGGAGAGAAGGCAGCAGAGCTTCCTCCAGCCCTGCGTGGGGTCAGTAACCAGGGGGGCACCAGCAAGAGCCCACGGGGAAGAAACTAAGCCCAAAAGAAAACTCCTGCCTCCTGCTCTGTGCCATGGCTTCGCAAGAAGGTCAGTTCAGAGCCAACTTGCCCAGGACCCCTGGGGCCTCTGCTCCAAATAAACAAGGCTCTCACCAAATGGTTTCAAGAGATCGAGGTGAGACGGGACGCAGGGTGATGAGATGACCTTCAAACATTCAGCAAGTGAGGCAAAGCCTCCACGCGGCACCTTCTCTGGAAGACCTGCACCCAACCTGCCACCTCTGTGAGGAATTGTCTCCACTGGTAAACTGGCTGCAGAAGTGCTGTCAAAATCAAGGTGTCCTTCCATCGGCCATGGAGCCTGCCTTCCTTCCACCAGCTAAAGAGACAAATCTGATTAATCCCTTCCACGATCTAGGAGCTGACCCCGACGCTCGTTCTCCATCCAGCCTGCTAACGCTTCGGCAGCGACATGCAGAGCTGGTGGGCATGGCTGGAGCATCCTCTGGGGTTCCTCAGCCATTAACCAGAGCTTGTTACTCCAAGGCTGAAGGATTATTTAACCCAAACAGTATAGACAAGCCCGAAGGGGCAGAAGTCCCTCTGCTCCTGATGGCAGGAGCCGTTAAACCTTTGCAACGCTCTCACCAAAAGTTTCACAGCTGTTCAAAAGCAGAAGAGATGCATCTTAAGACTCCCCAGGAAGGAGCCCAAATTTCTCACAACCATGGGGTTTTTCTTCACCACCCTTCCACTGCCAGTTCCTTTCCACCTTGATCTGTAGAAAAATCAGAATCTTTTACAGCCAGCAAGATCACAGCCAAGTCATTTTCATTCCTTGCCTACCAATTATGACTTGGGAAATAGGGAGAGAAAAGTGTGTGAACGCACACGGAGGAGGAACTGTAAAGGCTAGGTACCATTTCTCAAGGTGGAAGACTGGTGTACATTCCTGTATCAACCTGTGAGTAAACACCTTCCCCCTGGCTGGGTTTAATTTTAAATTTCCACACTAGAGCGCTAACTCCCCCGCTTCCTGCTGCGAAGTTACCGGGGGCAAATCCCACAAGCAAAAGAAACCCCAACGTTAGAAGAAAACCCTAAAAACCACAAGTGGGGAAAAAAAAAAACCCAAAAACAAAATACAAAGTCACAAGTGCACCCCAGCCCTCAGGGCGTGCGTGTAAGACTACAGCAATTTGAACTTTCTTTGAACATGCATTTCTCAAAGTGAAAAACCCCCGACAGACGCGTGGAGCCCAACTCTCGGAGAGGGAATAACCTGGCTGCTTCACTTGGGCGAGTACCACTGAAAATTAGGGATGGAGATGCACAATTTTGGCTTAGCCTCTCTCCCAACACCCAGCGTGGTGGTACTCTGGTTCCCACTGCTAAATAATGGTAAAAAAAAAAACCCCAAATCCAAAACAAACCCCCCAAACAAAACACCAAAATGATATACGTATGAGCAGTTTGACATGAAGTGACCGCGGTGTGTGATCAGTTACTGGTGCCGATATCACACAGGGCGAGGGGCGAAGGTGGAGGAGGAGAATTGGGGGGGGGGAGGTTCAAAGTTCTAAGGTCAAACTGATGTCTCCAAGCTGTGTAAGGGGCTTTCTGGCTCCGGGACGGTGACCTCAACTTGATCGCTGTCCACTGCATTGTTATTTCTGTTGAGGGATGTCGATCCACCCAGGCTACCCCCACCTCGCTTTGTGAGTCCATCAGTCTCAGGGTCGTCTTCAGCGCCGTCAAGGAATGGTGTTCGAGGCTCGTCTTCCTCCAGGATGAACTCTGGGTGAGTCATGAAGTTATGGATGGAGCTTCTGGATTCGGGTTTCTCGAGGCCTTCGTACAAGGAGCTACGGAACGCATTCACCACTTTGATCTGCCGGGAGGCGAGGAGCAGGGGGGATGAAAAAAAGAGAGGTTAGTAACGGCTACGAGAGGCCAGAGCTCCCAGGAGAAAGTAAAAAATAAATAAAGACACAATAAAACAAAAAAGCACAACAACAAAAACCAAACAAACAACAACAACCACCACTGAACAGACAGCTAAGTCAAAACGAGAGATCTATGGTGAAGTAGGAAGGGCCAACATGGATCAGACTCAGGCACTAGGTGTGTGATGGGGAATCAACCGACTATGGGGCGACTTCAGAAGCTGCAAGAAAAGACACACAAAAAAAAAATAAATCTCAAAAAAACCCAGTTGACTTGGAATGAATGGAAGCCAAAATGCATTAGTTGTCATTACGTGTGCACACGCGTATCTGGGTGTGTAAACGAGGACAAAAAAGTGGAACTACAACTCAAAAATAAAAAAGGTGTGTTAGACAAACAGTGGGGTCACTTCAAGGCAAAAAAACTCTACTGTGGGAGCGCTGTGGTGCGTTTGTTCTAGTTCAGCTTTTAGATCTATAGAAAGGAATGGGCTGTAAAAAGGTGGCACAAACTTTTCAAGCCCATGTGAAGCAGGAGGTCCAAGTGGGTGCCATGACCAGTAAAATTGGACCCAGTTAAACATGCAAGCAGGAAGCCAGATGTGTGTGAGTTTCCCCTGCCACCTGGATCCCAGGCTGGAGCTCTGGATCCTTCCTTACACCCACAAGCTGAATGAGACCTGGTGGTTTCCAAAGGCAGCTGAGTCTTTTGGATGCTCTGCATGAAAAATGGTCTCAACCTTTGCTAGAAAGCCTGGCCACGCACTGCTCCTGGGAAACCTACAGGCTGGCAGCACCACCAAAATCCAGGCTTAATGTGTCACAAGCAGGAGATCCAGAGCCTGGTTTGGACAGTCGGATGTGGTTCTGCTACCTCCATCACACCGGAAGGGAGAGGTCTGGAAACAAGCCTGAACGGTGGCGAGCAGTGGATTCACTGCTCCCTCCAGTTCCTCTGGAAATCCAGCCTTGAACCCTTCCAGCTCTCACCCTGCCTTGCAGCCAAGTCCCAGTTGCTCGGTCGGATGGGTGACACGAGTCAGACCCAGTGAACGCAGGGGCAGGAGGTGGCTGTGCTGTGGGGCAGCGGCAGAGCTCTTCTCCCCAGTGCAGACACTGGCCCACGTGAGACAACCAACGTGCACCCCAGGTGTGGCAGAGCTCTCCAGCTCTCGCGGACAACTCTGGGCTATGATCACCCCAGAGATGTCAAAAAGGCATAAAACGGAAGGAAAATGATGTAAGACGTGGGCTTTTGAAGCAGAGTCAAACACCTGAGCAGGTGAAGGTCACCCAGGTCTTAGGGGACCAGGTGAAGTCACACATGGCTTTGCCTTTTACTGCAAAGCTGAGAGCTACCCAGTGCCTTCCAAAGCATCCCTCGGGTCGCTCCGCTGTGTCTTTACACCAGTGCTCTCCCCGCTGACTCTTTCAGGCCACAGCCAACAAGCTGCCTCTTTCCAGAGGTCTCCCCTCCTGCTGGAGCAGGTCACACCAGCACCCTCCTGGCTCGTGGCACCCTCCCAGACACTGGGAACTGGGCCATCTCCTCTCCTTATAGGGGGTGAAAGCTACTGACAGAAGTTGTCAGCAGGGACCAAGCATCTTGCACAAGGTCTCGTGTTTTGTGGAAGCAATAGAAGTCTTTGCTCCGTTAAGCAGAGTTCATTTGGGACCAGGAGACCTGCTCAACTCCTCCTCTCTGAAGGAAATGCCTCCAGACCATCACGAGACTCTGTTCATCCACACTGGGTGCAACAGGGAAGTCAGTAACACCTCCCCATAGCAGTGCCGGTTGTCCTGCTCTGTCTCCTGCCCTGTGGAAACAGCACTGATGCTCATGAGCTACCAACAGCAGAGGAACCCAGGCCCCACGGTGTCCCCTGCCTGCTCTCGTGGTGTCCCTGTGGACTGAAGCCAGGGCACAAAGGGAGGAGATCTGCAGATCCCACACAAGGGGTGCTCCTCCACAGCATCCCTGTGCTACACCTGGAGAGCCTCCCCATCACTCAGGCACCGGCCGAGGGAGTGGAGAGAATGCGGAGCTGCTGGAGGGAGAAGGACTCAGCCCCTTGCAAGTTGTTGAGGCAAATGAAGATACACGTGTGTTCTTCTGATCTGATGGGTGAAGAGAGATGACAGCTCTCTTCCTGGTGAGATGTCCACCTTGGTCTGGGACACGGACAGGAGGGAAGTCACCAACCAGGACAGCCAACGAGAGCCTGCTAGGGATCTTTGGTCTCAGCACAAAGAGCACTCACAAAACCAGACCAGAGAAGTTACCCCATGAAGAGTCTCATGCCTGGAACCCTGGAGATTTTACCTGCAAGATGTTCCAGGGTTCCCCTCGTGGGGGATGCCCTTCCCAGTCTGCTCTCCATCAGAAAGATGGTGCTGCACCCCATGGGACACCAACGTGGCATCCCCCTGGCACAGCCTGAGGACATCCTGGCTGGAACCAAACAGTCCAGCTCCAGCACACACTCGGACCAGCACGCACACACACGCTGGGTTACAGACACTCATGAGATGAGGATGGGCCAGGTACACCCCCAAGGCACCCGCTGGCCTGCAACAGTGGAAAGTTTATGTAGCTGGGAACAGAAATTCAGACCACAGTAAGATCCTGGATAATTTCTCTGTTAAGTCTGAATGCACAGGACAAGGGAGAACACCACTTGGCCACCTACCAAGACAGATCATCTGTCGCATCATCAACGCCTCGAGAACAGCAACCGTGAGCGCTGACAAAAGCACTCACCCCTAAAATTCAGTGTGCAAAACCAACTAAACCAAGCATAATGAACTAAACCAACCATAACCAACCCAAACAAGCTAATGAGAGCCTAGGTGACTGCCAAAGCAACCACGTGGTCAGTCTAGTACAAGCTCAGAGGTAGGAGCAGGGTCACGGAAGCTCTCCCTGTCCCACCACCTCAAGCACTGGTGAGTCCAGACCCTATCTAGCACATCACTGCCTTCAGCTCCACCAAGAAACTTCTGCTGCGGCTCTCCTTAGATTTTTACTTTGCTTTAACCATCTCTGTCAGCAACTGCTGTGGAATTAATTCAGCCATTCCCTTGTCAAAGGCATTTAACGGCCAGGAAATGTGTTCTGGATGAGCCAGGCAGTGCAAACAAAAATGAAACCCTCACCAACCAAGGTGAAAGCCCACCCATGGCCAGGCTCACACCACCTCTCCACCTGAAACCTTCAAAACCTGCATAACCTCCAAGCTTGGAATTTCTTCTCATTTCACACTACGGAGGTGGAAATTACATCTGCATGAAGCCCTCATCAGCTCCACCACTGACTGCTGGGTTTGTTTGGCCCAGCTCCCTCAAAGCAGGGCAAAAGCCCCAGAGGAGACCAGCCCAGCTCTGCAAACTATCTCCTGAGGGTCACTCCCTCTCCTCCATCTCCCTGGCAAGGATACAGCAGCTGGGGCTGTTGAGGTCCAGCCCTGGAGAACATATCCCACAGAAGTGCAGTGGAAGACACAGGGACATCATTAATCTGTATGGAGGGAAGTGGAGATTTGAGAGAGAGAGAAGGGAAGCAGCAGAGAGAAACAGAGAGAAATCAAGGCAGAAAACAGAGGGAAGACTCAGTGACCTGGGTTAGCTTTGGGTAAAGTTGTTTGCTGCCTGGAAGGGCACAAGCTATCAGAGTTATCTACTCCCTTGCTGCAAATTGGGGAGAACATTAATCAAGAAGACTGCAAAAAAACCTGCATTTTGGTCTTGTCCACCCAAGCCCACTACCCTGAGACCCCTCTGAGCAGGTTTTCTTCCAAATAGAAAGGCTTGGTGGTGCACGGCTGCAGTCAGGAACAGAAGGCAGCTGCACTGCTTCAGAAATTGGAGTTAAACCAAAAAATCCAAACATCAGTGTCGGCTAAATAGAGAGAAAACAAAATTATCACAAATTCTCTCTCCTCTCCCACAGTGCATAAACAGTGGAGACTGAAAGCTATTCCAAAAGTCACCAAGGGTATTTCTTTAGTAAGAGGAGAACACAGAAAATGACTGTGCAATAAAAAAGCCAATTATCCAGGAAAGACACACTACCTACTCAGAGCCTGGCACAGCCCTGCAGAGAGAATTCACGAATACGCAGCTCACAATGAACACTGAGAGCACAAACAGGGCTTTTCTTTGGTTTGGAAACCCACAGCTAGATCCAGGATCCAGCTTTGCCACTGGGCCGTGTTTTCCACCTCCGTTTGCATGCAGTGTGTCCCTGCATCCCCTGAGAACCAGCGTGTGCACAACAAGCCAGGTACCCATCAGCTGCTGCAACGGGGCGGCGCCGCTCCGGCTGCACCAAGGGAGCAGCAGAGCCCTGTGCTGTCCCTGCAGAGCTCCAGGGCAGCAGAGAGCACGTTTCTGTGCACGGGCTCGCTCAGCTCAGTCTTGCAAGGCATGTGAGTTCACAGCTGGCATAGGGGAGGCTGCTTGCTTCCAAGGCAGCTCTGAAATAGCGGGCTGAGCTGCAGGTGAGCAGCCCCTGAGCAGCTCCAATGTGTCACCACCGGCCAGCTGAGCCACAGCAACCGGCTGCTCTCACGCACCGTCCCGGCTCCCAACCGAGGCAGGAGCAAACACACCTTCTCACACACGTGCAAGAGGCTGAGAGCATGCAGGCAGCCAGTTACCACAGCTCAGCCGACCCCAGCAGCTGGGGAAGGTCTGAGAGGCCAACTCTGCCTCCAAAACAGATTTACAGCTTTGGTAAAGCAACGCCTCTGCCCATCCCTGTTCTCCTGGGGCTGGGCAGAGCCGCATCGGAAAGAAACGGCAGCTTTTGGGCACAGCAATGCTTTTAGTTGCTCATGAACACGTGGTTCTTTTAACAAGAACCACCACTTTTTTTGCACCCCTCAGGAGGGCAGACTCAAACGTCAGTGCTGCAAAGGAGGAGAAGAGGGAAAACTGAAGGAAGCAACCAGGAATGGGGAGGGGGGAAGGACCAGAAAGTATCGTAAACTTGTTACAGATGCAACAGCATAAAAACTGAATTGGTTTTTTTTTAAATGCTCTCCCGCCCCATCCTTCATGTGGGAAATCAATGTGTGAGTCAAGGTTTAGAGGGAGAGAGAACAGGCTGGGTTAGGTTGGTGCAGGTGCTCTCTGTGGTTATTAGAAGTCATGCATTGTAATAGACTATCACTCACTGCCCGCAGGAGGAGATGCAGCAGCAGCAGCAACAGCAGAAGTGGTGGGAGTGGAATTGACGGAGGAAAGAGCTACATGGGTTGGGCTAGAAACATTTTTTACATCGTGGTGCTGGCTCACGATGGAAGGCTGTCTCCTGAGGGCTCCCTGCAAAGAGGAGGCGCCGGTCTGGAATGTGTAAACTACGTCCATCTGCAAAGAACCAGAGAGTGAGATAGCGTCGCCCCGGCCAGAGACAGGGAGAGGGGTCAGGGGTGGAGGGGAGCAGGGAGGTTGGGCAGACACACATGGACAGGAAGGAAGAAGGAGGATGGAGAAGTGGGGAGGAGGGAGGAGAGAGCCCCCCCCCCCCCCTTCCCAACCCCGCAACTCCAGTAAACCCGCACTGGGTTCAACCGGTGTTTCTGGTAGCAGAGGAGAGGGCAGCTTCCAGCCTCTGCCCTGCTCTCACAGGTGTGAGAGGGACAGGTTTTATCCCACCACCAAGAAAGAGATTGCAGTAGGAGGGAGCGACAGAGGAAACACCTTGGGTTATCCCAACAATCTGCAGGAGGAGCAGAGACAGAGAGAGGGTGGGCAGAGGTGCGAGCTGGCAGCAGGTGGTCCACAACACTGCACTGGAAAAGGGTTTCTGGTCCCTCAGCCCCATGGGATGTACAGTTGGGGGCTCTATCCTGGGACACAACGTGTGCCCATGGCAGTTGGACGTCCTGGAAGACATTTCAACCTCTCTCCCAGGGCTCAGAAGCCGAGCTGGCAGGGACAGGCAGGGATGCAGCAAGGCAGCACCCTTGGTGGTGGTCCACAGTTCCTCTGTGGATGCACATGGAGGCCAGAGGAACTGAGCAGCAGCCAGGTGTCACCGTGGCTTCCCAGACACTGTGCAGCTGGATTGTCCCCAGCCTTGTGTCATCCAGCCCACTGGCACTCTGCACGGCTCTGGTTTGCCCACGCGGCTCCTCAGAAAGGGGCACCTCCTCCAGACCCAGCTCCAGTTCACCCTGGAGGTATTTTACACTCTGCAGTTTGATCTCCTTCCACGGAGGGACCCTCTTCTCCTCAGTACACCAGGCTGGCCCATGAGGAAGAGCCCTGTGCTCTCACTTAAGACACACTGACTTGGGATAGAAGCCCTCAAAAAGGTGGGGTTGGACCTGTTGGCTGCTCTGCTCACTGTGCAGGGCACCACAGCCAGGAAAGGAGTTGCTAAAGAGGCTCCAGGATGTGCCAGCATCCAGGAGAGTTTTTCATGTCACAAGAGCTCGTTTCAGCCCAGGTCCACCTGCAGGGAGAGCTATCTTGGAGGCTCCAGGCTCGGTCCCAGAGGCAGCTCTGGCCACCAGTACTGCAGCCATTCATACCTCCAACACATCTGGACCATTTCTGGAACAGCCCGGTGCTCCCAGCACATCTTTCATGTGAACGAGCCTGGCCAAGCCAACAGCTCAGCCCATCACAGCACCAGTGACCAAGCTGCCCTGGGCCCCCAGAAGAGCCTGGCTGCCCCTCACCACTCACAACGGGCAGGGAATCAAGGCTGAACCTCACCTTGAAACCATCAAGGCAACACCTCGCAGAGGAGAAGCAAAGTGAACATGGCACAACCCGGCTGCTGAGCTCACTCCAGTCCCTGGGCCATTTTCATTATCTCCATTTTTCAGAGGGCCAGAGGAGAAGGAGTGAAAGGTAACACAGCAGCCCTGAATGCCAGGGGTCACTTGGGACCTACAGCTTTCCTCCATGGGACAGCTCTGCTCAGGCCTTGAGGAAAGATGAGGGGCAGCAACTTCACTGCAGGGATCTCTCCCTGCCCAGCCAGCATTCCAGGGGAAAAAAACCCCATCCTTTCAGGAAGAACTGAGTCAGGGAGAAATAGCTGATGTAAACCCCACATTAATAGACAGATTCTTCTCCTCTTCTGTGCTGTGGGGCCGAGAGCTCCAGGCAAGGAGCCTGGAGAGCTGGCAGGAAGGGGTGGCAAGAGCCCTTGGCCAAAGGGCCTCTTGGGAAGGACAAAGAGCAGCAGAGGAGTGAGACTGGAGAGGATCTCACACAGGTAGATCCCTCCTGGGCACGTTCCCACTGGGAGAAGTGTCCCAGCAGCAACCAAAAGCAGCTCCAACACTGACCCACTGCACAACTCAGTAAAAGCCCAGGTGGCTCCATGGCCTTCCTGCAGCTTCCGAGCCCCTTCATTTGCTGCACAAGGTGCCCCTCGGCAGCGCATCCAGCCTGCAGCCAGCCTGGCCTCAGGCTGCAGGATGCTACACTCTGCAGCAGAACAGATCAGTGCCTCCCCCTGCCCCGAGTTGGTCCCCAAACACCAGGCTGTCCTGGCTCCCCAACCAGGAGAGACCCAGAAAGGCACAGATGGTGGGAGAAGTCTCGCCCAGGAGACAATGGCATCCTCCAAACAGCAGCCATCGCCTCTTTCCAGAGCCTCTGGAGAGAAAGAAAGAGAGAGAGAGAGAAGAAAGAGCCCCCCAGTACCCGTTGCCCCCCTCCCAGTACCTGTGTCTGTATCCTGTTGAGACCCCTGAACCACAGGATCTGCCCGCGCCGCAGCTCCATTTCAGCGTGGTCAATCTCATCCACGTCTTCAGGCAGCTCCTCCTCTGGGATCTCCTCCTTGGTGATGCCGTGGCCAGCTTCCTTCAGGAACTTCAAGTGGCTGGTTGGGACAGTGCAGATCAGCTGGGGAGATGCAGGGAGAGAGCGATCCCTTAGCTTGCAGGCTAAGGCAGCGTGGAGCCCACCACCAGCCTTGGCCAAGGGGAAGCATTCCTGCAGCCAGGTGCCAGCCAAGAGATGCCAGGATGCAACTGAGAGATGTCACTGCGGGATGTGCCCCACTGCAAGCAGGGTGGGAATGAGGGATAGATCAGCAGCCTCCTCTCCTCAGTGCTGCTGTGGTACTGGGATAGAGCATCACCACCTTTCAAAGCTGCCTTGAATAAATACTGAGGAGAACAAGGGCAGTGAGGCAGTGGGAAGGGGGAGACAGGCAGCACGTCGTGGCACGTGGTACATTTTCAGACTGGCTCTTACCTGGCCCCAGAGGAGCTCTCCCACTCCAATAAAAATGCACCAGAACCACTGGCTCAGGGTGAGCCCAGAGCAGCTGAACGGCTTCCCACCAAACTCCACAATGATGATCTACAGCACAGGAGAGAACAAGTCACACACCAGGGAGCTCCAAGGGCTGCACAGCACAGCCACGGGATGAGAAGGTCACCTACAGCCACACATCCTTTTCTCCCTTCTCTGGGATCATGAGAGAAGCAAGGACCTCACATCAGGCCAGGCAGGATGAGGCTTTGAGCAATCTGATCCAGCGGGAGGTGTCCCTGCCTGTGGCACGAGGGGTGGAACTGGATGGGCTTTAAGGTCCCTTCCAACCCAAACCATTCTATGATTTTATGATTCACAGGCTGCAGGAGAAATCATTTGATGGGCTTTTGATCTCTCAACACTGAATTTCGTGTATCACCTTCAGCATGAAAACTAACGAGTTCAAGAGTTCTTGATTCTAAGGATAGAAATGCCCGAGTGTTCTGGCAGAGATCATCCAGGATGATGATGAACAGAACTTTACAGAACACCAGAGGCACACTGGCTGGCCAGCCCTTGCACCTCCCAACACAACTTAGACCCCAATATTCAGGTTTTGTGCCACCAAGAAGCTGCTGGAGAGAAATAAAGAAACAGGACAGATCTTCAGGTGATGACAGCAGCAGACACAAGCCCTGCCTGTGGCACGGTCCCCTCCCAGTCCCACGATTTTACTCCCCACGCTGTTTCCACAGCCTCACCTGTGCTGCAAATGTCCCCAGCACCACTGTGCAGAAGATGGGGTTGCGATAGATGGACTCGAAGACGTTCCTCTCCCCGTGGATCTTGCGCGCGTTGATCTCGTTGAACAACTGCATCATGACAAAGGTGTTGAAGACGATGGTGTAGTGCTCGGTGGGTGGGGAGTGCAGCGGGGCGTTCCGGCCACTGTCGATGTCAAAAAACTTCTCCCCTAAGTAGAAAAAGGGTTTTGGGGAGGCAATGGGGAAGGGCAAGGAAGAGAGAAGATGAGAACCTGCTCCTTACTTCTGCTTTGCATTGGTGGATGTGGAATTAGGATCCCAGGTTCTTGCTGAAGATCTGACCCAGCTGGAGCCCCCAGTGCTGAATCATTATTTCCTTAAACATGTTGAAAACCCACAGCCCTGTCTCTGCACCCAGCAAGGTCTTGAGCAGACCCATACCCTCAAGGTGAACCCTCTTCTGCTTCCCATCCGTTAGTAAATAAGCTCTGTCCTGGCCAAGTGCCGGCTGAGAACAAAGATCCCCAATATTGGTGGAGAAAGGCAGCTCATGAGGCAGTGCTTCCCTTTCCCTCCCCCACCAGATCTTGGAGCCTCACAGCCCACCTGCAAAAAGCAGCGTGAAAATGATGGTGAGCTGGTAGACCGCGTGGCCCAGGATGTTCTTCATCATGGTGCGGGAGATGAGTGGCTTGTTGCGGCCGTACGGCTTTCTCAAGAGCAGGGACTCGGATGGGGGCTCCGTGGCCAGGGCTAAGGAGGCAAAGGTGTCCATGATCAGGTTCACCCAGAGCATCTGGACAGCTTTCAGCGGAGAGTCCTGGCAGAGAAAGGAGGGAGAACGTGTCACGCCACCAAAACCACCCTCTCTCCAGTCCCCATTTCACAGGAGCCTCTGCTCTAGTCCTGCCAAGCCCAGCAGCCCCGTACCTGCGTGATGCAGGCGCCCGTGAAGGCCACGATGACGGCCACGATGTTAACGGTCAACTGGAACTGCAAGAACTTGGAGATGCTGTCGTAGACGTTGCGTCCCCACATCACGGCCTTGACGATGCTGGTGAAATTATCATCCGTCAGGATGATGTCCGAAGCCTCCTTCGCCACATCCGTCCCTGCGATGCCCTTGAGGACCAGGGAGAAAGCGATGGGGTGAGTCAGGGAGCAAGCTCCACGCTCACCGTCTGCTCGGCTCTGCCTCTTCCCAGAAACAGCTCCGAGAGGAGAATCCACCACAGCCAGAGGAGTTGGTGCCACTCCTGCGTTTGACAGCGAGTCTTGCTGTGGCTGCACCAAGACACCTGGGAGAGCTGAGGCTCCAAAGTAGTGAAGGCTTCACAACCAGAGAGCAGCTCGGGGGCTCTGAGTCAGCGCAGTTTTTCAGCCCCCCCAGAAAGGGATCACAGTGCAGCAAATCATGGAATGGTTTGGGTAGGAAGGGACCTCAAAGTCCATCCAGTTCCAACCCCCCTGCCGTGGGCAGGACACCTCCCACTAGATCAGGGGGCGCCAAGCCCCATCCAAACCTGGCCTTGAACACCTCCAGGGATGGGGCAGCCACCACTGCTCTGGGCAACCTGGGCCAGGGCCTCCCCACCCTCAATATGAAGAATTTCTTCCTTATGCCTAATCTAAATCTTCCCTCTTCCGATATAATGCCATTCCCTTTGTCCTATCACCCCAGACCCTTGGAAAAAGCTTTCCTGGAGCCCCTTTCAGTACTGGGAGGCTGCTCTAAGGTCTCCCCAGACCCTTCTCTTCTCCAGGCTGAAAAACCCCAACAGCAGAGGTGTTCCAGCCCTCAGATCATCTCCTCCGGACCTGTTCCAACAGTTCCATCTCCTTATGTTGGGCATTCCAGAAATGGACACAGGACACCAGGTGGGATCTCACAAAAGTGGAGCAGAGAGGGAGACTCACGGCTTCCTCCTTATGCCAGGGATCATCAGCATCCCAGGCTGCGCATCGCTGCTGCAAGCGAGGGTTGGGACCCCCACGTGAGGAACAGAGTTCAACAGACCAAAGCCTCGGTGCCTCCCTGGTGCCTTCTGCTCCATCTGAGGCAGTGGCAGCCCCACCAGCAGCGCTGCCCACAACCTCTCGGAGGTCACCTGCGGCATCCGAGGAGGACAGAGCCTGCGCTGCCGGAGCTGAGCTCGCTGCGTTTCTCACTCCCAGCACACAGAGGCGCTCGCTTTGCAGTAACTGAATGCGCCGAAGCGATGCCTCTAACAAGCTGGTTCCCTGCTGCTTTCACCCAGAAGCTCTTTTAAGATTCACAAGACCCTTCAGATTGGATCCCTCAGCTCTTTCATGGCATGAGCTTTGGTGTCCAGCCCCCAGCAAAGCCCAGTGCCTGGTCAGGGCCTCATCCTGGACACGGGAGCAAAGGAGAAGACAGATCACCTTCTGCTGTTTGTCCTAAAGGCTCCAGAACTGCAGTTGGATATTTAACACCTCCATAAAAACCCCTACGCACCAACCATTTCTCATTTACTCAGAGCTCTCTATGTGGGCTCCCAGCAGCTGACTCCTGCTCATAGACCCAAACTTAAACAATTCACAGGAAACTCATTAAAACTGACAGGTTTATTTTCTTGCTTCTTTCGGACAGGGCAAAGAAAAGCAGCAAACCACGAGATCAGAGTTTTTCCCCATAAATAAGCTGTCCTGGTCAGTGTCAGCATCACGCTTGGAGCGTGGGCTGTCCGTTATGAGCCTGGGTGAGGAACTGCAGGGATAAACCAAGTCACGCTGAGTTACTGCGTTCCCACAGCTACCCTGGACCACACAGCTCAGGTCCCTGCCCTGGGTGCTCTACAAGCACCGTGTCACCTTCAGCTTGAAACAGCTCCTCCAGGTGGGACAGAGGAGTGGGGCTCTCAAAGGTCACAAGGGATCTCAAAGCCCATCCAGTTCCAGCCCCCTGCCATGGGCAGGGACACCTCCCACTGGATCAGGGAGCTCAAAGCCCCAACCAACCTGGCCTTGAACACCTCCAGGGTTGGGGCAGCCACAGCTTCTCTGAACAACCTGGGCCAGGGCCTCCCCACCCTCACAGCAAAACATTTCTTCCTAAGATCTCATCTCAATCTCCCCTCTTTCAGCTGAAAACTGTTCCCCTTCACCCTATCCCTGCACTCCCTGATCAAGAGCCTCTCTCCAGCTTTCCTGGAGCCCCTTTCAGTACTGGGAGGCTGCTCTAAGGTCTCCCCAAAGCCTTCTCTTCTCCAGGCTGAACAACCCCAACTCTCTCAGCCTGTCCTCATACGGTTCTCCAGCCCTTGGATCATCTCCATGGCCTCCTCTGGACTTGTTCTAACAGATCCATGTCCTTCCTGCCCTGAGGACTCCAGAACTGAACATAGGACTCAAGGTGAGGTCTCACGGTTGCTTCCCATCAATATTTTACTAACAGTCCTATAAAGTTCATGAGAATTAAATCAAGCCTCCAAAGATATTCTCTTTTTAAGCCATCCTGTAGATTTGGAAAAGAGTTTCTCTGGTCCAGAAATTATTTCAGTGTTGAGAATAACCAAGCTTGCCATTAGTTTCTCACCCCGGGGAAACCCCACTGCCTGTCCATACCATGGCAAACCCAACATCAGCTTTCTTCAAAGCTGGGCCATCGTTGGTCCCATCTCCAGTCACGGCCACCACCTGCCTCTGGTCACCAACGGTGCTGTCGATAATTCCTGAAACAGGGACACGTAGTTCAGAGAAAATAAACCCCGAGGGCAGGCTCCCAGCGTGGATTATGCTGGAAAAGTACCTGGGCAGAGCAGGATGAGACAGGCACTCACCTTTCACGAGCGTGTGCTTATCTGTCGGGGAGGAGCGGGCCAGCACACGCAGCTTGGGCCAGATCTTATCCAGCTGCTCCTGTTCCACCTGGAGGACAAGGCACACGTGAGAAAGGGAAGGGACCTCTCCTAGAAAAGTTCTGCCCCACCAGAGAGCAAACCCCCAACTGGGATTTGCCTCCAAGCACTCGCTGCCACTGTGCTGGCCAAGGATCACAGCAAGCAGAGGACAAGCTGCCTTTATCCATGGAGAGGAGGAAAACCAAGTGGGATCCAGCGCTTTACGCCACTGGGGCTGTTGGAAAGGTCTCCCAGACCTGCTGCAGAGCAGGACCCAGGGCTGCTCTCCCACCTCTCCCTTCTCGTTGCGGATGAGCCGGTTGAACTCCTTCCCCTCCAGGCACAAGAAGTCCTCCCCTGGCAGCAGGATGCCACACTTGGTGGCAATGGCACGAGCGGTGTTGATGTTGTCCCCCGTCACCATCCGGACGGTGATTCCTGCGCGCTGGCACTTCAGGATGGCATCCGGCACCTGGGGGACAAGGACAGAGTCAGGAGGGGCAGACGGGCAGCACAGAGGGCTCGGGTTCAGCACTGGCTGTCCTGGCAGCCAGGTGGCTCCTCTACAAATCCTCTTAAGGAGGATGGGAAAGGACTCCAGTGGGGTGAGGAACCAGCTTGGCACTCAAACTGAGGATGAGATGCTGAACCAAAAACTCTTCGCCCCCAGAACCAGCTCAGCCATTTTTTCCTGAGGCGTAGGGTGAAGCAACCAGGGATGAAATGTTGACCAAAAACTCTTCCTCCAGACCCAGCTCAGCCATTGATCCCCGGGGTGTAGAATGAAGCAACCAGGGACCAGACATACTGAACCAAAAACTCCTCCCACAGAACCAGCTCAGCCTTTTATCCCTGAGGTGCAGACGGAAGCAACCATGGACCAGAGATGATGCCTGCTCGTTGCTCCAGCCAGCTGCTCCTGCCCTGCAGCCTCCTGCCCTCACCACGGCTCCAGCCAGGCTCTTGTGTGTGTCTGGAGCACCTTCCAGCCCGTGCTCCAAGGGGAAAGGCAACCTCACTGCCTCCTCCCAGCACGCCGTGGTGCCGGGAGCCAAGTCACGACCTGGTGATCCATCACACCAGGGGAATTTTGTCCGCCTCTGGCCGCGCTCCGCGCCGGCAGCACGTTGCTGCACTAATGGGTTTATCCATTACGGAGCGGTGGGGGAAGAGGATATTAGTGAGGAATTAGCAAATTGAATCAATGGCCTCCAGAGCCGGAGCAGCCGGGGCATCTGTAATGCAATTCCCAGACCCAGATACTTGAACATCTAATCAGGAAAGATGCAAGCAAGGCAGGAGCACAGGGGCAAGCTCCGAAATGTAATCAAGAGGGAGGTATCGGAGGGCTTATTGCATTAGTCCAGCTGCTGCCCCATCGCCCCCGCGGCAGAGGCAAGGGAGGAGCCAGCTACATCAGCCCTGTCCCTCTCCACCACCCTCTGTCACCCCCTATGTGGTGTCTCCACGCACCCTTTAAGTGATGTGGAACCAGTCTGGCTTGTGCACAGAGCCTTGGTAGAAGCTGAGGGGACAGTTTGTGTGGAAGCACCATGCCACCAGGTCATTTTGTCCACGTATGGGAGAAGAAATGCCAGCAGCAGGGAGCTGGTAGCATGGGGCAGTTCAGGATGGATGCAGAGGATCATTAAGGTTGGAAAAGACCACTAAGATCATCAAGACCAAATATTAAAGTTGCTTGTGCCTTCATAAGGGGCTCATGATCCTGAGCAGCAGGGAAAGGGGCTCCTGGCCCAGGAATGGGGCTGGGGTGGAGGACAGCCAGGGCAGAGCTGGGGTGCAGTACCTCTGGCCGCACAGGGTCCTCTATCCCAACCACAGCGATGCAGGTGAGGTCAGACAGGATCTCATTCTCACTGTCCCAGTCTGGCTCAGGATCAGCAGGGAAGTCACGGAACGCCAGGCAGATGGTCCGCAGCCCGTGGCAGGCCATGGGCTCTATCACCTTCTTCACCATCTCATCACGGTCCTTCACCTTGAACACCCGGGGGTCACCATTCTTGTCCAGGATCCTGGTGCACCTAATGTGGAAGCAGGATGGAGGGTGAGGTAGAGCAGTGGTGGCAAGCACTGCCGGGTCAGCGATCTGCTCCCCGTCACCCAACCGCTCCGTCTGCAAAACACAGGCAGCCCCTTAACCCCCAGCTGCACCAAAGCCACCCTGAAAGAGTTAAACATGGCAGCATCTCCCAACAGTCATCTCCCAGACACAGCAGCTGGGCACTCTTCACCCTGCAGTCCCCCAAAACAGCTCCATGCAGCACCAAAGAATCATGGAATGGGTTGGGTTGGAAGGGACCTCAAAGCCCATCCAGTTCCAACCCCTTGCCATGGGCAGGGAAACCTCCCACTGGATCAGGGGGCTCAAAGCCCCATCCAACGTGGTCTTGAACACTTCCAGGGATGGGGCAGCCACCACTGCTCTGGGCAACCTGGGCCAGGGCCTCCCCACCCTCACAGCAAAACATTTCTCCCTAAGATCTCATCTCAGTCTCCCCTCTTTCAGCTGAAAACCCTTACCCCTCATCCTATCCCTGCCCTCCCTGATCAAGAGCCCCTCCCCAGCTTTCCCGGAGCCCCTTTCAGCACTGGGAGGCTGCTCTAAGGTCTCCCCAGAGCCTTCTTTTCTCCAGGCTGAACAACCCCAACTCTCTCAGCCTGTCCTCACAGCAGAGGGGCTCCAGCCCTCAGATCATCTCCGTGGCCTCCTCTAGCCCTGTTCCAACAGTTTCACATCCTTCTTATCTTGGGGAAGAGCCTAAAGCCCGTGGGATGGGCAGAAGACTAGAGCAGCAGGAGAGGACAGTTACTTGCGGAGGATGATCTCGGAGGCTCCCTTGCTGTACATGCGGAAGCCGCCGTTGCCGTTCTTCAGCACGGTGCTCATGGACTTGCGCACCGAGTTGAAGGTATAGACCTTGTAGAGCTTCTCCTCCGGCACCTCGTTCCGCACAGCCTGGTAATCCTGCTTCAGGTCCAGCACGAAACCCAGCAGGGCACACTCGGTCTTGTTCCCCACTTGCCGGGGAAGCCCTCCTTCCTTCTCAGGTGGCTGGAGGAAAAGAAGGACACAAAAGGTAATGCCAAACCTCGGTACGGTAGGATGGGACCTGCAGGGTTGGCCAGAGGTGGGACGGCCAAAGGACATGAAGCTGTGCTTTGCCAGCTCACCAGGATCTTGGACGTGTAGGCCGAGTTGATGGCAACACCGTTGACTATGAGGTCCAGGACCTTGGGCAGGATGGCTTCGGGGTCGGGGATCTGGCGATAGTGAGTGTCCCCTACGTAGGCCTGCACCACGGTCATGCGGTTCATGGTCAGCGTGCCCGTCTTGTCCGAGCAGATGGCAGTGGCGTTGCCCATGGTCTCGCACGCGTCCAGGTGTCTCACGAGGTTGTTGTCTTTCATCATTTTCTGCAACGGGCACCACGAGCAGGAAGGTCAGAGGCAAAAGCCTGAATTTCCCCGTCACGCCCCCAGCGAGTTGGCTGCGTCGTGGTCTCACCTTCACGGAATAGGCCAGGGAGATGGTGACCGCCAGCGGGAGCCCTTCGGGCACAGCCACCACCAAGACGGTGACACCAATGATGAAGAACTTGACGAAGTACTGGATGTAAATAGGGGTGCACTCTGCCAGCCAGGGCCGTCTCTGCACCCCAAACGTGTCAATCACGAAGTACAGCACCAAGATGATGACCGTGATGGCCGACATGATCAACCCTGGGGGAAGAGATGGAGAAGGAGGTGAGGGAATGGCGGGGGAAGGGGACAACACCTTCTCCCCATACCACTTCCAATGAGAGTTCCAAGGTGCCAGCTCGTGCCAGGCCACTGCCACTCACCTGCCTTCCCGATCTGGACCGCCAGGCGTGTGAGCTTCCCTTGCAGCACAGACTTCTCCTTCTTGGGCACCTTCACCTTCTTCTTTTCCTTCTCCTCATTTTCCACCCCTTCCTGGCTCTTCAGGGGCTGGATCTCTAAGGCCACACCATCCTGAGTTTTAGCTACAGCCCAGGGCAAAACAAGACACCACGTGTGAATAGGAGAGAGACCGGGAAAACCTGTAGGACACCACTGAGAAAGATGGTGGTGGGAGAGAGAGAAGACCCAGAACAAGAACCATTCCCAACGACACACGCATCCATGGAAACCTCACGTCCTGGGGCCCTGCCACCTCTCTCTACAGGGCAGTTTTCTGCCATCTACCCCAGCCCCACAGATAAAGGATCCTCAGAGCTGACAGTGGCCATGTGACCCCTGCACCAGTCACACCTCCAAGGCAGCGCTGCAAGAAGCCCTCTGGCCAGGCTTTAGGGTGGAGGCAGGTCTTTTCTAGCCTCCCCTGCGGGCTGCTTTACACCCTGCAGCAGATGAGGAGCACTTTGGGTTGACCAGTCCCCCAGGTCCCCCGATGAGCATCCCCAATCCCTCCCTGCGCCAACACTGCAGCGGCTCTGGGCAGCTCGGCAGGAATCACTTGCCAGGGGAGTGACTTGAGGGGGTGAGATGGAGGGGGACGGTTAGAAATTCAGATGGAGATTGAAGAGGAGTGAGGCAGTTCCTTGAATCCCAGCCATGAGCCATCCATTGTGCTTTTAGGACCTGAGACAGCCAGGCTTTCAGCTGCTATAACTGCTCTAGGCCAGCAGAAGGTCTGCACTAGGCAGACCTGGGTCAGCTGTAAGTTCTGCAAAGGGATGGGAGGAAGGTGAGAACCCCCCCTGAGATGTTTCTCCTCAGCCATCAGGGCTGGAGGAGCAGTGGTGGCCCCCCCAGCTGCCTGCGGCCATCCTGGGACTTGTCCCCTCCTGGCTGCTGCCACTCAATGTCTCGAGACACCCCGGAGCTCACGGCTGCTCCACATCGGACACCTCCACGGTTACAACAGACCCGACACGGACAGAACAAGCACCCGGACACAGTCTGACGGGAAGGAGGGAAACTCAAACTGCTGAGAGGAGAGAGAAAGAGAAAGAGAGGTGGAGAGAGAGGTGCAGAAATGGGCTTCCTCCACAGCCTGCAAAGAACAGTGTGAGAAACACTGGCGAAGAGACGCTCACGGAGTCGAGGCCATGGGAGGAGAGGGTGCAACCATCAGGTGGGCCAGGCCCCATGGGACATTTCATCCTGGTAACAGCAGGAGGGAACCCACATCTCTCCCCCAGCCATGCCCAAACACAAACCTTACAAAGGGAGGGCTTCTGATGGGCACAAGGGCTTTAGAGCCACCAGGTCATGGCTGAGGCTCATGTCAACATGGATGAGGTTTGGCCCAAGAAAGGGATGCTCTGCCAATGGTCCTGGCTGATGGAAGAGCCCTGTCCTGCATGCAGAAAGGCTTTGCCCCACACAGGAGCAATGTGGCCACAGGAGAAGTCACCCAGCCCCATCCCAGCTCTGCTCAGCCCCACTGTGAGGTGCCAGAGGGCACCACAACACCGTGCTGAGGCCACCGGCCGTGGGACCGTTGCACCCTCTCCCAGGACAACGAGGCGAGAGTCCCGCCGGAGCAGCAAAGAGCACAGACTGATGAGAAGAAGGAAGAAAGGAAGGAAGGAAGGAAGGAAGGAGGAATGCTCAGTAGTTAGTGTGGTGCTGGTTCAAAGGATGGAGAGGCTGGTTGTTACCTTTGTTGCGATTTTCGGGGGCTCCGGTTTTTTTACCTGTTCAAAGAGAGAAAGGGTGGAGGGCTGAGCACAGGGATCCACGTTCACCGCCCGGCTGGTGGGACAGCCCAGTGACAGCAGTGCTCCAAGGGGCTGGGCACTGCTCCGGCAGTGGCTGTGTGCAGGGCTCAGCACCCTGCGGGCACCCTCTGGCCACCACGCGTGCCTTGGCCTGCTGCTCGCAGCACCGGGGAGGCTCTGGAGCTCCCTGACTCCTTCAGACACCCCGTTGCCAAGGTTTCAGACCTCCCCACCTGCAAAGCACCTGCTAAAACCCTGTTCAGTGTTTTCAAAGGGTGCCAGTGGTGTCTCAGAGCTTTTGGGAGATGAAACCATCTACCAGAGTTTGACCTCCGTGCAGCAAGTGCTGAGCATCGGCGCTCCCGTTGGGTGCAAAGTGAATCTATAGACCCACCACGGGCAGCACTGCACCCATGGGGGGCTCTGCCCCCCCCCGTGTGTCCAGTGGGCACGGTCTGCACATGGTCCCCAACGTGCCTCCACAACATGGGAAGCACAGGGCTGCTGCAGTCTCAACAAGCCTTGAGTGAAAAGGGGTTTAATACATCTTCTCTCCATCACCCTGCAGCCTCACACTGGGGGCTGAGCCGCTGAAGCCCCCGGCCCCACGCTGCCCCCACATCGAGGGCTGCAAAGCACAGAGCTGGGTTTGCTGTGGGGCTGAGTGACAGAGCTTGAAGGCTGGGAAAAACCCAGAGCACTGTGCCTGGGCGCCCGGCGAGCTGCTGCTCAGCTCCAACAGCGGCTCTGCTCCCATGGCTCACCCTGTACTCCCACCTCAAAGCTGGCAGCTACACCCCAAGAGCTCCACAGCCACCAAACCCCCACCAGATGCCCACCCTGAGCGAGCAGAGCTGGAGAAACCCAGCACACATGTGGCCCCGAGCCGGAACTGCTGCCAGGAGAGGCCCAGCAAGCCTCTCCCCTCCTGGCATCGACTCCTGGGAAGGACTCTCTGCACAGGGATGCCTGCAGAGCCAGCGATGCCAGCCAGCAGCTCCCTCCTGCCAGCTCCTCACACCTCCTGGCTGCTCCCAGCGAGCAGAGCAGCAGGGATACAGGGGAGAGCAGAAGCTTCCCAAGCCTGGCTTGGACCAATGCTGGCTTTAAAGCTGTTATCGGAGCTGGCACAGAGCAAGGGAAATAAGTAGCAAGATGTATTCGAAAGTATTCGAGTCCCAGCATGACTGGGAACACCTCAGCCCACCTGGCTGCTCTCCTACCCTCCACTCCCAACACCCAACCCCTCCTTTCCCTCTTGCCATCCTGGCCTCCTTCCCCACGGAGCTCGGGGGGACGTCAGCAGAGATCTTCAAAGTCCTCAGGGTGCTGGATGGGCTACTGAGAGCCTGCAGACAACCAGGACTCACCTTCCCACCTCGGGTGGGCAATGAGCACCTTGCCATGGCGCTGCAGGGCATCGCTATCGGGCACTTTGCCCTCTGAGCCTGGATCCCCCCTCCCCACACTGCAACTCCAGGCTGCGGCCGGCTGGGGAAGAGAGAGATGGAGCCGTGTCCGAAAGAGCTGGCGAGCAGAGGGCTGGGTGCACGGGGGGGCTTTCCTCAGGCAGCAGGACCCCCACACTGCAGGTGAAGGGTGTCCCCCCTCCAGAGCTCACCGTACCTGCCTGGGTCACGGGCACTAACTGCATCCCACGGATGTGGGCAAAGCCCGTTGCACACTGGTGGATGCTTCCCAGGAAGGGGAGAAAGGCAAAAGGAGGGAAAAAGCAGGTTCAGTTCATCTCCTTACCTTTCTTCACCTTCTTTTCTTCATCTTCTCCTCCTGCACCCAACAGAGTGAAGATGATTCCCGTCTGGGAGTTGATACCCACAGCAGTCACCACCATCCTGCCGGAGCCCTCCATCACATGGGTACCTGCACAGCACGAAGGCCAAGGTGAGACAGGACGCAGGCACACAGCTCCCACCTCTTCCCCAACAGCAGAACACAAGAACTGGGAGTAGCCACATCATTGTGGCACAAACCCTACAAGTAAGCCTTGTAGGAAAGCTGGGAAGGGACTTTTTACAAGGACAAGTAGTAATAGGATGAGGGGAATGGCTTTAAATTGGAAGAGGGAAGATTTATCTTAGACATTAGGAAGAAATTCTTCACACTGAGGGTGGGGAGGCCCTGGCCCAGGTTGCCCAGAGAATCTGTGGCTGCCCCATCCCTGGAGGTGTTCAAGGTCAGGTTGGATGGGGCTTTGAGCCTCCTGATCCAGTGGGAGGTGTCCCTGACACGGCAGGAGGGGTTGGAACTGGATGGGCTTTGAGGTCCCTTCCTACCCAAACCATTCTATGAAATCCAGCCCAGCCCTGCAGTGACCACGTGAGAGCCCCCCAGGATCCTCACCCGACAGCAGCATGGGGTCTTTATCCAGTGATTTCTTGACTTGGTCTGACTCCCCTGTCAGCGAGCTCTCATCTATTTTCAGGTCATTGCCCTGGATCAGGATCCCATCTGCTGGCAAGAGATCACCTGGGAGAGGAGAAAAGAGGGGATCAGCCCTGACCTGGGCAGACACAGCTCACCCCTGACTGCCCCATCCTGGAGGAGGCTTCATGTGTCAGCAAGAGAACAAAAAATTCAGCTTCAGACCAGATTTAGAGGGAGGAGAAGCAACAGATAGGTATTAAAAATTATCTCAACAAGCTCCAAAATCTTCACTGATGTACAAAAGCATTATTTTGCTCAATCAGACAGTGCTTCCCCCATCTGGTTTTACTGAATCAACACCGTGTCCTTCCCAAAGCCTCACAATGCATCCAAAGCATTACAGGATCCCATTCTCCACCCACCAAAAGCCATATGTGAAAATCAACACTGTGTTGGAACAACCTCCTTCCTGATGGGAGTCGTATGGGATGAGCAAACCCACAGTAAAAAAGGAGCAGGACCCACTTTAGTGCAATGCCTACATCTCCTTGCTAAGGAGATGTTCACCAACAAGGATGTGGTTGTGAAAATGAATCATTTTGAAGACCAAAAGGTTGTTAAAGCAACCCAAAGCTGTGTGCAGAGCTCTTGGTTCCAGCTTGGCAAGCAGCAAGGTGAACAGTGCTCCATCATCTGCACAGAAGGATCTCCCCTCACTCCTGGCACAGCACGATGCAAAACAGAGGAACCGGAGGAGCCAACGCTTCCTCTCAAGGCAAAAGAGGTGAAAAAGCAGAGAAGAAAGAACCTCCAGGCTCCCAAGGTGGAGGGATGGACCCCAACCACCACCACCTCCACTCACCGTACTTGATCTGCGCGATGTCTCCCACCACGATCTCAGCCACTGGGATCTGAATCACCTGCCCCTTGCGGATGACCGTGAACTTCTGCTCCTGCTCGATGCGGCTCTGGAGGCCCCGGAATTGCTTCTCCTTGCTCCAGTCATTGAAGGCTGTCACCAGCACCACGATGATCACCGAAAACAAGATAGCTGCCCCCTCGATCCAGCCGGCCTGCGACTCGCCCTCGTCCTCCACGCCGCCCGTCGACTGCCCGCACACTGTGGGCAGAGGGGAGAACTCCTTGGCACAACCAGACACTCGCCTTGCCCTAAGCAACACGTGCAGAGCAGGGCCTGGAAGACACTTTCTCCTCCCTGAGTTGGTCCCAGGGCTTCCCCTGCTCTCACAACAATGTTTTCTGACCCTGAGGAATTTTTTCCTCTCTTGTGGGCTTCTCATTTGTGGGCTGAGGGAGCTGGGTGGGAGCTGGGACAACTGGCTTCTATTTCCAGCTGCAGCACCCAGCCCTCCCTTCGCTGAGTGACCCTCGAGTGAGTCACCATATCTCAGCACCTCCGGATCCCTGCCCATGCCTGACTCCTCCAACGATACAGAGATGCAGGGCAGGGAGGAGGTGCTCACCCATCACTCAGCTGCACGTGGGGCTCACGGCTGGGAAGAGCACTCCTCGGTCAGGGGGAGGCAGCAGGGGACAGACAGCTTTGTTCCTCCATGCCCAATCCAAAAGAGAAGACTTGGGAAGCCACCAGACCAAACAGTCCCCTTGGCCTTTGAGCATCTTTTTGGGGCGAAGCTCTGAGCCATGCTGTGATGCCAGCTGTGCCCAGATATGTCCATTAGGGCAGGTCTCTGGACATGGATGGGATCCACCCTACGATGGGGGGAAGCCACCACCTAAAGCGTGAGCAGAAGCAGCTCCCTGCTCTGTCTGCACCACAGCACAGGGATGACCTTCCAAAGACATCACGTGTCCCAAAGCCCTGCTCCCAATGGCCAGGCACGGCAGCTCACGTGGATCCCCCACCGAGCACCCCACCAAGCTGTGGGGACCTCAGGGACTCACGTTCATTGTCACCGCCCGGAGGGTGGTAGAAGGACAGGCCCAAGGAGATTATGGCTGCGATTTCCAAGATGATCAGCGTGACGTCCTGGAGTGCCTCCCACACTAACTGCAGGAACGTCTTGGCCTTTTTGGGAGGAATGAAGTTCTGGCCAAAGACCTGCCGCCTCTTCTCCAGGTCGGTTGGGTTCCCAGAGAGACCTGGAGAGGTGAGAGATGGAGATGAGAGCAAACCTCACCGCTGCCCACCACCAGTACTGGTGGGACCCCCACATGGGGAAGCACCACGCCTGCATGGAGCCAAGTCAGGGCTTTGCTCCTGCCACCCCTGGGGCAGGGGACATCCAGCCGGTGGGGCACGATGCTCCTGGAGCCATGGGCAGGGGAGCACGTAGAGGCCAAGGCAAGCGCGTCGAGCTGCCTCTCCTTGGAGCTGCAGCCTCGCGAAGCACCCGAGTGCCAGTTAATGCCAGTTGGCACTGGCCAGCCTGTTTACATGCTGCATCAAATTAGCCATAAATCTGGCACTGCAAGCGGCACTCGGAGCTGTCGGAGCCACCTGATCCCTCTTCTCTCCTGCCAGCTCGGAGGAGCAGACTCGGCACAGCAGGAGCGTCTCCGAGCTCAGCCGAGCCCCACGGATACATCACAGCTGCAGGGGACCTGGTGGAGGAGACACAGGGGTGCTCCTGCTGGAAAAGGGGTGGTGGGAGCAAGAAAAGGAGCAGGTCAGTCCTGAGGTGGGATGTTGCACCCCAAAGCTGCTGGAAAAGGGTGTTGGGAGCAAGGAAAGGAGCAGGACGACCATGAGCAGGGCTGCTGCTCCCCAAAGCTGCTGGAAAAGGGGTGGTGGGAGCAAGGAAAGGAGCAGGACAACCATGAGCTGGGCTGCTGCTTCCCAAAGCTGCTGGAAAAGGGGTGGTGGGAGCAAGGAAAGAAGCAGGACAACCATGAGCTGGGCTGCACGCAGCAAACATGGAGAGAGGGGAGCAAAAGGGGGGTCCTGAAGGCCTGCAGCAGGGACTGTGAGCACAGCAGCCTTCCAGCCCTCCCAGCGCCAGTCAGGGCCAGCAATGGGAGCTGGCAATTAGCCCCACTGGCTCCCCAGTCACCCCTGCATTAAAGCTGATGGGATCCAAGCTGAGAGCAGCTTCCCCTGCCCAGCACCACCTTAATCCAGCTCTGCGCTCAGCACCCCCTGCTCTCCACCTTAAGATGCCCATGGGGCTGCTGCCAGCTCCCGAGATGCACCGGGCAGTAACATCCCGGTGCCTGGAGCAGCCTGGCAGAGATGCCCTCGCAGGAGAACCAAGCCCACCCACCCAGGGGACACCTCCCCACCAGCTCCGTGTCACCCCAGCCAGGAGGAACCAGCAGGATGAACCTCATCGCCCTCCACGTGCCCCCCTTTTCGCTGCGCCCACACCCTGCGCTTGCAGGGAGGGGACGCGCTGGCACAGCTGCCCAGCCGTCCCCACCCAGCCATGACGAGGCAGCAGGATCCTGGGATCTCCCAGCCCCGATTCCCGCCCAACATCCCTGGCAGGAGGAATGGAAAATATGGCTAAGAGCCACAGCTTGACTCACGCCGGCGCCTGGGCCGCCGAGGCATGGCGTGCGCCGCGGGCGAGCGCGCCGGGCACACACGCGCTCCCGCATGAGGACATGGGATGCTGCCACGGGGCACAGGAGGTTGCACACGTGGCTCATCCAAAGCCCACGTCCCACCTACAGGCACGATCCCAGAGCTGGTTCTCACCTTCCTGGGGCTTTGAATTTATCTGTGCTGACACAGGGAGAAGGGCTGCAAAGAGCAGAAGCGGTGGGCGGGTACCCCAGGCACACACGGTGACCTCGGGCTCCCACAAATCCCTCCTGCCTGGAGTCATGCAGGGCTGGGTGGGCACTGAGAAGGAATTTTGGGTGGATGCCACAAGTGACAGCAACACAGCAAACCCCTGGGCAGGTCCCTGCTTAGAGAGGAGGCACTGCCACCTGCGGAAGATGCTTCTGGGGAGCAAAGCCTTGAGGCAAGGAGCTTCCAGAGGGGGTTCCTTGCCCCAGCTCAGGCAGGAGGTGGCAGCAGCCCCGGAGCCACTGCCAGCGCGTGAGTCAGGGCGGTGTTGGCTGACACTCGTCACCCAGGGGACACCGGGAAGGGAGACGCTCAAATCCATGACTCACCAAAGCCGCCTGTGTTTCGCTGCCACCACCGCCCTGCTCCCATTCCCACTCTACCCAACCCAGCCCAGGGACTGGGATGATGGAGGAAGTGGAAAACCAGTGCCCAGCAGTGAGCCACCCCAACACCAACCCCCTTAGGACAAGCCACCCCATCACCAAGACTCTTCAGGAGAAGCCACCCTGTCACCAAGCCCTTTCAGGAGGAGCACCTAACACCACAAGTGCCAAGACTCAGCCAGCACTCCCCACACGGAATATCTTTCACCAAACCCTCGCTGGGATATCCCAGCTGCAAACATAACCCGAGCTCGTCTGCCTTGTCCTGCACTCTTGGAGGTGAGCAGTTGCCTAGGGACCCTATTCCCCATTTTCCAGGCTTCACCTGTGGATACACTGAGGCAGGGGACGTGATCCCAGCTTGCAACCTGCCAGGGTTTCCCTCACCACGGCACCGCAGCAGTACCACGCTGGGGTACATGCCCGTGGAGAGGCAGTCTTGGCACAACAGGGATGGAGGCACCACAGGCTGCCCTGGGCTTTCACCCTTCCTAAAAATCCTAATTGTCAGAAAAATATTCCTTTGCTCTCTGGGCTCAACAGGACGGGGTTTGGGACAGGCAAAAAACCTCATCTCCAGAGCAAGAGGGCGATGCAGGAATAATGGGGGGCACAAGATGCCCCAGTGCCTGAAGCAGCACTTGGGATTGAAAGGCAAGAGTCACCAAGGCAAGGCAGAGTCTTTTGGGTTTGCTTCCCCCCTCCCCTCTCCTCCCACCCCCAAAGGAGCTCACTCCCATTTTGGCAGGGTTGAACACATTGTTTTGCGACCTGCGCTTGGTATTTCCACCGGGACTCCCCCCCCTTCTCTAATGACATCCCGATATTGTCTCCCCTTCCCGGTCCCACTCACAGCTGGGAAACACGCTAATCCCCAGCTTACAGCACTAAGAATAACCCACAAGTTTTTGGAGCTGAGGCACAACCATCTCCCCCCACCCCACACAGCCACCGTGGGGCCGCATCCTGCCAGTGCTGCAAACCCTGGGTGCTGAGAGCAAGCGGTTTCTCCACTCCAGATCACTTTTAACGCCAAGGATGGGATGCATCACCATGCAAAGTCTCCTGTAGCCATGCCTGGCCATCAGCCACAGTACCTGTTCCTGCTCAACAACAAGGGGGGGACCCCAAAAGGCCAGCCCAGACCACGGCAGAGGAGGTGACATCCATCAACCAAAGCCTCCCAGAAGAAAGTGTCACTGCCACCACTCAAACCTGTGATGCTCAGAAGCACCCAACCAGGTTTTAAGCTCCCACAGCTGCTCAAGAAGCCCTGTAGGTCAGGAGGAGCCCTGCGTGCAGCTCCCCATCCCCAGCACTGGTCCTGTTTGGGGATGTGCTGCCCATCCCTTGGTTGAGATGGCAAACGAGCTCCATCCAGCCTGCCAACCTCCCCAACACTCTCCAACCTTTACCCTCTCCCCACCTACACCCCACACAGCCCCCTCGTTAGCACTGTAAATTGTTAAACAGGGGAAAGGCTGGCACCGACCTGTGAAGCAGCTGAGATGCGGAGAGGAGACCCCTGCACCTCTCTTATCCCCCATCAGCTCCTCACCCCTGCCTGCATCCTGCATCCACTCCATCCTCCCAAGGGATGCAGCGCTCCAGGCTATGCCTCGGGCAACCTGCTGGGAAGATGCTTCTCCTTTTCTTTTCTTGTCCATCTCTACCTCAAATTATAATTTCATTAAGATGCAGGGAACCACCTCCCACAAGGTCCCAGCGCAATGGGACCACACTTCGAGCTCAACCACCAGACTATTTAAGCCACTGTTCTTCAGCCACCAGCTTGAACCTTGCATGGCTCCAGCCTAGAAGGATCAACCAGACCCGAGAGCGCGGTCCCACACCTTGCAGACCACAGGATGGCCACTTACCTTCAACGGGCGACGTCTTCAACCTCTTGCAGACATTCTGCACGCCGCCATAAGAGTCATTGAGCCGGGCGACCGCCTCGGCGCTCCTCAGCTCCATGAGGTTCCTGAGCTCCACCATGGAGCAACCAAAGTCCCCCTCATGGTTGCCTTCAGCAACCGAGTTCCCGGGGTGGTGGTCAGCCACGTTATTCGTCATCTTGCTGGTGTGGAGGCGGCGATGCCGGCTCGCGGCTCCTGCAGCGCCCTCGCTCGAGGGTCCGGCGAGGGGATGCTCGGTGTGGCCCCTTCCCTGGGGGCTGCCCGGGTGAAGCAGGTGCCTCTATCCGAGCCCAACTTCTCCGGATAAAGGTGTAAACAGGATGTGCATGTTACCGCGGAGGCGACCTTAGCAACGACCAGCGTGCATCTCCCGCAGAAGGAGGAGGGCTCCCTGGATACCACAGCAACTGGAGCTGCAAAAACAAGGATGGGAAACAAAAATACCAGCATTAGGAGGCCTACTAATAAACGCACGCGCCCCGAGGGATGGGCAATGGTACCCAAGGGTGGGCAGAAATAACACGGTTTGGAGGTGCCAGCTTGCTCGTTTGGCTCCTGGGGTCAGCATGGTTTCACCAAAACCCCTGGATGAGCAGAAGTTGAACCTTGCAGGGAACCGAAGTGTTTCACGGGCGCTGCGGGGAAAACCGGCGGCGGCAGCAGCTCCGGGGCCGGGCAGGAAGGGCGCCCAGGTGGTTCTTCACTCAAGCCCCAGCTGCCCAGCCCAGAGAAAAGCTCCCATTCAGTTTGGTTTAAAAATACATCTCGGCAGTGGAAAACAGCTGCTTCCTCCACCCGCTGCCGTCCCGGGGCGGGAGCACAGGGTACTGCACGGCCACCAGGTAAGCAGAAGCACCCCACTGAGCGAGCCAGCACCGATGGGAAGGGGCTCACAGCACCCAGCGGACTTGTAATCAACAGAGAGAGTCAGCAGGAGCCAGAGAAGGTACCAAAAACCCACGTGTTTCTCTAAAATGAGAAGGCTTTTGCATTAACGACGCCCTGGCAGGATGTGTCTTGGGAAGCCCTCTGTGCTGTGCTTCAAGCTCTTGAATTTGTTCACTTGAAGGCAGGAGGTCTCAGCCCTGGCTCTCCAAGCCCCAAAGTGCTGCGAGCCAAGTCACACCCCAACCCTGCCAGTAAGGGCAGGAGAGCCCCAAAACCGCTTCCACCAGCAAGACCCAAGCGCTGCTGCCAGGCAGAGACCACTAATATCCCACAGCTCCCCACTTCCCCCATGGATTTGGGATCCCCTACTGGCATCCCAGGCAGAGAGGATGGGTACCATGGACACCAAGGGAGCAGGGAGAGCAGCACAGAGCTTTTTCTCACTGAAGGTGCCCTCCAGCTCTGTTCCCAAGCTCAGATGCCAGCAGCAATGCTCCCAGACACCTCTCCAGCGTTAGAGAGGCAAACGGCCTTCAAGGGAGGCTCTTTATGGAGAGAAAATAAAGTCTTTCCTAGAGCAATATAAATGAATAACAAAAGGGTAATGGTCACTAAGGCAGCATCTGAGACAGAGGTGCAGAGGTGGCAGAACAAGCAGCCAGACAAGAATGGGAGGAAGAAGGGAAAACACCCATCACTGCTTCCCAGGAGCACACAGGATGCACCAGCCCTCACAAACCCAACAGATGGGCACCAGACCATTATGGGGCCATCCCAGCACCACCCTGCAGCAAACGACTTCAGTCCCAGCACCAGTCACACCAGCTTTGCAACCCCTGGGGCAGCAAGACCCCCAAAAAAGCAAACCCCTCATTGTGCACATGACTCAGGTCCTCGTCCCTAAGAGCAGGCTCTTTCCCCACCACCAACGCCCAGGGAGGCTCTCAGCATTATCAGGAAGCAACAGGCACCAACTGAACCTCAAGGACACCAGCGATGCCACCACCATGGGATGGTTCTGGCCACGAGCTGCAGGCTGCAACTGGATGGGGAACAGAGGGATGTGCTCCCCCCACAGCACTGCGGCTCCTGGGGCACCCAAACTTGCACCTTGGGGGCAAGAGAGGTGCTGCTGCCCCTTAAAGCACAGAACACCAGCATCCCTGCCTCAGCATCCTTGCCCATGCCCAGCCTGGTCACCTGCAGCTCCTTGGGGAGCTGAGCTCATCTACCATTTCAAGGTATGAAAGCTGCCAGCAGCAGGAGGTAGAAGACAGCAGGGCCAATTAAGCAGAGTCCTGCTGATTAAGAGAAAAAAAGATAATTCCCTCCCCACCTCACCACACTCATTTTTCCCTCTTTCAGAGCAGCTCACATCTTCTGAGGAGAGCTCAGAGGTTAAGACAAAGACAGCTAATTAATACTCTAACCACCTAGTCCGTGATTATCCCTGAAGGAGCCCCCGGGGCACCGATCATCACCAGCCTGTGCCCAGCTGTGAGGTTCCTTCCATCCAGCAGCGCCAGCCCTGGGGACTCGCTGCTACATTGGTCAAGAAGAAAGGAAGGATCATGGCAGGGGAAAGCTCCTGTAGTCTGCTTTGAGCATCTTTCTCCAGCCCAAGGTCAGAGATACACTCGTGGCCCACCTCTGCCCCATTCCACCAGCACAGGACCAGCTCCCTCATCAGGCTGGGAAGGATCCATTCCAGGCAACAGAGAGCTGAGCTCAGGCTTCCCTAACAGCAAACGCTCTAACGAGCAACTAATGACCCCAGCAGCGTTCAGCAGCCTGTCCTAACTCCAATAACTCATCTCCAGAGCCCCCAGGCACCAGGGTGGAAGAGAAAGTCCCCTTGGAATGCGTGGCAAGAAAACACGATGCAGGTGGGAGAACCCAACCAGAAGCCCAACTGCCCTGCCCTGTGCGGGACCTCCTGAGCCGCTGGCAGTGCTGTGTCCCCTCCCAAATAGGGTCCCCGAGCAGGACAAGGGTGGCTGCAGAAAAGGGGGTGGCAGTGAGGAAGGACACGGATCCTCTCGACCGGTCTCGGGCGGGACGTGGAGCAAGGGGAAGGAGCCTGCATGTGCCAGGAAGGAGGGAGCAGCCGGCGAGGAGTGGTGAAGCCAATGCGGTGCTGCAGACAAACCTGCCCAGAATAATAAACGGCTGCATTACACCTCGTCCTGGCTGGAAAGAGCGGCCACAGGGCAGCGCCGGGCTCAGCAGCCCCTGCCTGGGTCTGCCCTGTGCAGCAGAGCAGCCAGGAGCACAAAGAGTGATGGAATCACCCGGGTGGAAAAGACCTTTGAGATCATCCAACTGTACCTGTCCACTACTAAACCATCCCTGAGCACCTCATCCACCAGTCTTTTAAACACCCCCAGGAACAGCAACTCAACCACCTCCCTGGGAGCCTCTGCCAGGGCCTGAGAACCCTTTCAGGGAAGAAATTTTTCCTGAACCTGCCCCGGTGCAACTTGAGGCTGTTTCCTCTCGTCCCATCACCTGTCACTTGGGAGAAGAGATCAACACCCACCTCACTACACCCTCTCTTCAGGCAGCTGTAGACAGTGATGACGTCTCCCCTCAGCATCTTCTCCATCCTAAACAACCCCCGTTCCCTCAGGCACTTCTCATCAGACTTGTTCTCCAGCCCCTTCCCCAGCTCTGTTCCCCTTCTCTGGATGTGCAGCAGCACCTCAAGGTCTTTCCTGTAGGGAGGGGCCCATGGTTGGCTTTTAAGCGTGGGGAAGAGCAAAGTGGGCTGCTCAGAGAAGGAGCAGAAAAACAACCAGCTGGACATTTCACACAACATTAACTGCCCAGAGAAGACACAGCTGTCCCATCCCTGCCCCATCTTCCCCCTTCCGATTTAAAGCCATGGACATGCCCAGGGCATCTTGGAGCAAGAAGTGGACCTCAAGCCAAGGCAACACCAACACTTGGTGGATTTTGAGCAGCAACCACTACCTGAAGTCCTCCACCTCCCACCCCAAGCTGCAGCGGAGCCCCTCACCTCTCCCTACGGAGTGGGAGCTGCAGTGCCCCGGATCAGGCCCCTCCCCTGCACACTCACCAAATCAAACCGTGCAGATGGCAGAGTGCACTCAGAGCACCACCCATGGCAAACCCTCCCCACGTGCTTAACCCCTCCCATGCCAGGTGGCAAGGACACCCCAGGAAGATGATCCAAGGACTGGAGCACAAGGACAGGCTGAAAGAGTTGGGGTTGTTCACCCTGGAGAAAAGCAGTTCCAGGGAGACCTTAGAGCAGCCTCCCAGGGCCTACAGGAAAACTGGAAAGGGACATTTTCCAAGGGCCTGTAGTGATAGCGCAAGGAGGAATGGCTTTAAATTGGAAGGAGGAAGATTTAGATGAGCTCTTAGAAAGAAATTCTTGGTACTGAGGGTGGGGAGGCCCTGGCCCAGGTTGCCCAGAGCAGTGGTGGCTGCCCCATCCCTGGAGGTGTTCAAGGCCAGGTTGGATGGGGCTTGGAGCCCCCTGATCCAGTGGGAGGTGTCCCTGCCCACGGCAGGGGATTGGAAGTGGATGGGCTTTGAGGTCCCTTCCAACCCAAACCATTCCATGATTCTAAGGACTCCCAGTGAGACAGTGGATCCCCTTGGGAGAGAGATGGGTGGAAGGAGCTGAGACGATGACTCTGGCAAATCGCATGCTCCAGAGAGCCAGGGCTGGTTCCCAAGGGGATGGGGATGCATTCCAGGAAGGAGTTTTCCCCCTCAGGACCAAGCACTTCCTCAGCACCTGCTCGCAGCCAAGAAGGAAGGAGCCACAGAATCGATGCCGTTAGAGCAGGAAGCGAAGGTCACCATGCAGGAACCTGTACCCTCCACTCCAGTGCCATGGAAAAGGGGGGAGTGGAAGAGACAAGCGGGGACAAGGCCAGCCCAAAATACACTAGACAGACCTCTCCAGGCATGAGCTCCACTTACAGCACACTGAACCAGCACCTGTGCAGCAGGAGAGCAGGATCTGTCCCTCTTCCCCCAGTAACGCTGGTGTTCTCCTCTCCTCACTGCTTCCCCCAGGTCCTGGGTGCTGAGACCAGACATGGTCCCCCACGGGGCTCCCCTGTGCAGGCACCTGCATCACCCACAGGACGTCACCTCCTCGCTGCTGCCTCCTCCCACCACGGCATCCGCTTCCTTCACTGGAGTTTGCTGCCTTGGACGGGCTGTGCTGCACCCCAAGGGAGGGGACGGTGGCACCTCCCTTCCCATGGGGCCACCACAGCACCCACCAGTGGGAAAGCCCCAGCAACATCCCCCCCCACGGCTGCCACACCCCAGGGTGCTGCACATGGGGTTGGGTAAACACAGGAGCCAAAATCCTGGGATGGGGAGACCTCGACAACTGCAAGACCCTCTCATTTCCATTGCAATGTGAAGAAGCTCCCAGTCTTTTTCTTGCAAGAGTGGAGGGACTCAATGTGTCCCCCCAGGGTGTTGCAGCTGGAAAAGGAGACAATAAAATCATAGAATGGGTTGGGTTGGAAGGGACCTTAAAGCCCATCCGGTTCCAACTCCCCTGCCATGGGCAGGGACACTTCCCACTGGATCAGGGGGCTCCAAGCCCCATCGAACCTGGCCTTGAACATCTCCAGGGATGGGGCAAACGCTTCTCTGGGCAACCTGGGCCAGGGCTTCCCCACTGTCATCATGAAAACACCCAGGAAGCGCTGGGGCCTCACACAGCCCCAACAGAGCTCAGCGGCAGCAACCCCACACCCAGGGAAACCGAGTCACGGTGCAGAATTGGTTTGGTCCACAGAGCAGGGCTGATGCTGCAGCATTTTCACTACACAAATATTAATTCCAGTGGAAATTGGCTGCAGGCTCAGGGCTTCTCCTACACTAACCCACCGGCAGCGCCCTGGGAAAGGCAGCATCTTCTCCTCCCGCATCCCCACAGGAGAACCGCCGGCCCCGCAGACACAGCGGCAACTCCACAGCACACCAAGTTAAAATTCCCAACTCCCACGCGGTGCCAACTCCTACACACCCCGCTGTCTGCACGCTGGGACGCCAGAGGTGACACAAGGGGTAGGGGGGTACACACAAAAACCACCTGGTTACTGTAGGCAACGAGTAACGCCACCACGCACAGTCGCTGGCTCCGAGTGACATGTGGTATTGGAGGCCCGGGAAGGAGATGCTGGCCCTGAGATGGCACCACCACCAGCCCCAGTGCCAAGCCGAAGCATGAATTGCACCAGCCCACGGGTGGCAGAGCCTGTAGTATTTCTCCCACACCCCTCTGCCAAGGCAAACGCTTCCCCGCTGGTGGGAGCGGGGCGAGCGCTCTCTCAGGTGCCAAGGTAGCACTCACGGTGTGCTCTGCGTGCTTGTGCACCCAGGGCTGCCACGTGCAAGGGTGCTCGCCCCCAGACAAGCTGTCACCCACCGCCACCCCACACAGGGAGCACAATGCACAAACACGGGCACTGAAGAGACCATGGATGGGGAAGAAAGCACAGCATCACGGGTTGGATGCAGCCTCAAGAAGCCTGGTCTTGTAGGAGGTGTCCCTGCCCATGGAACTGGATGATCTTTTAGGTCCCTTCCAACCCAAACCACTCTCTGATTCTATGATCTTCCCACCCCATGCAGCGTTACACCATCCTCCTCCTCTCCTGCCTCCCACCGGGCTGTCAGAACCCAAAGGAAGGATGGTGGCCCCGAGCCACGCACCGGGGGTCAAGCTCACAGGGAAAGCACGAGTGAAAGGCAGGCAGAGGCGACCTTCTCCAAAAGTGAACCTCTCCTTGCTGGTCACTCCACAGGGAATGCGAGCAGCTGCCATCACCCTGCTAATTACAGCTGCCCTGGCTCTGGTTTTGCTAGTATTTTGCCTCCTGTTCGTAGGAAAACTGTTGTTTGGGGTTTTTTTTGCATGCCCAAGGCAGCAATTAGCTCATGTGAAAGGCTGGGAAGAGGCTGGAGAGCACCGGGCTCCCCAAAAACTGCTGCCCTGAGCTCACTGCCAGCCCAAGGGGCAGGACAGCCCTTGGCTTCTGCTGCTCAAGCCCCAGCATGACACATCCATGTGCAAAAGCCACCAGAGCAGCCGCCAGAGCCTGCAGGAATCTCTCCGCACCCGCCCCCCCGGGCTTCCCCTCACCACAGGATGCAGCAGCCCAGGAATTTCAGGAGGGGTGGAAAAAAAGAGAAAGGAGGGAGTCTCCAGGCGAGCTGTCAAGGGGAATGTTTCCATCTAAGGCCTTGGTATTTCTCTCTCGGCGCCTGCACTAAATCACCCCAGCTCCTCTCATTATTCTTTTGTGCTTTACAAGGTAGCACAGCCGGTGGAGGAATGCAGAAGAATGCAGAAAGCAAACCCCAGCCTCTTCTGCACCAGCAAATACCTGCAGCCCTCGAGTCTTCAGCCTTTGGAGAGGCACAGCATCCCCTCCTGCCACCCCTCTGCCAGCGCCGGGCATCTCGCCCAGGGAGAGGCGGATGGCGCAGGGTGAGCTGGCGCCTTGCAGAGCCTCAGGGTGCCTGGTGCTGCTGGACCCTGGCACAAAGCTTCATCCACTCCTCCTCCCTCCCGCTCAGCACCAGGAAACAGGTTCCTTCCACCCAACCCAGGAGCACGGCGGGCACCAGCACCCACCGCCAGGTTCAGCTGCCACACCTTGGGCAGCCCTTTACTCCAGCTTTCTTCTCCCCCCTCCAGTCGAAGCTGTTCTGCAGTGTCACAGCAGTGAGAGGTCTGAGGCAAACAGTTCCCACCACGCTGTCCCCCCACAGCCTCTCTGCATGCAGGGATTGACCTCTCCTTCTGCACTTGAGCCCCACCACGGACCCAAGTCCTGGGCTCGTCTTGGTGCTGTTTTACAGCCCAGAGCAAATGAGCAAAGTCCAAAGCGATGCAAGGAAAAGTTTGGGATTCAGCTGATTTGAAATAAGGGAGCAGGACTTGATGATGGAAATAAGGCATCAAACCAGGCCCGGAGCTGCATCTTTCAAATTCCTCTTGCAACACCACCACCTTGGCTCATGGGATGGATGTCTAACAACAGTTGCATCCCAGACCTGCATTCAGACCAGCTCAGAACCCCTGGTTCATGACACACCTGGACGCCCACCGGTCCCAGCACTCCGCTGCAGAAGGCAAGTGAGCTCCAACAATCCCATCAGGGTGGGTAGGCAGCTGGGGGTCCCATTCCCAGGCACATGCTCCATCCTTGCACAGCTTTGCACCCTGGATGCTGGGGTTCTCCCCTCTGGCCCCTGCGGAGCAGAAGTGCTGATGCACAGAAGAGAGCTGGGAGCAGCCATCTGTGCCTGCCAGGTGGCTGGAGGAGAAGGCACTGGCCAGGAGGCTAGGATTAAAAGCAAGGACTTGTGTAGAAAGCAAGACAGGGGAATCAAGAGCCCTGTCTCAAGGGATGGGTGCTTTCTGCTCCAGAAACCTCATGAGTGGTTCCCAGGGCAGAGGCACGGCTGGAGAACGCTGGCACTTGGTCAGGAGCTCAAGTAGAGCTGAGTCTGATCCTGCTCACCTGCAGCCCTCACTGCCAGCCCAGCACTGTGTGCTTGGGGGAGCAGGGGGAAAGGCAGGGATGCTCTGGGCAGCTCAGCCCTGCTCTGGTGTTTTCAGCCATCCCCACTGCTCCACACCCACTGGTGCCCATCAGATGGGCTGGCCAGGAGCACTGGGTGCCATGTGCTTGCCAGTGTGTGCTTCCTGCACATCCTTCCACCTTACACAAATGGGGAAACTGAGGCAGCAACACACCTGAGCACATCATTAGCCCTCTCCCAGCCCCCAAGCAGGGTGGAGTTCCCATCAGTGCTGACTCCAGCCTTCCTACATCCCATTCAGGAAGTGAAGGAACGGCTTAGCTTAAAACAAAGTAAAAACCAGCAGGCAAGAACCAACCTACAGAGCACAAGGGAGCCCTGCAAGCAAAACACCCAAAGAACAAGAGAGCTTTCGGCCAGGACACACGGGTACAGCCATGATATTTTTAGCAGTCTTACATAGGGACAGGGGATTCCTACCCTGAAGATCCCCGGGGACTTAAAATAGGTCCCGTCACTTCCTCCCAGTAGTGGTTGGGAGAAGCATCTGCTGCTTCTGGAAGCGGGGAGGACAGGGTGAGCCCGTGGAGGTGTCTGGGTGAGCACAGCACTAACCTTCTCTGCCGGAGCACCGCGATGAGCTGCTTCCTCCTGCCCCACTTGGTGAAGAGAAAAAGCCCATGCAAAAACCAAACCAGCAGCAGAAATGAAAATAAAAAAACCACCACCCTTCTCGTTCACAGCAACGGAAACTGAGGCAGGAGAAGCAGAGCTTGTTTGACACCACGGAGAAACTCGGTGGCTTGCGGGGTTGCACAGCCCATGCGGTGAACGGGGGTTCCCCCAAAGCGAGGATGCACCAGAGGGGAATCCCAGCAAGTCCAGTCTCCCCACAGCAGCCCCCTGGGACAGCGGGAGGGGTGAGCCAGGGCTCAGATCCTGACCCTGAGGCTGGTGGCAACAGCCCTGGGAACACGGCGAAGGGCCGGGGACACAAACACCTCTCCCGCCGCCCTCGCCACGTGGGCAAGGGGGACACGATGGGTGCTTCTGGGTCCAGAGGTCCAACACCCGCAGCTCCCAACTGTCTCAGCTCCTGCACAGCTCCACTCCAGATCACATCCCAGGAGGACAGTGTGCCAGGCAAAGGGTAACTTCTCCAATCCCAGCTACAGGTATCCCTCACGGCAGACTACGTTGGGCAGCAAATCCGTATATTTCCATTTAAAAGTCCAAGCAGAGAGGTGATTTCCCAGGTGAAGGAAAAGAGTAAGGAATCAGGGAGGGCTGTGAGCCCTCTCCCTGCCCAAAAGGGTTAAAAAATAAAGCCGGCAAAAGTGTGTCTGCGATAGGAAAAACACACAAGCTCCCAGGGAGAGCGCGCCGGCTGTTCGCCGTTTCCCTTCCCGACATGCCCCGCTCCTGGGAAAGTGTAGGCTGTTTTCCATATATAACTGCAAACTGTTCCATGCAGTAAGAAGTCTAATTAAAGGGAGGGAGAGAGAGCGGGAGAGACGCAGAGGACCGAAAGGCAATATTTATACGAGGAGAAGAAAGCCTGCATCCCGGGCACCAAATTAGACCCTCGCGGAGCAAAGCCTGTGTGATATCATCAGGAGAGCAAATCTGGGCAGAGCGGGAGCTTTTGCAGAAGAGGCAAATCAGAGCCTGGAAAATATGTACCAATAAATAAGAAGAAAGAGCCAGATGGGCCAGGAGAGCACGGGGAGGGGCAGGGGAAGGAAAAGCTAATCTAAGCCAGTTGCTGGGATAAGGCAGAATGGGAAGGGGTGCATAAACCCCCAGCTCCCCGCGAGGCTCCCCGTCCCCCACCACCCCACGTGTCCTGTGACTGGAGAACAAGTTATTAAAGTAAATAGCAGGAATCTGCTTGAAAATATAATAAAGGAAAGCTGCACACATGGGAACAGGGCTGGGGGATGTGAAATGCCAGGGAGGAGAGTGGAATGCTAGCATGGCTGCTGTGACGGGTGGGGAGAGACTGCAGAGAGGGGCACCCACCACTGGCACCCACCCTGTCCAAGGGGTGACCCACGCAGCACCCGGTCCTCAACCCATTCCAGCGCTCTGGCCCTTCCAACTCACACAGGGCTGCATCCTGCTCCCTTGAGGACACTCCATTCCCCAGCTAGGGATGGGGTGAAGGGGGAGACACACTGGGCTGGACGGGAAAAACACCCCCCCAGCTGCTCTTCAAAGCCTCTTTGTTAGAGCTGCACTTCCCACAGCCTAAGGTAATCCAGAGCCAGCTAACACACTCCCAGCATTATGAGGTTCCTGTGTCTACCCTAGGTGTCAATGCTTTTTAAAACCTTCACTGTGCTTTAATTAAGTGCTGATATATTTAAAAGTTGCCCTTGCTAGGCTGAGCCCTGGCTGAGAGTGTGGCTTAACCCCAGCTGCAGGGTTTGCTGCATTGCTCAGAGCCAGCGGCAGCACCATCACTGACATCCTCGCAGCCTCTGCTCCCAGCAGTGGATGGGGATCATCCCCTCCGCACCCCAAAGCTGGATTGGGCCTGCTGCTATGGCACTGCCACCCTGATTGGGCAGAGGAGCCTTGGTGTGATGGGCACCCCCATTCCCAGCACTGCCCTGGCCCCACCTCCACACACACACACTCCTTTGCGCTGTGGGCGCCCGGCACCGTCCTGACCTGCCATCCTGTTTATGCAAGTTCACATCTCGAACTCCACACGCACCCTCCCTCTGCACTTCAGGCAACGCCCCAGAGGCTCCCAGCTGCACCAGTAACCCAAAGAAACTGGGATATCCCTTTCCTCAAGCGCCAGCGTGAAGTCATTGGCGAGGCTCCCACCTCCTGCATCCCTCCAAGATGGGATGGTGCCCTTCCAGCCCCTCCAGCGCTGCCCCACATCCCAGGCTTTGCCATTGCACACGTCCTTTGTGCCCACAAATCGCAGCTCATGGTGCTGGAGGAGGGCAGCCTGCAGGTCAGGCCCCTCCCCAAAAAACCCTTCTGTTGAACCTGCAAGGATGCCAAGAATTCCAAGATTGGGTTGAGCTCTACTTCAAGCAGAGACGCTTGCTGAAGAGCTGGGACGAGATGCAATGGGGACAAGGACACCCCACTGCCTGGCACCCCCCAGCTTGCAGCCCCAAAGCCCTGCAGCCTCTGTCCAGCCTCGAAGCAAGGGAAACAAACCAGCCCTGTATGGCACAGCCAAGCCTGCCACAGCCCCAGGGTCACCTGAGGTGACAGCCCGACACCAGCCACTTTGTGCTGGCTGGACCTGGAGGCACAGGAGCTGTGGGAGGTTTTATAACAGTCCCTGCCTGTCACCGGCGTTGATACAGGTGGGTATCTAAGCACCAGCTCTAATCTGGGGATAATAGCAGCTTTAGCAGCGATAGGGCAGAGATTACTGCTGCAATCCGGGTGTTAGGGGTGTTCCACTGGCAGTAAGCAGGAGGACGGAGCAAGGCGATCCACAGGGAATAAAGCGAGTGGCCGGCATCGCTCCCAGCAGCTCCCCAGTGGCACCAAGCCCAGCACTGTGCTGGTACCAGGATATGGGAAGCAAATAGGCAGTGAGCCTGCTCAGCACCCCATCGGGAAAGCACCAAGCCCACAGAGTGCCTGGGGTTTTGCATGGACAGGATTCTCCTTCCTCCTCCCACCCCAGGCATCCTACCCAGGATCGCTCCGCATGCTGTAATCCCCTCTGCTCCCAAGGCTCCTCTTCTCTGCCCCTACATTTTTCCAGCTGCCCCGTGCCTGCAGGAGCAGCTGCCCATGGGAGTGGGGTCCTTCATCATCCTCTCCATCAGCCCTTCGTACCATCCTCTGCCTTCAGGCACAGTAAGTTCTACTCTCTGAAAAAAACAAGTCTCATTGCTGGGGAGCCTGCCCAGCTCAGGTTCCCCCCAGCACCACCTGGGGTCCCCCAGCACCTTTTGGGTTTGTTCTGCTCGGGGAACACCTAGCAGCCCCTCGAGGGGAGGCAGATCTGGGGTGAAGAGATTGAGATTTGGGAAAGCCCTTCCCTCTCTGCCTGCTTTCTGGGCCCCTTTCTGGCAATGCTCTACCCGAACTGATCACCTCGAGCGGAGATGGAGCACAGAGAGGTTGCAGGGGCTCAGAAACAGCGAGGCTGTTCTACGCAGGCAGCTGTGTCCGGGAGAGCGGGAGGAGGAAGGGAGGATCCCTCATTGTCCTTTCCAAAGGGAAAAGGGACAATCCCCTGAATGGAAGTGCCAGGCAAGGCAGGAAACACCTCCAACCTCCTCACTCCAGGCTGCATCTGGCTATGGAGAGCAGAGGACACCTGCACGTAGCACAACTCCCCCCCCATGCTGCAGCAGCTCGATCTGCAACAGCTTGCAAGGATTTGATGCATTTCACGTTCAACTGCAGGAGTGAGAGGATCCCCCGGCTGCTGCCCTGCAGAGAAACACCCAGATGCTGCTGGGAAAGGAAGGAGGAAGAAGGACCATTCCTGCACCGAGCACTGAGTAAAGGCAGTGTGGGATACCTGAGCTGCTGCCCAGGAAAGCAAATCCAGGTGGATGAAGATGAGCATGTCTGCAGACGGCACGCAGGGATGGGGAGGGATGGAAAGAGTGGGAAAACAATGCCAAGAAGGGAAGCAGCAAATGGAAAGAGATGAAAGGCAGCAGGTCAAGAGTCAGCACAACAGGATTCAGCAGCGGACACCGAGCTGGAGCAGAAGGATTTTGGCTCATCGGAGCCTGGCCCGTGGATGCACCCAGGGGACCAGTTGCACACAGCCCTCAAGCACATGCTGGGTGCCACGGTAGCCACCTCTCCATCGCTTCCAACAAGCCTTCCCCCAAACAGGCATCTACAGAGCAACACCTTGACACCCTGGCCCACGGCTCCAGCCTCCTCCCCCCAGCAGGCAAAGCAGCCACCTCCTCCAGGAGCCGCGATCGGCTCCATTTGGCACCCAGCACACACCGAGTAATCCAAGCTGCCCCTGGGAAGAGCAGCTCACGGATTTAATACTCCACAGAGCAGACAGGCATTTGCAAAGCCGTCTCCTGGGGGTGCAGCATATCCCTAGGGATGCCAAAGAGGTAGTGGGATGAGGTTATGCAGCTGGTTTTTCCCCCACGGGGAGGTGAGTGGGTCTTGGTTGCTTGCTTTCTCCTTCCCCCAGGAGATCTCCTGCTCGATTGGGAAATACCTCCAGGTGTTCTCCAGGGAGGAAACGCTGCCCAAACAGAGTCAGCTGTTTTGGTCTTTCCTTTCATTTTTGGAAAGTCCATTTGGGGTCAGATTTAAGAGCAAGTCATCACACGAGAATAACACCACTTCAGGCCTCCTCCCTCAAATAAACCTCAAAAGACATCATTTATGCAAGCTTAATTTGGACAACTAAAAATAGCCAGCACTAGTCACACTGGAAAATGCAGGCTGGGGAGCTTCACACTTCCACAACTCAAGCCAGGACACGGGACTTTCTGGATATGGGAAGGGTCCCCCCAGCTCTGCAGATGCATCCCTGGGTGATAGGCACAGCCCTGCTCCCACAGGGAACACAGTGGGCACAGCAGGACCTACTTCACCATCCCTGACCCCTCCCGTGTCCTGCACAGCCGCTTAGATGGAAGTTTTGGGTCCCCACACTTTCCCAAGCAGGATGCGGTGACTCACAGCCACGTCTGCACCAGGGCACCCAGGAAAGATCAGTCACACTTTCAGCCTCTCCTCAGCCAGGCCAAGTTTCTGCTCCCTGCTCCCTGCAGCTGATTCACCGCCGCTTCCCCCAGCATCCCCAGGCAATCGCAGTCAGGCTTCCCTGACCGCACACGGGAGAAACCCCTGCACTCAGGAACGCAGCGAGGTGGGTTGTTATTACAGCTTCCCTCCTGCTCTGTACCAGCAGGGCTGTCACATGCGATGCGACCCTTGCGAGGTACAATTCAAGCCTGGCAGCACAGCCCACCGGCAGCTCTGCCAGCAACACCAAGCCACAAATCCAGCCTGCCCTCGTTTTCCTGCAATCACAGAATGGGTTGGGTTGGGAGGCACCTTAAATCCCACCCAGTTCTGACCCCCTGCCATGGGCAGGGACACCTCTCACTAGACCAGTGTGCTCAATCCCCTTCCTTGCACCAGCCTCCCTGCTCTGGAGGGAGGAATAATATTTAACTCAAGTTCACACTGGAGCATGAGCTCCCTCCCAGCCCGCTTCACCCCCAGGCTGTCTCCATCACCAAGGCCATGATGGATCCGTGCTCCCAGTCCAGCCGCGTGCCCACAGGAGAGCCCAGTGCGAGCAGAAAGCCCCTCTGGAGTGAGCCAGGCTGTGTTGGGAAGCCCGGGAAGCTCGGCACGGCACGCTGCCGGCTGCCAGCTGCAGCGCTGTGTCACGGCACGGATTTGTATGCAGCTGGTGCACGGGAGCGGCAGGGAGGCTGTCCAGGTGCCACACGGATCCAGGAGCCTCACGCAGCAGACGAGACACCTTGCCCTGGATTTCACAGCCTGGAGCCATCCTCCTCCCTCGGGTTATGGCTCACAGCCTGCAGAGCCAATGATAAGGTGGGGGCTTTGGTCACTGCAGAAAGGAGCTGAGAAGGTAAGATGCTCAAGGACTGAGCCATCTTCTCACTCATCCACGTGTCCCTTAGCTGCCGGCAGCAGCAACTGCCTGCGAGATCCATGAAGATGATTGAAGGGCTGGAGCACCTCCAATATGAGGACAGGCTGAGAGAGTTGGGGTGGAGAAGAGAAGGCTCTGGGGAGACCTTAGAGCAGCCTCCCAGTACTGAAAGGGGTTCTAGGAAAGCCGGGGGGGGGGGGGGGGGGGGGGGGCTTTTGATCAGGGAGTGCAGGGATAGGATGAGGGGGAAGGGTTTTCAGCTGAAAGAGGGGAGCTTGTAATGAGATCTTAGGGAGAAATGTTTTGCTGTGAGGGTGGGGAGGCCCTGGCCCAGGCTGCCCAGAGGTGTGGTGGCTGCCCCATCCCCGGAGGTGTTCAAGGCCAGGTTGGATGGGGCTTGGAGCCCCCTGATCCAGTGGGAGGTGTTGGATTCAACCCAAGGGGGTTGGAAATGGATCTGCTTTAAGGTCCCTTCCAACCCAAACCATTCCATGAGACAGCACAGGTAAGACAGCAGCTTTCCTACTATCAGTTAAAAAGCATCCACATAGCCAGAGAAATGCCCCGAGCAGCCAAGTGCTCAGGCAACCTGAGGTTACTTTTAAGTAGCTGGTGAGAAGGTGGGAAGAGAGATGAAGAGCCGCAGCGCCGCGAGGCTGTGCCACTAAGCCTCTGAGAGGGCTGAGGCAGAGAGAGACGAAGCATCAGCATTTCCAAGCAGGAACAAAGGGCAAGAAGAGAAAAGCCGAGGACATGCCAGAGGGCTGGCTGGAGCGATCAGCACCTCCAGGGCAAGCGAGGGGTGGAGAAGGGACAGTAAAGCTCTAGCTGCCGCAGCAGGGTCCTTAATTAGCATCTTGGGAAACAGGGTTGAAAATCAGACACCTTCTATCCGAAATCTGAGCCCGGACCTGAAAATCCGATCACTGGATCCGATGCTCAAAGAGCAAAGGTCACGCCAAGTCCCAGGCAGGCCCTGAAACCACAGTGCAGGGCTGAGGTCCCCCCCTAGTCCCCTCCAGCCCAGCTTCACCCCCTGCCCACCCCCAGCCCCCCAGCAGGAGCAGAGGCAGCTCTGTGAGGGCCAGCGGATTATTTTTAGCCTGGGGAAGGCAGGAGCCCATGAGGAGCCCTCCCGGCTCTCACCCTTGGCACTTTGACTGCTGCCACGGCTGCAGCGAGTGCCTCTGGTCTCAGCCCAGCCCACCGCCCCCCAGACCCTGCATTCAGCCCCCGGCTGGCATCACCGTCCATCCCAATCCCTCCGCCAGCACGAATCCTTCCTCTGCCCAGCGAGGAAAAGGAGGATGCTGGGATGAGCCCAGGAGCCGGCGGCTGTCGCAGCCCCGTGGCAGATGGATCTGGCTTATTTACAGCTCCTAAATGGACCGCGGCGAGTGAGGCAGGGCTGACCTTTCTGTGCCTGAGACAAAGAGGAGATGTCAGCAGCTACGGCGGTGGAGGAGTCGCAGGATCGGCAGTGCAGAGCCCTCCTGTGCCAGCCGGGACGGAGCAGGAGGCCAGACCCGTGCAGGGGGCTCGGGAGCGGGGAGCCAGCGGGGCCACGGGAAGCAAAGCGCGCTGGGATCCCAGTCTGGGAAAAGGACGGATCGGATTCCTCCCTCCCCGTCCCTGCTGGACAAACTCTTCCGGGTAGGGACTCCTACGCACACTCTGCCCAGCAGCTCGCTGCTGCCCACAGCCCCCAGCTGCTTTAGCAGGGGGCAAATACAGGGGTATGGTATAAAATAGAGGAAAAGGAGGGGATGGAGACTTGCCCCGGGCACCCCAGTGGCTGCAGCAGCGCTCAGCACCTTTGGCTGTCGCCGCCTCAGCTCAGCCCAGCTGCCGACTCATCCCTGCCATGGAAGCGTAGAAGCAAAAGTTTCCCCGTCAGCAGAAAGCACGGACAGCCGGCCAAAGCTCTGACTTGGCTTCTGTCACCCTGGCGAGGAGTCCCCACACTGGGGACTCACCACATCCCAGCTCGGATGCCTGCGATGGGCAGGGGACTGCGTCAGGGGACTGGGGCGTCCTCACAGGCTTCACCACAGCCCCTTGTGCTGCACAGAGGGAAGGGTTTGCTGAGATGAGGAGCTCTCCTGAGCCAGCCCTTGGCACCGCCCGACGGGATGATCCTTCCCATGCCCCTTCCCTTGCTCTCAAGCGAGTTACCCGCAGGATTTTGGCAGAGGACCATGTGCAGGGCTGGAGTCACAACTGTGTGGTGCCCCCTCCCCAGTCAGGCCCCTCCTGGTCCACAAGGCATTTAGGACTGGATGCTACGATGCAGAAGGACAAGAAGCCAGCCCAGGAGCACTCGGCATCCCACCTCACACCCGCGCCAGGGTCCCTGCATCCCTCTCCATCTGCCAGGGCAGCACTGGCCTGTCCGTGCCAGCCCCTTCCTTGCTTCGCTGCCCAGGTGGTGCAGGCAGAGGGATGCTCCTGGCAGGGACTCTCTGGTCTCCAATTCCCAGCCTCCAGAGGCATTGTCGCTGTGCCTCAGCTTGCCTTGTTTAAATCTGAGACCCCTCCCAGAAGCTCACAAAAGCAGGAAGACACAGAACTCATCTGTTACTCACAGAGAGCTCTCCCAGGATCCAAGTTGCTTAATTAGGGCTTTAAAAGAGTCACTATCCAGGTGGGTGACACACCAGCAGGTTGTCATGTGCTCTGCACAGCTCAAGCATTTGTTTTCTTCCTTTCTCTACCCAGGGTTAGCTCACTTTTGTTTCTCCCCCCTTTCCTTTTCCCTAATGAACAAATAGAGGGGCAGGTTTTATAAGTCCATGGAAACTCTATTATCCCTCTGCATTAAAGCCAAAAGCAACTAATTAAAACATCAAAGTCAGATGTTTTATTGGTTTGGCCTCAGAAAGAAGGTGGCAGGGAACATGGCTCCCACAGCTGGCAGAACCAAGGGATCCAAAAGTTGGACCTGCACCCTGAAACACAGTCCTGGTCCCAGTGTTACTGGGAGCTCTGGGCTGGGCACAGGAGCAGGGTGCTGCCACCTGCCCATCCCTCCCCTCCAGCTGCTCAATGCTCATCGCAGGCTGCCTTTGCTACCACTGATTTTGAGAGGAGGGAGGATGGGGAGAGGTGTACCATCCTCTCCCCACCAAAGCTGCTTCTCCCTGGAGCATCTCCATCACCAACACCACAGGACAGAACCTTATTCCCTCCCAGGCACAGAACGAGGGTGAGAGGGATAGGTTCAAATTCCCAGCTCACCCAGACTAATCTATTTCCTCTTCCATACACCATTTCTTCACCTGTATGATAGAATAGAGGTTGCTGCCCGCACGCATCCTATGCAGGAGGGCTCCAGGAAGTCAACAGGCATGGGCCAGCATGTCTCAACCTGCCTGAATCCGCTCCCAGAATTCCCCAGTGGACACAGGAGTTGGGGAACACCAAGGAGGTGGCACCAATTTGCACTGCAGTACCCACCTCCCCATCTAAGGATCCGCAACCCATTGCCACGGTCACACCGAGCATCACTGCATCCCTGGGCTCCTGCTCCCCACGTCCGGTCCCTGCTGCAGCGAGTGCACCTCTGGCACAGCAGCACTCAGAGCAAAGCAGGGGTCCCCACCCCACAGCTCGACAGGGGTGTTACCCAGGTTTTCCTCCAGCTCCCAGAGAGCAGCAGTGATTTGCTGAGCGTGGTGCAGCCTTCCCCGGCAGGGAGGAGCTCTGGGCAAGGAGGAAGCCAGAGCAACGGCCAACCCTTCCCCAGGGGAAGCAGCGGATATGGGGAGCAGCAGCAGTAAAAAGGCACTGGCAGCTGGTCCTGCTCCAGAAATGCTGCTCAGTGTGGGGCTCCTTACGCCCCCCCCAAGTCCCCATGGGCTCCTTCCAGCACTGCTGCAACAGGCACGTGCAATTCCTGCAGGCAAACTGCTCAAGGGGCAAGAAAAAAGGGAAAAACCCAACCAAACAAGCCCAAGAGAGGAGGAGGGAGGATGCAGGGAACCCACAGCCCCTGCGAGGTGCAGGCAGGGAAGAGGCAGGTTCAACTCCCAGCGCCAGCAGCCAGGGAGGGCCTTGGGGAAGAGGGGAACACCAGGCACAGCTCCACCCCAGGGCTTTCTACTGCAAAACAAGAGTGGAGAGGAGCAGCAGTTCCTCCCTGCTCTTACTCACCCTGCCCAAGGACCTGTGCCACCCTAGGGCCCAGCCCTCTCTGCTCAGCCCTCTGCTCTGGCAGGGGGCTCCAGCACGGAGCAAGGCTCGGAGATGCTCCAACCGGCAGCGGTGAACACGAATGGCAAGAGATCCTCCGCACGCAGAGCACCGCGAGAGCCAGACCCACGGCACACACACACACACACACACACACACACACACACACAAGCCGGCGCAGGGAATTCCCTCCGTCATCATCTCAAGTGAAAAAAAAAAAACACACCACCCAACAACACCCTTTGCCCTCTCAAGCCTCCACCTGCAGCGCTTGCACCACCTCCCCAGCGCCAGCCGGTTCCTCTCCTCCGGGGAAGGAGCCAAGGCTTTGCAGAGATCCCTGCACATCCCCTTGCAATGAGAATTCCCAGCCCTGACACCAGTGCGGGTGGTGGCACGGAGCCTGCACCTTGAGGGGCTGGGTTTGGGAGGTGTGGGGAAGCAGGACACATGGGGAAGTTCTGTCTCACCGCTCTGGGTGCTTCCCTGCTCCGCTCAAACCGTAGCACCATCCCGGCACCTTGTCCACTGCACGGGTCCAGCACATGCCTTGGCACAGGGCAGAAGACCCACATATCCGAGTCAACCTCTCCAAACAGGCTTTGGGGAATCATGGAATGCTTTGGCTTGGAAAGGACCTCAAAGCCCATCCAGTTCCAACCTCCAGGGACACCTTTCACTGGATCATGGTGCTCAAAGCCCCATCCAACCTGGCCTTGAACACCTCCAGGGCTGGGGTATCCACAGCTTCTCTAGGCAAGAATCAAAGCGCACGAAGCTTTTGGGAGACCTCCAAGACCACTCAGTTCCTTCCATTCAGCCTGGGAGAACCCTCCACTACGTAGGGTTTGGGCCACCTGCAGCCACCCCTGACCCCACAACCCGGCCCAAGCCACCCCAAGGGGACGGATGGGATTTCCTGGGGAGGGTGACCCAAGGGGACAGCTGACAGGACACTGAGCAGGGAAGGGAATGCCGCTGCGGGGTGGGGCTGGCAGAGTGCGGGGGCGTCAGCTTCTCTCGCTCATGATTAAATAATTTAGGTGCGTTTCAGCGCTCAAGGAAGCGAAAGATTGAGGGCACTGTCTGGAGCCAGGCAGAGCGCAGGCTGCCGGCGCAAACCCTGCCTGCGGTGCAGCCACCAGCAGAAAACATCGTGTCCATGCAGGGTGGGGGCACAGAACGGTGCCCCCCAGCCCCAGGACAGCTCTGGACACCCCATGGGTAGCTCTGAGGACTCACCTCTACCCTGTCTTGCTGCCCCTGGGTCCCAGCCGGGCTGCCCAGTCCTGTCCACGGGCAAGAAACAGGCTGCACAGGTTTGAGATTCGCAATCCAAACCCCCACCCAACCTCAGGTCTCCAGAGATAAGAGCACAATAACCTATTGTCCCTCCTCCCTGCTCCTTCCCTTCTCAAGATCTCCATTTGCCTCTGGCCAAGCAGGGAGGGACCACCTCACTCCACATCCTCTGCACTGTGAGGGACTCGCTTGGACACCTCGAGGGGAACGACCCCTGCCCACTGAGCCAGGATGCTCGGAGGTTAGGACGCAGGAAGAGCCCTGGAGGAAGAGGCAGGAGGAGGAAGAGGCTCTTGCCTGCTGGCCATGTGGGCCAAATTCTCCCTGGTTTTCTTCTCCCCCTCCCATTCCTCCTTGTTTTCTGCTGTGGATTTGGTGCAGGCAGGAGAGGGACGTGCCTGGCTGTGGCGTGGGCAATCACCAAGCAGCCTCCCACTCCCCAGGGAGCCAGAAATCCCACCCCTCCGTTCCACCCCTGGACCCAAACACACCCTGCCCGCCTTACCCCACTCCAGGTGCACCTTACTGGGCTCCAGACAGGGAGCAGCACCCTTGCTGCCCCACGGATTGGGAAAGCCACCCACGCAACACCTTCCCCGTGTGTCCTTGGGCTGCCGCAAAGCGCTCCCCCCGCCCCTCGCCCTGCCTGCGTTGCCTCTGCCCTTCCCTCCGGCACCAGTGCCAAGCTGCAGCGTGGAGGGATGGATGGAGGGATGGACAGATGGAGCCATCAACCAGACCCCAACCCACGGTGGTCACATCCTGTCCCCCCGCCATCCCCTCTTCATCGCCAGAACACGCTGAATAACAAATAATTAACCAATAACAGACGCGACCGGGAGCCCCACGATCCCTCCAACAAGTTGCAGGATACAACCAGAGCGGATTCCCACCCCTCGCAGATGCTGGGGGGGGCTGCACGACTCGCAGACCCCCCCGCACAACAGTAGAGAGACTCCGAGCATTCCACCATCCCGCCCACCTCCAGGCTGCAAAGCCCCCTCCCTCCCCATCCCACCTGATGCACCTGGGTGTAGCAGTCCAGTACACACAGCGCTGCATACTGGGAAGGACTGGGGTGGGGGGAAAGCAGGGATCCTCTCCCCAGGGCAGTGCCAGTCCCCCAAGAAGTGGGGGTATCCTCATGCACAAAGCCTTCTCCACTCCAAGCATGGGGAAAGGTGGATCCCCAGAGCACTGTGAACGGTGCTAAAATTGGGGTCCCTCATAGGCACTTGGGGTTCCTCATGGTCTCTGTGCTTTAGGGTTTCCCGTGGGCACTGGGGTTTTGGGGCACCCCATGGGCTCTGTGCTCTTGAGGTCCCCCCCGGGCACTGTGCCTCCTCATGGGCGCTGGGGTTTCAGGGTCCCTCCTGGGCTCTATGCTTTTGGGGTCCCAACGGGCTGTGTGGCTTTGGGGGTCCCTCCTGGCTGCTGTGGTTGATCCCCCGGGGCGGGGGAGCGACGCTTCCCCCGCCTTGCACCCAGCCCTGCAACCCCCCGCCCCAAGCAGCCCCCGTGGGACCCCCTCCCCTCCATCCCCCGCCCCTCTCCGCACTTACCGGCTCAACCCCCGGCTCCGGCGGGGCCCCCGCGGCTGGCCATGTGCTGAGGGGGTCCTGCAGCCCCCGAGCAGCGGTCCCGGAGCTCTAGCGGGAGAAAATGCTCGTCATGGCAACCCGAGCCCAACCCAGCCCAGCCCAGCCGGGAGCGGAGGGGAGGGCTCGCCCCAACCCGCCGGGGGAGGGACTCGCTCAACACCGCCCCCGCCCCCTCGGGGCTTAAGGGGGACGGCGAGCTGCGGGCAAGGGGCACCCCGGGAGGGCATCCACAGGCAGTACGGCGGCCCCGTCCTGGGTAACACCATGTGTGCACCCCCCAGGCACTGGGGGTCTCCCCCAGTTAGCACTGTGTGTGTACCCCACGGAGCACCATGCATGCACCCCCAGGCAGTGTGGGGATCCCCCCTGTTAGCACCTCGTATGGACCCCCCAGGCAGCGTGGCGTCCCCCCCCAGACAGCACCGTGTGTGCATCCCCAGGATGTGTGGGGACCCCCTCCCGGGCGGCGTGGGGTCCCCAGGCAGTACCATGCATGCACCTCCAGTCTATGTGGGGTCCCCCCTGGACAGAGCAGTGCACGCACACCCAGGGAGGGTGGGGACCCTCCCTGGGCATTGTGGGGTCCCCCTTTTGCATGCAGCCCCTCGAGAAGTGTGGGGTCCCCCTGAGAAGGGTGGTGTGTGCTCCCCCAGGCAGTATGGGGTCCCTCCAGGCAGCACAAGGACCCCCTGGGCACTGTGAGGTCCCCTCGGGCAGGCCAGTGTGTGCACCCCCAGGCAGTGTGGGGTTCCCTCTGGGCAGGGTGGTGTGTGCACCCTCAGACAGCATGGGGACCCCCTGTACATGTACCCCTTATCCCGCTGTAGTGTGCATCCCCCCATGTAGCCTGAGTACCTGCTCAGGGCAGTGGGGTACATGCACCTGCAAGCAGCAGGGATCCCCTCCCCAGGGCACTGCAAGTACCCCAAAAATTGGGGATATCCTCATGCACAAAGCCTTCTCCATTCTGGGCATGGGGAAGGTGGATCTCCAGAGCATGGTGAATGGTGCCGAAATCGGGGTTCCTCGTGGGCACTGGGGTTTTGGGGTTCCTCATGGGCTCTGTGGTTTTAGGGTTCCTCATGGGCTCTGTGGTTGATTATCTGGTGCTGGGGTGTGCCTTTTGGGGTGTGCCCAGCCCTGCAAACCGTGGGGCACAATTCTCTGACACCCCCTGAGAGCCACTGTCCCCTTGACAGCATCACTTTGGGAGGGGTACATGCACTGTGTGAGCTGCAGAGGGCTGAGCATGAAGAACTGCTCTTTCACCCTACAAATCCGACCCTCACTCTTATTTTAGAAGCAAAATCTACTTTGAAACACTTGTGAAGCGTGTGAAATGCTGTGGCTGTACTGAAAGCACAGCTTGGCACCGGTGCAGCAACGCTGGGTGTAGGCAACCTTAAATCAGCGTTAATCCTGTCTGTATCCCCACGTTTGGGCACGCAACCCAGTTCAAGTTAAACCAGTGGAACATCTGTGCATGCACAAGCCCTAATTAGTGCTTGTAACGTTTTTTTTCCCCCCCTTGAGGGCCTGCACCTCAATAATTTTGCATTCCTGAGCAATCCCAGGGCAACGTGGTGCTGCAGGAGGTGGGTTATGCCAGGAGAGACAAACTCTGCCACGGAGCACCCAGCAAACGCTTTGGGCCCTTTGCTGGAGGAACTCCTCCTCATGCTTGCAGAGCTGCCATCCAAAATGTGTGAAGATATAATCACTTCCCTTTGGCTCTCAGGAGGATGGACCTGCCCGCTCAGGTGAGCTGGTTGCATCACAGTTTTGGTGCACTGGCAGTTTTGGTTCATGGGCAGTCAACTGAATGACTTCAGAGCCACTGGTGTTGGATGTAATACAGTCCCTGCATCTTTTCAGTGGTTTGCAGCATAGAAGGCATCAAGAAGCATTTGGCCAACATTCTCAATATGTTGGGGTTGTCCTGTGCAAGGACAGGATTTGGACTCAATCTTTGTGGGTCCCCTCCAACTCAGGTCATTCTTTGTTTCTATGAACCTGCTCTGCAGTGCAGAGGAGGAAAGGGACTCATAGGTCCTTGCTCATCTTCATTGGTGGAGTCCATATTCCTTCCTGACATAAAAGACTTCAGAGCTGAGGACTCTCATGACAAGGACAAACCTTGCAAGTTCAGACATCTTCCATTTCTTCGCTCCATGGCTTGCCCAATGTAGAAAGTGGGAACAAACACATGGCTTTTAGCTGGTCCCCAGCTCTCCCTCCAGTGAAATGGAAAGCAGACAGCACTGATGGCTTCAGGTCTAGGTGACTGCCCAACAGCTTGGAAAATAGATGGTGGTGCAGACAGCAGACAGTGCTTCCAGTGGGCTGGGTTGCAAAACTGCGATCGAGACATAATGGCCTTTTTAAAAGAAGGTTTTCTGAGCTTGGAAGGAATCTCTGACCATCTGGATTTGGGCTCCTGAAAGGAAATCAGCTTTCCTGCCTCAGGGAACCTGTTGTTAACAGGGCAATTCGCTCTCTCAGAAATGCTGAGAATTTGCAGCCTCTTTGGGCTTCAGCTGACATGGGGAAAGGCAGATTTTACAGCCTGGGCACTTGCTGTGGAAGGAACTAGCCAAAATCCATTTGAAAAACGTGCTTCCCATCCAGTGGCAGCCTGTAATTACAGAGCTGGTGCTTAGCAGCTCCTGCCTGGTGTGTTTCCATTACAACCATAAACACTGAGGCTGAAAGCCCCTTCCATTTTACATTTAAGGAAAAGCACATGAAAGAAAAGTCAAAAGCTTGGCTGGAGCTGGAGCAGGACCATCACCCCTGAGCAAGCAGCCAGACCCTGCTTGCACAGATGTGTCCCTACACCCCACAGCACTGTGGGACAGGACGAGTGGATGATTTTAGGGGTTGCACAAGCCTATGGGTGATGCTGATCTGAACCTGCTCTGAAGATGCCTGTGTATGGCCCTACTTCCTGGGATCTGCTTGCTGGTACCACCCCTCCTGCTCCATCCCGTGCAGGTCACACGTTCTCCTGCTGTTGGGCATCCTTGGAGAGGAGATGGGGGGGTCCCCACACTGCTCTGCCCGAGGTACAGACGATGCTCTGCGCTCCAGCATCCAGAAGAGGAGGGAGAAGGAAGCAAGCCTGGAGCTAGCAAAGCTCCCCACTCATCTCCCAGCCCTGAGATGCAGGAAGGGACCTCCCAGGATTCTGGTGCTGCGGCTGCTGCAGCCACAGGGGTGGCAGTGGGGCCAAGGCTGCTTCTCATTTGGCTCTTGGCAGGCGAGCTTTGAGGGAGATGCTGGATCCTGCTGGCAAGTGCAGGGCTGCTTTGCTGCTTTGTGCTTTGTGCCTTTGGCCTTGTTCATCTTGGGTGATGGCTGGGTATTCTTGTTGTTCCCTTTTGTTCCCCCAGAACCAGCTCTGGACACGCATGCAGGGTGTGTGGCTGCGCGGAGCACATCAGCTTCCACAGCTGGGATGCAGCCAGGAGGTCACGCTCTGAGCTCTGGCCATGGGAGGGATGCATGGACCAATGCTCCTTGCTCCCCTCTTTGCCAACACTTTGCACTTGGTGCTTGCTGCACACAGGTCAGTCTGTGCCAGGAGAGAAGCCTCATCCTAGCCCAGAAATCATCTCAGCTGCTGTGGAGAAGGAGCAAAGACCAACAGTGACCAGGAACCTAAACCTTGCTGTGATGGGAAATTCAGCTGTTATCCATTTTTTTTGGTACCTCTTTTCTCTTCCAAATGCTTCTCTGCTGGGTGCTTTGTAACACAGAGAGCAATCCCTGGCCTGAGCAGTGCCTGCCCTAAAAGAGACCAGCAGCAACATAAAATAAACAACCCCAAAATAGACCAGTCCACCAGGTTCTTCTGTGAAAACCAGGCTTAACTGATGATTTCCCTTTAAAACCAGTATGAAACTTTGTAATAATTTGCCTTTAATGTCTCCCAGGCTGGGAAGTTGTAGGTGGAGTTTTAGCCCAAAATGAATTGAATCAGCCGAGTTGTATCAGCCAAGTTACAAAGCCATCAAAACCCGAGGCCAGATCCTGATCTCATCCCCGGGGGTACAAACGCAGCATCGCTGCAATCAACGGGGAGGATTTTTGTCACGGTGCCGGAGAGCAGAGAGCAGGACTGGACCCCCAGGGTTTCTAATGGAAACACTGACTGACTCTTAAGCACAAGGCAGAGCCGGGCGTCTGTAAAATCTCTCTCCATTCAAGGGCTAAATATAGGGAGAGAGCGAGCGCCAGCGATTCGACTTTCAGCGCTCAGGGATAAATAAACCGCCGATCGCTGCTGCGGGAGAGGCTTTGTTGGAAATGCCAGGGGCTGACGGGGGGTCCTGCTGCTCTGAGATCCCCTCCTGTGCAGCAGGGCCGGGGTTCCCGCAGGGAGGCAGGGCAGGGGGAGGTGCTCCCAGGTGATGCTCGGAGCCGTACAGGGCTGGTGCAAAAGGTTTAGGTATTTTTTTGCCTGTTTTTCCTCTTTTTCCTCTCTGCTGCTGAACTTGAGCACACAAAGATGCCTGTTGTGAGGTATCCAGAATGAGGAGAGCAGCCTGGGTGCTGCTGGTGGGAAGGGTCCCATCATGGTCACACTGATTCCCCTCTCTGCCTTCTCCCTGTTTTGCCTCACTTGGTTCTGGGCTTCCCCCTTGCTCTGGGGCAGCTCCCCATGGCTCTGCAGCCCAGAAAAATCCCACAGCCATGGGATTGCTAATCATAGAATCATGGAAGGGTTTGGGTTGGAAGGGACCTCAAAGCCCATGCAGTTCCACTCCCCTGCCATGGGCAGGGACACCTCCCACTGGATCAGGGGGCTCCAAGCCCCATCCAGCCTGGCCTTGAACACCTCCAGGGATGGGGCAGCCACCACTGCTCTGGCAACCTGGGCCAGGGCCTCTCCACCCTCACAGCAAAGCATTTCTCCTTAAGATCTCATCTCAATCTCCCCTCTTTCAGCTCAAATCCCTTCCCCCTTGTCCCATCCTGATCAAGAGCCCCTCCCCAGCTTTCCTGGAGCCCCTTTCAGTCCTGGGAGGCTGTTCTAAAGTCTCCCTGGGGCCTTCTCTTCTCCAGGCTGAACAACCCCAACTCTCTCAGCCTGTCCTCATATGCTTCTCCAGCACCTGGATCATATCCTTGGCTTCCTCTGTACTTGTTCTAACATATCCATGTCCTTCCTGTGCTGAGGACTCCAGAACTGGATGCAGGACTCCAGGTCTCACCAGAGCAGAGGGGCAGAATCCCCTCCCTCTCCCTGCTGGTCCCACTGCTTTGGGTACAGCCCAGGACGTGGTTGGTCTCATGACCTGTGAGCACACATTGCCAGCTCAGGTTGAGCTTCTCATCCACCAGCACCCCAAGCCCTTCTCCTCAGGGCTGATCCTAATCCATTTTCTGCCCAGTGTGTAACTGTGCTTGAGATTGCCCTGACCCAGCTGCATGATCTTGCTCTTGTTGACCTCCATGAGGTTCACACAGCCTCACCTCTCAAGTCTCTCCAGGTCCCCCTGGGTGCCATCCCTTCCCTCCAGCCTTTTAACCACACCACACAGCTTGCTATCATCATCAAACTTGCTGAGGGTACAATAATAATAAACCCACTGCCTTACTATTGCTAATAAACCTCTCCTAAATGGTTTCTGCTCTCAATTTCTCTAACAGCCCTGTTAATTTCTAATTAAGCAGCTACTTCATTGAAGAAGGGGGCTGAAAATAAAAACTAAAAGAGAAGGGGAGGGATTTTGGGCCCGGTTTCGCTTTATGAATGTAATTAGGAGACAAAATTGTTCACTCACCTAAGGAATTCGTCACTGAACTGCCTGTGAGCTGACAGACACGCTGTGTTTTCCCTGGGAGCCCTGTGACTGACAGCACTTTTCCTTTCTCCACCCCTACACTTTCCCATTTGGAGATGAAGCCACGACAGGCTCTAAAGCTATTAGTGCCTGTTATTAAACCCCTAATATTTGTAACGACTGAGGAAGAGCCTCTGAGCTGCTTCTTCCCAAGCACCCGTGGGCAGGGTGAGGGGGAACACTGTGCTGCAGGGCTGGGATGAAGCCTCACCAGGGCTGCTCCTTCCTTGTCCATGGAGCACCCCACCAGGACACCCTGTAGTGGTGCAAATTCCCTCCCTTGAGATCTGGGGGACCCCCCTATTCCCCTGTGGAGAGAGCAAGAGAGAAATAACTTCATCCTTGGCTCCAACTCAAAATGAACATTTTTCCCTCCAGTTCTGACCTCGTTTCATTCCTCACATCAAGGAGGAACCTTGCACTTAGTGTTTGCATCGCAATAACACCTCCAAGACCTTAGTGGGACTGAGGAAAGTCCCTGCTGCTGGGAGTGACAACGCAGTGGGTAGTGCTGAAAGAGAGGAGAGAGAAGTGACAGCGCGGGAGAGCCGCTCTCCCATCGCTCGCAAGCTGTCAGTCCCGGAGGTGGAGGAGCACCCGGGATCCTGAGTCCTACTTTGGTGCCTTGTTTCTAGAGACACCCGGAGGGGAAAAGCCAGGCTGGTGCTGGAGGCCTCTCCTCCAGGGCTGAAGATGCTGTTGTTCCCAGCCTGGGGGCTGTGGTACCCAGCCTCATCCAACCTGGCCTTGAACACCTCCAGGGATGGGGCAGCCACCACTTCTCTGGGCAACCTGGGCCAGGGCCTCCCCACCCTCAGCAAAATATTTCTTCCTAAGATCTCATCTCAATCTCCCCTCTTTCAGTTGAAAACCCTTGTCCTATCCCTCAGTCCCTGATAAATAGACCCTCCCCAGCTTTCCTGGAGCCCCTTTCAGTCCTGGGAGGCTGCTCTAAGGTCTCCCCAGACCCTCCTCTTCTCCAGGCTGAACAACCCCGACTCTCTCAGCCTGTCCTCACAGCAGAGGGGCTCCAGCCCTTGAATCATCTTTGTGGCCTCCTCTGGACTCCCTCCAACAGATCCCTGTCTGGGCTGAGGATTCCATAGCTGGATGCAGGGCTCCAGGTGGGGTCTCAAGATAGCAGAGCAGAGAGGGAGAGTTCCCTCCCTCCCCCTGCTGCTCACAGATGAGTGAGAGAGGCGGTGAAAGTGGGCTGAAAAAGTAGAAGATGGAAAGGTGACCTCGTCCCGAAATGGAGAAGAGAAACCCATAAACAGTGGAAACTGCATCCACAGGAAAACAAAAGGAAACAACTATTTTATTTGAATAACAACCATCAATAAATACATTGCAAAGAAGCTGCAGATGACTGCAATTAAAAAAAACCATTGCATTCCCTGAGCAAAATCTAAATTATTCCTCACAGCTTCTCCGCTCGCCGAGTTATATTAAAATGAAGCGGCTCCTGGTGTGGCTCGGCTCAGCAGAGCTGGGGAGCCCGGGTGGAAGGCATAAAAGAAGAAAAAAGGCAAGGAGAAAGAAGAAGAGCCCTAATGTAGGGGGTTATAAATATTTTACAGCTGAGGAGGAGTGGGGAGCCACGGATATAGATGAGATTGCGGGCGTCCATGGTGGGAGGGAGGAATTAATCACATAAACGGAGGAGAAAGTTTTCATGAGGAGCACATGTCCACACCCACGGCCAGAACGGCTCCAGAGGGTCCCTGGGTGCTGGGGATGGGCAGTGTTGAGGTTTGCTCTGGAGGGTGCATCCCCACAGCATGGGGATGATGGCCTACCACTGCTGGATGCCTTGGGCAGTGTGCTGGGTCTGGGACAGGCGCTGCCGATTCTTTGGGAATCACAGAGAGCAAATATTTACCAGGAAAACCCCAAGAAAACCCCTGGAGGTGGGGCTGGAAATGCTCCTTGCTGGGGAAGTGTGGTGCAGGATCCTGCCCTGGGACAGGGTGAACAGCCCCTAGCGTGGGCTGTCTGCTGGAGGTTCTGCCCCACGGCTGGAGGACAGGGGTGACCTGGGAGCGGTCGCGCCACGCTGCGCCCTGCAAACCCTTCTCCCAGCTGCCCGTGGGCAGGATTGTGAGCCAGGAGAGCCTGTGGCTGTCACTGCAGCCTGGAGAGCAAGATAACACCACCACACCTCTCACCCTGACATTCAGAAAGCCAACACACAGAGCAAACACCAGCTGGCAAACCCTCCTATCGCTATCCAAACAGCAGCTCCGTTATCCAAACAGGAGCAAACAGGCCCAGGTGCTGGGCTCGCTGTACCTCGCCCCCTCCTTCGCCTTCTGATCCTCTGCCCCTCCTCACCCTGGTGGGAAGGGAGCAGGGAACCAGCCCTCCAGGAACCTCCATGGGGACAGCAAACCCGCCACCTCCCTGGCAGAGAGCAAACCCTCTCTCAAAGGCAGCTTCATCTCCTCCCCAGGAGAGCAGCAGCAGAGCTGGAGAGAGGGAGGTCAGGGCTGTTGGTGCAGCTGGAGCCATTCCCCACCCTCCACAAACTGCTGCATCCCTGGAGCTGACCGAAGCCAGCGTGGGAGGCTGTGGCTGATCAGAAACTGCAGCGTGTGACAGCACCAGGGGAATCCTCTTGAGCCCAAAATGTTTTCTCTTTCCTTCGCAGCTCTCAGCTAATGCTTCCCAGCCATCCCAGCCACTTTGCAGCAGCAGGGACACCCCCGTCCTCTCTGTCTCCTTCCTGAGTGGAGGGACAATCCTGCAGATAGCGTGGGATTCCTCTTCCCAGCTTCAAACCTGGTCTCCATCTGTCCCAGCTGCGTCCTGGGTGCAACTGGAGCGCTGCTGAGGGCCACCAGCCCCAGCCACCTCCCATATCCCCATCCACACAGACTGGAAAACCTCAGTGGCACCTGCTGGGAGCCTCTGCAGGTATTAAAACCTCTGCACCTAAGAGTGCCTCTTTAAAAATTAAAGCCTCCACGAGAAAGAAATGAGTCATGACAGGGAGAGGTGAAGCTCACAGCATCTGCAAATCACTGAAGAAAGAAAGGAGAGCAGGGCTGGGACTGCCACCTTCTCTGATGCGCCAGGGGAAAGGGTGGAGATGAAATGGAAAGCAGTCAAAGCATGGGACACCCAATAGGGTGTGCTTGGAGAGCTGGATATTTGGGTGACAGCCACTGCATGGCTGTGAGCACCTTCCCTGGGGCTGCCTTGTGCATCCACACCAAGCTGAGAGCAGATCTTGTCTCCTCAGTCCTGGAGATGCCAAACCCTGGTCTGGGCACCCAGGCACGCCAGACTTGGAAAGACAGATTCCTGTCTCATTTGGAAAGGTGATGAGGGCCTCCCATCCACATGTCATGCAAAGCACTGCCTTGACACACAGCTCTGGTGATGGTCAGGCTCTAAGTGCCTCACCTGGATCTCAACCAGCCATCCTTACCTGAAGGTGAACTCCAGCCCCAGGCACCTGCGTGTGGGAGCAGTGCAGTCGAGGTGGCACCACAGCTGTAACAATGGGGTCCCCCAAGCCTTGGGGATGCTGAAGGTTCTGCTCTCAACCTCCTGGCCACCAATGCTTTCTGTCCCACAACACAGCTGGCTGTGGAATCACCTCAAATCCCAAACGCTGACAAACCTAACACTGCAATGCCTAATTCTAATCACAGACTAGTTTGGGTTGGAAGGGACCTCAAAGCCCATCCAGTTCCACCCACCCTGCCATGGGCAGGGACACCTCCCACTGGATCAGGGGGCTCAAAGCCCCAGCCAACCTGGCCTTGAACACCTCCAGGGATGGGGCAGCCACCACTTCTCTGGGCAACCTGGGCCAGCCCTCACAGTAAAACATTTCTCCCTGAGATCTCTCAATTTCCCCTCTTCCTGCTGAAAACTGTTCCTCCTCATCCTATCCCTGCACTCCCTGATCAGGAGCCCCTCCCCAGCTTTCCTGTACCCCGTTTCAGTACTGGAAGGCTGCTCTAAGGTCTATAATACACGAGCTGGAATAGCTTGTGCTGCAAATATGGCACAGATATATCTCTTCTGCCAGACGTGGATGTGTCTCACATCAGTGGTGACGCCAGCAACTTATTTCCCCGCTGACTGCTGAGACGGCTGATCTGCTCCTCAGCTGTGACGTGTGAACCTGCCCTTAATTTCCAGTGGCACCAATATGTTTTCTTCCTTCCCTCTTTTCTCTGCCAGCCCTGATTTGCTCCACATGGGGTATGACAGGCAAAGATAAATCACTGCCAGTGATGCTGAGAGGCCCAAAGGCTGGCACATCCCAGGCACATCCCAGGCTCTGGAGGAGCAATTAGCAAACAGAGGTCAAGGGGTTGGGCTGGCCTCACCAGCCAGCAGCATCCCCAGCAGCTCACAGTGAACCCAGGTCATGCATGACCCATCACAAACATAAAGGATTCATATGAGAGAGTCAAGGGAAGAGCTCCCAGCAAAAGAAACAGCGTTCGCTTCGGGGAGGGAAGCCCAGAGGGTGTGGAGGCAGCAGGATGGGTGTGCATCCCTTCCTAAAGCTGAGTCCCAGCTGAGGGGATGCAGCAGCAGGCAGGACAAGGGGTGAAGCTGCAGGGATCTCTGCAGGCCTAGGGTGCTGTGATTTATTCAGAGGGGTACAGGTAGCCAGGTGAGGTGCTCAGAGGCCGGGATGCTCGTGTGCTCAGCCTCCTGGCACAGCAGTTGCCAGGGCTGTGGTGCTGTGTGGTCTGGCAGCCACAGAGCCTTGTGCTCACGTTTGTAAATACATTAAGCCCATGGTTTGCAGAGGAAGATGCAAGCCAAGTGCCTGCAATTGTCTGCACGGGAGCATAACCTTTGGGGAGCGGAGCCTTTGCGCTCTTTACTGAGCTCAACTGAAATTATTCTGCTCTGCCGAGCTGGAAATTGGCTGCAGATACCATCACCCAGGCTGAAGAATAGAGTCTCCTTTCAGTCATTAGCTGTGGGTAACACGGTGAGCAGACGGGGAGGAGGAGGAAAAGGACTGACAAGGTCCCTCGGGTGTGCCACGGCGGCAGGTGTGAGCTCAGCTCTCCCCACACACACCCGGCTGCAGGAGGAAGCGAGGCCAAGGGATGTCTGCAGCAGGGCTGGAGAGGAGGCAAAAGCGCCTGTGTGCCACCAAGGAGGGCCTGGGAAGGCTTGAGCCCTGCAGAACTGCCAGACCCACAGCCCCATCGCTTTGTCCTAGTCCTCCTCTGACTAATTTCCTTTTTCCCCTTCATCCTGCCCTCCTGCATCCATCCCCGCCCGCAGCAATCAGCCTTTTCCTCCCTCAGCTGACCTGCGCAGGAACTGGGAACGTGGCTTTCAACCCAAATCCTAGAGAAGCCACAAGACTGAGATGACTCCCTCCAGCAGCCCAAAAGATCAGTGTCCAGCTTCTGGACAGCTCAGATGCTTTGTGTCATTCATTATCAGCTGAGGAAGAGCACTGCAGCATTGGGCAACAGAGCCAGGCAAGCACAGCCTCCCTGGTAGCGTAATTCAGGCAATGCCTTTAAAGGGAAAGGGCTCCATGGCAGCTGGAGAGGCTCATGGCACGGGCAGCACGAGCTGCCCACGATGACTAACTTGCTCCCTCTGCTCCAGGGCCGTGGCAGGAACCACTATCAGAAAGCAGAAGCTGGTTCCTTCCCTCTTGCTCCCCACTAAGATTTTCCAGTGACCGACCGTTCTGCAGCGCTAACGGAAACTTGCCCACTCCTTGGCTGTTTCTTCTCCCTGATATTTGTTTGGGATTGTTATGGTTTTTTTTCTTTTTCCAGCTGTCTCTTAGCATCATCTGCCCTGAACTGACCGCCCTCAGAGGATGAGCATCATCTCTGGCATCATTCTACTCCAGGCATGCAACTGCAGGGGACATCTGCAAGGACTTGTGCCTCATCGCACTGTGCTCAGCTCAGACACAGGTCATTAGGTGGTCCCCTAGTGAAGAGGAGCTCTCCCTGGACACAGCATGATGCAAATCACAGCTCCAGCATTACAGGCTTGGCTCTGCTGAGGACACAACCTAGAGATGCAGCATAAAAGCAACTGGGGAGCAGGGAGGGAGAAGGATGGAGCAAGTCCCTGGGATTTGTCAGGGTAAGCCAGGAATGGCAGCACAAGGTGCAGGAGAGGAGAAGGTGTCACCCAAGGGGACAGGCAGGGCCTCCAACACCCCAGCCTGAAGCACCCAAACATCCAAAAAGCACAGAACTGTTATCCTCACAGGTTCCAGTTGGACAACACAGTGGAAAATGCTGACTTCAGCACATCTGGGGAGTCTGAAAAGCAGTTGGCAAAAGCCTCGCACCCAGGTGATGCCCAAAAGAGCCAGACCTGCCCAGCCAGACATCCCGCAGCCCCCAGCCACCTTCACATTCTCTTTTCTGGCAGCAAAATGATTCCCAGCCTGGTTGGATCCAGCCCAGCTCCTCAGCCAACCCCACTGACATGAACCACAGCATCTCCAGCTCCACACCTCACCCAGCCTGCTTCCTCCACTGCACTACCTCAGCCTTAATCAACTCCTCAATTATTAATTAAAAAGCCCCACAGACTGTAATCCCCAGCCCATGCTCAACTAAAGGCAACCAAGAGCCAAAGAGCTCTCCTAGTGCTCCTTCCCTAAATCTGTTCCTAATTAGGAGTGGACTTAGCCTTGCAATTAATTGCTGGAGTTATTCATTAGGTATCACAGATGATGTGTTTGGAAAAGGAGGCTGCAGAGTGGCTAATCAGTGTCAAAACAGTGGTGAAGCCTCTGTATCTGGGCAGGGGACAGCAGAGGCTGGTGGCTTCCAGCAGAAAGCTCCTGGCTTTGGGACAAGTGGTTTTGAAGGGGTTTCTTTCGCGTGACTCTGGGAGCGCTGCAGAGAGGATGCTCGTGGGCGCTGCCAGCCCCGGGGGCTGTCACTGCAGACCGAGGAGCTGCTGGAGGAGCTGCACCCAACGTGATGCAGAGCCAGTGTCCCGGCTTACCCCAGCCCTTGTCCCCGGCCGCCCGCTCCTCATCACACGTCCAAGCCCCGAGGGGGGTGGAGCTGGAACTGAAACAACCCTTCCAAAGCAATTACTCTGAACTAGTTGTTTTGACTTATCTCCAGGTATCAGCAAGCTTTTGGGAGCACGTTCTGCCCAGGGCCAGCACTGGAGTGCGGGAACCCCACGTTCTCCCAGGCTTCCCACCTGACCTGGATGCTCCACAGACCTGGGAAATGAGCGGGGTCAGCTCGTTGAACCCAGCATCAGGGGACGTCCCCATCGTGTGGCATCACCAGCCTCACAGGAGAGAGCAAAGTGACACAAAGAGAGCACAAATCCTTCTCTAACCCCACCTTAACCTAGATTAGGCTCTTCTATGCCTCAGTTTCCCCAGCTCCCCATCACCTTCCTCTCCCTCACCACAGGGTACACAAGGCACGGGAAGCCTGTTGGCTGCAGTCGCTGCTGAAAGCACTGTGTGCTATTATTAGCTTTAAGAGAAGTGAAAGCGTTTCTGTGCCTCAGCACTCAATTTTCCCCTCCTAATACAATCTGCATGGAAACAAATTAACCCCCCTACAGCCAGAAAATCACCAGCCTGCAGGTGAAAAAGCTGCAGGGCTCTTCCCTGGGGCTGAAGAGCAGCAGCTCAAGACTCCCAGCAGGTCAAGGCTGCAGTTACAGCTGGTTTTAAGCAGTTTTACCATAACCAGGCTGGTTGGTGATGCAGAAGCTCCCTGCTCCCTCCAGACCATGGCAAGGGGTTGGAACCCTCAGTGCCTTTGCTACCAAAGCAGCTCCATGGTTTCTCTAATGGGGATGTTTAGGAAAAAAAAAAATGTGAAGTGACAGAGGAGTTGAGCTGCATTCTGGGCTAATGGCTGGTGAAATTACATTAAAAAATGGAGCAAAGCAAACCCTTGAAGGTAGATGACTGTAAACAGCAAGAGAAACTGGGACACAACTTCTGAGCAGGAGTAGCTGTTTATTGCTGGGTGACAGGGGAAGCTGGGGTGACTCGCATTGGGGAGGACCAACTGGTTCCAGCTCTCTTGGGGACTGGTTTGACTTGAGGCTGAGTGACCTGTGATGGGTTCTGTGACAAGGACCTGGTGGCTCTTGGCCCTGCTCTTAGCAGGGGCAGATTTCCACGTAAGGCAGCAGCTCCAAACCTGGCCAGCCTCACAAAACTGCATTTTTCCCAGCAGGTCATCAACATCCAAATCTTTTCTGGCCACCACAAGCTGAGCCAATTGCCTGGGGGCAGACGGGCTCTGCAGTCTATCACAGAGTCCTTAGGGGAGCTCCAAAGCAGGGTTATTTGGTGCTTCTGGCTGGCAGCTGATGAGGCAGCTGGGGACAGTGTGGATGCAATGGAGAAAGCTTGGGAGAGCAGTTGGACAGGGATGTGGTGTCCCCTAAACAGCTCCAAACCAGCACCTGGGCAGGCGGATGGGGGATGCGAGATGGGTAAATCAACGGCGCAAGGAAATCAATGAATAATTAAAGCAGTTGGGCATAAGATAGAAAGAAGTGGGCAGAGTGATGGGTGTGGAGGGACAGAGAGACAAGTGCACAGCCAGACAGATGGCTGCATAGCCAGAAAGGTGGTGAGGACAAGGTCTGTGGATGGAGTGGAGAAGGATGGACAGGGGCAGCATGCAAGGTGCACACATACTCGTGTCACCTCCAGAGGAGAGAGCCTCCTGGTGCATAATAATAGTGAATTATGTTAATGAATAAGCATCCAGGCTTGTCTGTGCTTTCATGTCAGTCTCACAGGGGCTGAGGGAACGAGGTCTGCTGCTGCCCTGCCTGCCCGCTGCCTTCCCTGGCCCCGTGCCTCCGTCAGCCCCAAGGCCACCAGGACATTAACCTGCTTTTCCACCAGCGGCTGCCGGCCACGTCAGCCAGCTTTTAATTAGACCGAGCACTTCCGAGCATCCCCCGCAGTCCGTTTGGGAAGATCCGGGAGCTGGCAGAGCCTGCACCAGAGCAAAGGCAGTGCTCGAGACTCATCGCAGCTCGGAGCCAGGTCTCCAGCAGAGCTCCGCCCTCTGCCTGCCACTTGTGCACCCCCAAAACTGCCCCGGCCCCCTTCAGAGGGTGCCCTCTCAACAACTGCTGCCTTACCGATGCTTCTGAGCTTGTGCTGCTCCCCCAGCCCTGAGCTGGGATGGTGCCACAACCCGTGGAAGGCTGCCGGGGGAACCAAGCTGCGAGGAAATCTGCTGCGTCTCCCAAAGCCTCCGCTCCCAGAGCCCTGTGATTATGGGGTTTTCTCTTTCCTTTTCTTCACTTTAATTTGCAGCCTCTGTGGTTGCAGAGCTGCACTCCTCCCAGGAGCAGCAGGGCCCTGGAGCGGGCTGGAGGGCACCCACCCTGCCAAGGCGCAGACCCCACTGCAGGGCTGAGCTGACACAGAGCACCCATCCCTCAACCCTCTCTACAGACAGCCCCCCTCCCCAATCTGCATCCATCCTTTAACCCCCTTTTCAAACAGCCCCAACCTCAACCAGCTATTTTCTGTGACACAGGACTCGGAGGAGACATAGTAACAGGTACCCACTCCTCACCCACTAACCCTGCTCTTTGCTGCCAGCCAAGGACTGACAGGAATAAACACACTTATGATATCCCTTTCCATAAGGGGAACAAAGCTGTTTTCACCACCTAGCTTGCAACCATCCCAGCAGGACACCAGGGACCAAGCAAGGAAGGGGCAGTGGGGGTCCCTGCACAGCCTGAACCCCAGTGCCTGCCAAATACTCCTTGTAGGGTGCTTGGGGTGAAAGCCCACCCACCCCAGCAACGCATCACCTCACCTTTGGTCAGTGCAGCACCTCCACTCACCACCCCTGAGTCCAGCAGCAATGACTGACCTGCTAGTAGAGAGCCCTATGTAAGTTGAATGCAAAGAGACCATTAAATGAATTAATTAATGAAAGTGTTAATTAGAGATGAGAAAGCTCTGGGAGAGCAGGTGGGAGGGAGAAGTGTTGGCTGACCTGTGTGTCCCCAGCCCTGTCTGTGGGACCACCCCTATGGGCAGCTCTTGCTGCAGTGGGGACACAGTGGGACCATGGTGGGGATATGGAAGGGGGTGGCTGAGAGCCCCACGAGGTGCAGTGGGCTCCAGGTACCACCTCTCCCATCAACAGGGATGCAGGGGCAAAGACAGACTTCAAAGCATCACTTCCAATATCCGTCTGTTTTCCCATCCTGCCATGGAGACGCCTCCTAATATAAACCCTGTTAAGTAGGACGGCCTTTTATATCTCTTTCTGCCATCACTGCTGGTGGCTGTGGAGGCTCCAGGCCTCTCAGCCATCCCCTGATTTGCAGCTGAGAAGAAAAGCAATCAGAGCGGAGGCAGCTGGGCTGCCCTCACACCCACCCCCATGCCACGTCCATGCCAGTGCTGGAAGGGGCTGTACCCAGCCCAGGCACCGGCCACCAGTGCTGTCTGGGTGCATCCCACACTGTGTCATTTCCCCAAGGGCCCTGGGATGGCTTTAAGCCAAGAACAAGGGATGAGGAATTAATTGAAGTGGCTGAGTTCATGCAATGCCCTCCCCAGAGCAGGAGATGTTGTAGCAGAGCAGATAGAGGGGATTGAGCATGAGGTGGCGGCACCACCACACTCGGGTGCCTTTTGACCCCCCTGTGCTCAACAAGGAGAGCCCCATCCATGGGGCAGCCCCCAGCCCAGCACATCATCTGCTCTTGAGATCATGGCATCATCTAATTCATGATCCTTATGGCTCGCTCTGGCCAAAGCATCTCCTCCCTGCTGCCTCCTTTTTTGTGTCCCAACTGCCTTTTCTCCAGCCCTGTCAGACATCTGAAATGACAGCTTTAACACGGGTAAATTTTTGATGAAAAAAAAGCCATTAAATATTTGTGGCTATTGCATGAGCTTTCAATTATTCAGCACAAAAATGCAGGCAAGGTGTGGGCAGTTCTGGCAGCAGTGTCCTGGACAGCTGTGCTCTCCCTGCGACACCAAAGGATGCTGTGGCCAGAAAAATCGTGGCTGCCCCATCCCTGGAGGTGTTCAATGCCAGGTTGGATGGGGCTTTGAGCCCCCTGATCCAGTGGGAGGTGTCCCTGCCCATGGCAGAGAGTTGGAACTGGGCAATCTCTAAGGTCCCATCCGACTCAAACAATTTGATAATTCTATGATCTTGCTGCAAACTTAAATTTCCTGCCTGGTTTCCATGCTCACACATTTTCCACCACCCCCTGGATTTGCTGCTTTGGCCACTGAGTCATTCCCAGCAGCACTGCTCCAGGTTCACAATGCACTGTCACCCAGGTTTTGCTTTCAGTGGGATCTGTGGGGACACTGGGAGCTGGGACATTGATCTTCCCACTCCCAAGGGTGAACAAGGTGGAGATCTCCATTTCTCCCATCCCCTGCCTAGAGGAGGTTTTGGAAAGGCAGGAAAAGTGATGATGTGCCAGACAACCAGAGGATGCTTCTTGTGTGCTCTGAATAACCAAGGTCATGTTTACCTGGGCCTCAGCTCATCAGGGCACTGGCTGATGCCACCCCTGCTCCTCTGGCTCTTTCCTGTCCTGGTAGGACAAGGCCTGGTACTACACGTGTGCCAATATCATCCACTGGGAGAGCACTGGGCAGATCCCTACAGGGGCCATGCTCGGGATGCCAGCAGCTCTGTTGGGTTCCCAGCTGATGACCAAACCCTGAGCACTGTTTGAATCAAAACCACATTTTCAAATGCCATCATTGCCCACAAAAGAGCAACGTGGAGCTGTGACCAGCTCGAGCCTGGGAACACCCCAGGGCTGCACTGTTTGTGGAGGCAGGGGCATCCCACCCTGCCCTGGGCATGCTCCAGCTTGGGGGTTTCTGATTTTCCTCCTGAAGCTTCCGCTTGCATTTCATTCCCATTTTGTGCAGCAACATCACTAAAGGACATTTAACAGCTCCCAGGTCTCAGCCTTCCTCTGCCTGCTTCCAGCTTCTGGCAGAAGGATGTCAGCATCCATGGGGAGGTGCAGAGCATCCCAAATCCTTTGCTTCATCCAGCAGCCCCAAGGAGAGCTGGTACTACTGTAAATTTGGCTGCATTATTGAGGGAGCTCATTAGTGCATTTGGGCTCCATTGGGTTGCTGCTCGTAAGCCAACACTGGGTACATGGACAGCACCCAAACCTGCACCCCACTGAACTGGGGGACCCCTTGACACGGGGCTGTTCCTGCTCAGCGCTTCACCCTCGGCCAGTCCTGGAACATACCTGGGGGAAGAAGCCAAGAGGCATAAAATCCCTGCTGAGCCTCTGCCAGCCAGAGGAGCAGCAATTAAAACAAAATGATTAATCACAAACAGTGAGTGGCTATAAAACTTTCCAGTAATAGGAGTGAGAGTGGGATAAGCAGCTCGGGAGCTGAAGAGGCTCCCAGTTGTAGCAGGGGAGCAGTGCTGTGTTTTCAGCAGGATTTAGATGACGAGTGCTGCCCCTGCCGAGGGGAGGGAGGGTCCCCAGTTGCTCACAAAGTGCTGAGTTCCTTTTTGGCTTCAGAGAGAGACGAGCTACTTGGCTGGAGACATCCCCTTGGCCAGGAGATGGTGATGCTTGCTGGGCTGGAAGCTCTTCACCACGGTGCCCAAGACATTGCCGTCTGCTCGTGCTGAGGCTGCTCTTGTTCAGGGGCGAGGGGAGACAGGATTTACCCAGGGTCTGTTTCCCACTTATAGTGGATGCTTGGGCAAGGCTTATTTTGGATTACCTTTCCCCCATCGTCACCTTGTCTCCATCAACCCCCTCAAGCTGCAGCCCTGCTTGTGGTCTGCTCAGAGCCCTGGGGAGCACCCAAAGCTCTCGGTCATCCCCAACCGTGATGCAGAAAGCAGGGACACAGACAGGGGTGTAGCACAAATAAACAACCAGTGACCACAAAGGGAAGGACTGACCCCACAGCTGCGTGGCAATGGAGATCAGAAACGGGGTGCTCTCCCCTTCCTTGGGGTGAATTTGGTTGGCGTTTATTCTGGGCTCTGTGTCTGTGTGCACACACGCGTGGGAGGGCTGGCAGCGCAGAGACCGAGCATCCCGCGGGGCTGCTCACGCCTGCGGTCAGGTATGCAAACTTTCTTCCTTTTGAAGAAAGGAAACCCAAGGATTAGCTGGGCTTTTTCATTGCCATGACAACCCTAAAACATTCATCAGAGATAATTGCCGAGAGGCCGGATCCTGATCTCCTTTGGGCACAACGCTGCGGCAAGTTGACTTCTGCCCAACTCCTCCTCTTCTCTTTGAAGCCTGAGCGTTCCCATCCCGGTGCAGCAGGGCTGGAAAAGCAGGTGATGAGGATGCTGTTCCCAACTCCATCCTGTCCTGGGGAGGTGCAGGGAGGGCTCCTGCGAGAGGTGAGGAAGAGGGATGGTCTTTCCTTTTGATACACTGGCTTAATGTGAGAGGGATCCATTCACCCAGAGATGCATCGCCATGGCAGGAAGGAGAATTCATTTCCAGCACTCTATTATTCTTATTACTAATAATTTTAAAAATTGCCTTAAAATGGTAGTGCTGACCTTGGCACAAAATATGTGCTGGGACTCAGCACCGGTTGGGGTAAATGGGATTCTTGGATTCATCTCAAGTCATTAACTCCTCCCAGCCAGTCATTAATCCCCAGGAAATGCCCTGTGACTTGGATCATTGCTGCTTAATTAATACAGGCTCCCATTCCTGGGAACTTGGGGCCAAATCCTGAAGTCACTCTGTGCAAATCTTCCCCTTGGCTGTGGGAGCTTCTCCCCAAGCCCATGATGTCTGTGGTGCCAGCAGGAACTGAGCTGGTGCTGAGGGAAGTGGGATGCTGCAGGATGCAGACACTGGGGGATAGGAGTGCTGCAGGACGTGGGTGCTGCAGGATGCAGATGCTGGGGGATGGAGATGCTGGGGGATGCAGGTGCTGTGGGATTTGGGTGCTGGTGGAGCCAACAGAGAATTACCCACAGGCTGGAGGCAGAGACAGCATTTCATTGTGGGCTTATACAACACCAGGCACCACGCCATGGCCAGGACAACCTCTCTGAGGCACGAGCATGACCCTGAGCAGTGCAATGTATCATCCTAATAATGCAGAGCCCTATGGGAAGCCTTCACACACACTTGTCTTCCCTCCATCCCCAGCCAGGGATCTGCAGCAAACACTTGTTTCTTCCCCCCCCCCCCCCTTCAAACAGCTCTCCTGCAATTAGCTTTATCCCCCTTAACTTGTCAAAAATAGAAAATGCAACACCTCCTCTTCCCTGCTCTCCCCTACCCTGGTCTTTTATGATCCCTCCTCTTAAAAGAGAAATAAAACCCCATTTATCACAATAATGATTTTTATTTCCAAGCGTTGCTGGTGATTTATGGAGCTGTTTCCCGAAGCTGCTCTCTCCTGCAGTAGAAATGGATGAATGTATTTAAGGGTGGGCTGGGGGTGCCAATGGGAGAGTAGGGAAGGGCAGGAGGGAGATGTGGGGACACTGCGGGTGGGCACGTGCCAGTGAGTGCCACGGCAGCACGAGCTGGAAGAAAGGCTTAAAATAAAAGAGGTGGTGTGAGAGGAAAGGGAGGTGCTGCCCATCCAACTGCCCAAAATGAGCCCCTGGTGCCAAGTGGATGAAGGAGCACCACAGGGCAGCATGTGCCATCCTGACTGTGTGAGCTGGGCAGCATCGCCCGACCCCGTTGGCATTTGAGGCAGTGCTGACAAATCTTAGAATCACAGAAACATTAAGGTTTGAAAGGATCTCTAAGATCATCCAGTCCAACCATCAGCCCAAAGCACCATGTCCACCAAACTGTGTCTCCAAGTGCCACATCTACACTGTTTTGAACCCCTCCAGGGATGGAGACTCCACCACTGCCCTGGGCAGCCTCTGCCAGTGCTTCACCACCTATAGACACTCTGGAATACAGTTTAGTGGGCACGGTTGGACTGGATGAGCTTAGAGGTCTTTTCCAACCTTAATGATTCTATGATTCTATGAAAATCCCTCTGCCCCCATCACAGAGGTCTTGCCACTGCTGGTCCTCAGCCTCCCAGGCCACTGTAAGCATTTTGAGATGACTCTTTACCACCCCATAGCAGATCCCTCCAAACCTGGACCCTTCCCAGGATCACTAGTAGCTTTGCAAATTCAGGTTGCCTGTATATTTATTTTAGCCTGCATTTATTTGCCTGCATCCCTTTATTTTTTTTCTGTTTGTCTGAAGTTGTGGCTCAATTTCAGGAGTTAAAGCAAACTCGGTTTATAAATAGTTTGCTCAAAGCACCGCTTTCCAGAAACCCCAGAAGTCAGCTCCCAGCGAGCGCCGCTTCCCCAGGGGAGGGTTGCCACAAGGGAAGGGGGGATTTTCATCTTTCCCACATCATCTCCACAAACAACATCTAACCTTCCTGAGAAAGCTGGCTGGGAGTATTTTGGGCAGCTGCTCCCCGGTGCTGGTATTGCACCCAGCACTTTTCCCTGCTCTGAGCACGACAGCAGAGCCACAGTGGCTGGGGACAACCCAACCAGAGCAGCAGCGTCGTCCCCACACAGGTCACATCACCCTGCTTTGCATGGAGAAGATGCCCCCAAGCCAGCACGAGATGTTGATGCTGGGAAAGAAATGGTGGAAGGAGAAAATCCTTGGGGAATTGTCACTGCTGGACTGTCCCTGCCTCTTCTCCAGGCATGGTGTTCCTCCTGAGCCCGAGCTGGTCACACAAGAGCCAGGCTTCTGCTCTTGTCACCCCTTTTAAGGCTGTCACTGTTGTCCCTGGAGCTGCAGGGCTGGGACTCACTCCAGGAGCCTGGAGTAGGGTGGGTGTGTGCCCACTGCTCTGAGCCAGCACGGATGTGCAAGGCTGTCCCCAGCCAGACTCACTCCATATCCCTGGGCAAAACCTCCCCTGGGCCCAGGGAGACCAAATCCCTGGCAGGAGAGCGGGCTGGGGCGGAGGACCCCAGCTTGGTGCCACTTTCACCCCAAGCTGATCTCTTGCAGAGGGCAAGGAGTGATGCAACCAGATACCAACTTTCAAAGGAGACACTTCCAGGACAAGGGGGGGTTGGGTAACCTTTGGAAATGAGCATCTCAAGCCAGACTGTGTCATCACACCGTGTGCTGCTTCCTGAAGCCATCCGGAAGGGATGAATGTGCAGGGTCACCCAGCTCCTTAGGGACAAGCCAGCCAAGGCACAGCTGCTCTTACCCTGTTACATTTCTCATGAAAAAGCAGGTACATAATTTTTTACAGAAAAGCAGGTACATAATTTTTAAATTACTGGGGCAGGAGGTGTGGAAAAGTCACACAATTTGGATCAGGTTTTAAGGACACGAGTCACTGCGGCTGTGCAAAGCTGATGAGAAACATATAGTGTTTTATCAAAGAAGAATTTATGTCAGTGCAACTAATGGGAGCAATAACGAGAGTGTTTGGGATGAATCATTTAGCAGAAGCAGGACAGAGGGCATTGCTAATGGGAGGAACCTATAGCCAAGATTTTGGGAAGAACAGGTTCGTTGCAACAGCCGATCGACACTGGAGAAAGCCAGGCAGATCCAGACAGCCCAGTACCAGCCCCTCAGCTGCTATCCCAACACACCAGGACACTACTTCTACACCCCCTTTTCCTTCTCTGGAGGTCAGGCTGGTATTTCTCTGGACTGAGGACCCCAGAGGTATCTAGAGAGCAACAATGGGCAGATACTGGTGTTGGGCTGTTGGAACTGGTTTTATGTTCACCAGCGTGGTGGCCTTCAGTTTGACTCCTTTGCTTCTTTTTGGATGCTGTTAATGGCACATCTGCAGCAGAAAACCACCCAGTCACTTCAACAACCAAGAATACATCCTAAAATGCTGAAGGCCAAGAAACCAAGAGCTCTTCATAGCTTTGCAGGGTGCCCTGGAGCAAACCCTTCCCTGGGTGACCACCTCATTGCTTTGATGGTGTCTGGTTGAGGACCATCATCACCATAACTCATCCAGAATGCTGTGTGGACCTTGGTACCTCAGGACCAAGAGCAATGCAAGAAATAGTGCTGCTGATAACCAGGATCACTATTTCCATGCAGCAGTGATCACTCCTTGGGATCCTATGGAGACCCAAGCCCCTCCGTGGCCAAGCAAAGGATGCTGCAGGGCAAGCACGACCCAAACAACCCTGGATCCAAAAATCTCTCCCTCCTTCTACAAACCTTCAATCCACAGCTCCACAGGCAGCTCTTGGGCAATTTCCCAGCTCAAAAGGCAGCACCTGATACCTATCTCTCCCGGTCAGTGTTTCACCATAATCCTGATGCTTCAGAGGGACCTTCAGCTTTTAAACCACATTTCTGGCTCTCTGGCCCCTGAAGTAAGCAAACTAGGAAAGTCTCACACCCCAGTGGAGCAATAAAAACCCCTTAAACACCCCTATTTCAAGGCACTGAGTGCACAAGAGCCAGCTCTCAGTCACTCCCAGCACCATCCTGCGCAGCAATTACTGACACAAATATTTGCTGCAATCTGTTTTCGATCTCCGCGTCCCTCCTGGGCTCGGCTCGCCCCTCCCAACCCGAGGAACGCCGGCATCTGCTCCTGCTTAAAACACACTTCTGCAAACATGCTGGCTTGTTCCAAAAAGGAGGGTGATGGGGGGGAGAGAGCGCTTGGGGTTTACTGGCTTTTGTGTTTCCTTGGGTTTTTTTCATTGGGTTTTACTTTATTATTATTTTTAAAGGAGGGTTCATTACTTCTCCCTCTCTGTTCCTGCTCAGTATGGAAAGTTTTGCTTCAACTCACCCTTGTGACTGGAAAAAGAGCCAGTTCATCACAGCAGAACAAGGGGGCTGTTTCTTCTTTCTTTTTTTTTTTATTCCAGAGTTCTTCGGAAAGTGTTTTTGCAGGGAGGCTGCTGGGGAAAGGCAGGAGCTCTTGAGAAACCCCTAGCAACAATCTGGCCTTGAGAAACGATGAGAACCAAGATGTGGTGGAGATCCATCTCGCTGGGTTTGGGAGAGAGAAGAGCCTGGGAGAGGGGACAGAACCACTGCAGAAGGGAGCAGCATCCTGCTGGCTGTGGCAAAACCACTGCCCTCCCCAGCAAAAACCTGCACTGGCATTTGGGGTTGGCACCAGGGATGCTCTACCAAGCAGGGCCTGGGTCAGTCCCAGAAGAGTGGATCCCTTGCAAAAATGCCAGGAGACAGCTGTGGGTGTCCCTGGGTGTTTGCTCATGCATGGAAACACCTGTGTGCAAGGGTGAAAGGAGGGCCCAGGGCAGGGAAGGTGAAAGGATTTGCCCAGAGTCACAGCATGGGCTGTGCCAAAGCTGCAGCAGATGCTCCGTCTGCTGAGACGCAGTCCAGGGTTTTAACCCTGACTCTGTGCTTCTTCCCCCGGATTTCCAAGGGCAGTTTGGGAAAGATGATATGCTCTGGTCTTTCTGCTCCCTCAGATTCCTCCTTTGCCTCTATCTCAGGGCTGTTTGCCTGGAAGCAGCCCCAGGGAAACCCAGGGAGATGCAAGCTTTGCGACAGCCCTGAGCTTCTCCACCGTCAGCATCTCACTTCACACTGCCAGAGGGGTGCTTAAGGAGGAGGGCAGAGTCGGCACATCCTCCCCCCTCCTCCCCTGAGCCTTTCGGGGCCAGGCAAGGATTTCCATCCCCAGGACATGACCACAGCCCTTCCCAGGCCCGGTGGCCAGCTTCCCACTGCGGACACAGATGCTCCTGCCCCAGGTGCCTGTGCTTGTGGAGTCAGAGACTGTCGCGACGGCAGGAGCTGGCGCGAGTTGTTGTACGGGGACCCCGGGGGACGGTGACACGGCTGCGTCACAGATGACAACACTGCACGGCCTCAGCATCCCCGCCCAGACCCTCCCTGCTGCCAGAAAATAACCCAGCAGCTACAAGAGGCCACTTGAGCCTTGTCGTGCTGCCAGTTCTTCCTTTTGCTCCGCGAAGGCAGGAGGAAGGGAAAAAAAGGGAGTATGAGATGCTTGAAAATCCCTGGACTTTGTCCATAATAGACTCTGCCCCTTCCTCCAGCTCCATCCCAAGTGCTGAGCATCTTTGCTCCACTCCAGTGTTTCTTCTCCAACATCAGACTCCCCTTCAATGCCCGTGAGGGTAGGGATGCACTGACCCTCCTCCCCCAGCTATAGGAGCCCCATCTTGCTGTGGGCACGTGTAAAGGACGGGGGGTTTTGCTCCCCTATCCAGAAGCAGGTAGAAATATGCAAAAACAGAACAACACAAGGTCAGAAAAAGGACTTTATTACCTCTCAAGCAGCCCAAGATGACAACTGAACAGAGGTTACAGCAACCAGTCTATGGTGTGTAGACCCAGAAGTCCCATGCAAGGTAATAAAGTCCTTTTTCTGACCATCTGTTGTGTGCTTTCTGCATATTTCAACCTGCCTTGGATAGGGGTGCAAATGCCCCCTCACCCCATCCTTTACAGCACATGGAGGCAAGGAGCAAGACAGTGCTTTTCCAGTGAGGAGGCAGGAAACCACCCTGCTGCAATTATCAAACTGACAGCTATTGCTGAAAAGCAGAAGGACACGATGGAGCCTGCCAGGGCTCTGCTCAATGAACTTCTGCGTCTGTGCCCACTCCTCTTCCTTCTTCCTGCAGCCACTTTAGCATCAAAGGGGTTTCCCTGTGCGGGGCAGGGCCACGATCTGTTCTCGTGCTGCGTGCTCTGAGCATCGCTGGCTCAGCTCCCTGTAAAGCATTTGTTAGCACTTGAGTTGGAGAAGCAGGAGGAAGGGGGTGGCACAGGGAGCTGAAATAGCTCCTGGCTCTTCCCTGCATCCCTCCACCCTCCTCAGACCTTCCCCAGCCACAAACTGGATATCCCACAGCCAACCCGTTTCAGACTCTCAAACAGATGCTTTTATGGGCTTGTTATAATTTCAGGTTTCTATTTGTTTGCAAGGGAGGCACCAGACCCAAAGCCACTGATGTCCACGTGGACACCAAAACCTGACTCTTGGTTGACTACAAAGGGCCCTGCAAGCCCTCACAGGCTCCAAGTGCCACCAGACTCAGCAAGGAGGTGATGCCCCCTTCCCTGTGCCCCTGGGCTTTGCTGTAAGTCCCTGCCTCGCTCCATCCAAGACCCAACCCAAAGGCCCCTGAGCCCGGCCTCTGGCTTTGATTCCCTTTTTCCCTTGCAAAAAAAAGAAAGCTTGGAGCACACTTGAAGCCTGAAAAAGTTTGCAAACAATCCAGTTACCTTCTCCAAATCCTTTCCAGCTCCATGGGGGCAGAGAATCATTTGATTAGAGTCGCATGAAATCCGCAAGCAGATATAATAATGAGAAAAGCAGGTCAGATATTGGCTGTTCACCAACATAGCCACCACTTCATTAAGTGGAGTTGAGCCACTAATGCAACTGTCAGTGGGAATCCGATGCTGTGCAGAGGTTCCCAGACCTATTCCCATCCTGTCTTCTCTATTAAACCATGTCCTGAAGCACCACATCTGCACAATGTGGTTTTAGGGACACTACTGGTATGAATGGAAATGGTACCTATTGGAGACGTCATTCCACACCTCATTGAAGGGAATTATTACTGGATGAGCACAACAACAAGACCTTCCAGCAGTCTGGCCACAAAGCATTGCCCATCTGTATGGAAGAAATACCTGCAGTGCACCAGATCCTCCACCACCATCGTCTCTCTGACCAAGGGCAGTAAAAATGCTGCAGAAATAGGATAAATTGTAAAAAATAGAACAAAATTAGAGCTATTCTACTCCCATGTAGGGTCCCCTGTCAGCACTTAATATTTGGTGCCTGTAGATGAAGCAATTTCCACACCAGGAAGGAATTGCTGGTGTTAACCATCCTACAGCAGGATGAAAAAGCCATAATCAAAAAGAAAGGGAAAAGAACATTGTTTGAAAACCCAGACCCAAGGCTGGAATGAGTTAATCCCCGTCTGTCACCGAGATCCTCCCCAACCATTGCAGAAGGATTTCAGCCCCCTTTCAAAAGGGGATTTTTGCAATACATTTACTTACATTGCAAAATGAAAAGTAATTTGGAGCTGAGAAATGGATTATGCTCTGCAGAGAAAGTGTTCAACCAGGGTCTTTTGATGGCTTGGAAAGTTTTCCCTTTTTTCTAAAGAACATGTTGAAACAGAAATCTGTTGAAACTAATGTTTTGCTATAAACACGCTGGGTTCCAACAAACCTCCATTTCTCAAGCAAAAACAATTTGTTTTTTACCAACCTGTTCTCCCTGAGACAGGTCTCACTCCCAGGGAAGTGGTTAGATGTGGCCCTAAAACATGCAGAGCCCTCAAGCCCCATCGTGGAACCTTTGGAAGGGTTCTTTGGGTGCAGAACCGAAGCAGGGATTTTTCCAAATCATCCTGCACCCCTGGTTGCATCCCACCACAGATTTAGGGAGCCTTTGCTCTGCACCAGCATCCCCCAGAGCTGGGTGCAGCTCACGGGCTGGGCTCATCCCTCCTCTATGGCAAAACTAAAATCATACCATCCTTGGAGGTGCTGAAGGCCACGTTGGATGGGGCTTTGAGCCCCCTGATCCAGTGGGAGGTGTCCCTGCCCGTGGCAAGAGGTTGGTTCTGGATGGGCTTTAAGGTCCCTTCCCACCCAAACCACTCCATGATTCTATGAGTGTGCCCAATCCCACAGCTGCTGCTTTATTTCGATTTTATTTAAGGAAAAATTCTATAGTTTCCACCTGAAAAGTGTTGGATATAATTGAACCCCCCCAGCTGCTGGGACTCTCTTATCCAGCACCATGAAAGCTGATCAAAGCGCAGTGGAGAAGCCACAGCAGTGGAGCCACAGATCGATGGGGCCACAATTACATATTGATTTTTACTTTTTCCTAGGCAGCTACTTTAATGCCATTGGCTTTCTCCTCCCTCCTGGCCCTCGCCACACTCCATCTCTGCAAGACAAATCGACAGGATGGGTCGGAGCAGGAATTTCCCCTGCTCAATAATCTCAGTCTTTACAGCTTCTTGAAGCTTTGGGGCAGGATAAGCAATTCTCCTGGCTGCACTGAGCCACGTCCCCTCTCCCATACTGGGGACACCAGTCACACACGTTTCCAAAGACCCAATAATTAATGTTCATAGAATTAGTTTCAGCTTTTCTGGTGGGAGAGGAGGGAGGAGATGAACAGCAACCCATGCAGAACCACTTATTCACAGAATCACAGAATGGTTTGGGTTGGAAGAGACCTCAAAGCCAGTTCCAACCCCCCTGCTGTGGGCAGGGACACATCCCATTGGATCAGGGGGCTCAAAGCCCCATCCAACCTGGCCTTGAACACCTCCAGGGATGGGGCAGCCACCACTTCTCTGGGCAACCTGGGCCAGGGCCTCCCCACCCTCACAGCAAAATATTTCTTTCTAAGATCTCATCTCAATCTCCCCTCTTTCAGCTTAAAAAATGCTGCAAAGCCAACTTTCCAAGCTGGGGCACAGAAAGTGTTCCAGAAGCAGGGGCTGTGCCGATGGAAGGGATGGCAAAGGGAGGGCATTGTGGTCCCTGCCCCTCGAGAAGGGAGGATGCTGCAGCTCCAGCTGATCGAAGCAGATTCATGGCATTATCGTATTAGCAGCCCTGCACTCTCTCACCCATTTGTTACCCTAATGGGGATTATTATCTTTATTATGGTCTCATCTGCCAATGCTTATTGATTGTGACACCACAGTGGTTTTAATCAGGGATGTGAAACATGCTATTATTGGCACCAAAGGGTCATCAACTTGCAAACAGAGCCACGGTGCTAAGAACAAAAACCACCCCCCAGCAGAAAGCGATGCTGGATGGGTGGGGAGCTCGCTGGCTGGGGGACAGCCAAGTGTCCCCAGACCAGGGTGCTGGTGGTGATGCTGAGGAGGGCAGTGGAGCTGCTAGTGACTGGGAGTGAGGTTTGTTCAGAGCAAGCTGCAAACCACAGAGCACCTGAGCGGCTGATTTTCACACCTCACACGCGCTCAGGCGCAGCCGGCCGCCTCCGAGCCACCACTTGCCTCTCTCTCCCTGCAAATCCAGTGAGTCACTGAGAGGTTCTTATGCAATTGTGGGGAAAAAAACTCTAATTGCAGAGATAATGCCACGGGAGTGACACATGCCAACATTGAGAACTGTGGTGTTCGATTAGAAATTACCCACATACATATTCATAGAGCCTGCCTCTGATTCCACCCCTTCCAGCACGGAGCTGAGAGCCATCAGGCCTTGCCAACATCCTCCCCTCCTTCAAAAAGCAGCAGCTCCCATCCTGTAGCACGTGTGCACCAGGCTCCTGTCAGGGAAATCACCTGCTCTCTGCTTAAAGTAGCTCTGGGAGCGAAGGCAATATAAATATCTTTAAAACATGAATAAACAGGGATGCAGAGGGTGCTGCTGCTGGTCCTCCCTGCGCTCCCACTGCTGGTGTTCATTAGCAGCACAGCACACACAGGGCAGGGCTGCATTGATCCACTCAAAGATCATTAATTCATAAGCACAACCATTGATTTTTGCCCAAGTCCCCAGGCAAGTTTTATCAGCGGAGCCACGTGAGTGCCTGCCAGGTCTGGGCATCACCACGCACGGTGCCAGGGAACAGCAAACCCGGTTTCGCTATCCTGGGGATCCTCCCAGCCTAATTAGGTTCTTGGCAAAGTCACCTAATGACCTGTTGGAGACCAGCAGGTCCCTCTGCTTCTCATTCTCCACCCACTTACCTAAGAGATGTCCCCTTGCAGCCCTGTCCATCCATCCAGGGAGTTCCTCCATCCCTAGCCACCAGCATGAGTGCCGTCCGTCCCTTCAACAGACACCAAGCCATCTGGATCCAGGCAGGAGATTCACAGGGAAACTGAATAATTTGTATTTGAGCAAACAAGAGCATTTAAAGTGCTGAGTGGGTCCCTGACCCAAATCACCCCACTCCACAGTCCCCTCATATGGAGGACCCTGACATCCTGTCACTAGGAAGAAATTCTTCGCTATAAGGGTGCTGTGCAGGTTGCCCAGAGAAGTCACAGCTGCCCCATCCCTGGAGGAGTTCAAGGCGAGGCTGGATGGGCTTTGAGCCCCCTGATCCAGTGGGAGGTGGAGGAACTGGATGGGCTTTGAGATCTCGTCCAACCCAAACTATTCTATGATCCCCCGATCCCTGTGCTGAGGCACAGTTCACTGGAAGTTATTTCCTGGTCAGGGAGAAACTGAGGCCATGGAGGAGCAAGAGGGACCAGTGTCCTCTCCCACGGCTCACTGAGTCCTTGGGAAACACCCCTTTCACTCTGTGCCTCAGTTTCCCTCACCTGAGGAGGTGCCAGCCTCTCTTTGCCCCAAGCACTCAGAGCTGGGCGCGTGAAGGACCGGGGCCACCACGCACAGGGTTGGGTGCACGACCAACACATTGCAGAGCCCTTTTTGGGTCTCCTTCTCCTTTCACTAACACGGGAATAATCTGCTGATGAAGCTGGAGGAAACTCCCAGAAGAGAAAAGACCACCCCAGGCTGATCCCCTGTGAGCCCCAGGGCTGCTTCACACCAGTCAAGGCAGAGCAATGGCTTTTCCAAATCCTTCCACTTTCTGCAGTCGACCTCACTGTGCCATCACTCTTTTTTGCTTCCGTCTCTGCAGGGGGAGGCTCTGGGAAGAAATAGGTCCCTTGTCCTCACGGGAGGAACTGTCTGGCAACTCCTAGGGAGCTACTTGAGATGCGGAGTCCATCCCCACTCTCGCCAGGGTCGTTTTTTTCCCTCCCCGCTTGACTGGCCCGTGCAGACACTTGTCACCGACTCCACCCGCAGCGCCTGTCTGTGCGAGTCCCCGGAGGGGGAATGTGAGGGGGTGCAGCCTGTCTGCTTCTCCTGCAGCTTAGGGTCCATCCTGGTGGGACCAAACCAGGGATGGAGTTGTCTGCTGCAAGTCCCCGGAGAGGGAATGGTGAGGGGATGCAACCTGGCTGCTTCTCCTGGAGCTGAGCGTCCACCCTGGTGGGACCAAAGCGGGGGTGGAGTTGCCTGCCGCAGCACTGAGCTGGAGGGGACCGCCCCTGGTGTGCCCCCCATCACCTGGGTGATACTGGGGTGGGCAGAGCTGGCACTGGGCAGCCCTGGTCGTGCTGGGGAGCGGGCAACCACGGAGACAGCCAGAGAGGTGGAGGAGAGTGTGCGGGCAATCCGTTTGCGATGTGCCTCGATTCCTAATGCACCCGGCAGCCTGGCTGGCTCTTCGGGGAAGCATTAGGAGACTGTGCTTAGAAAAGCTGTCCACGGCCCACTGCAGTAAAACCCTCGATTACCTCACCACCACGGCACGGAGCCCAGGGGGACAGGGAGAGCAGGCACAGGGCTGGATGTCCCCAGCAGCCAGCATCTTCCATCCACATCACCCGTCCCAAGGATGGGCATAGGGAGGGGGAAAAGTCAACGTCCTGGCTGCATGCAGGGGCTCTCCCCCTGGGTCCTGCTAGCCAGGAGGGTGTTGCCCTCTCTGCAGAGGAAAGGACATCCTGGGAAGCAGCCCCTCAAATCTCCCCCATCCTGGTTCAGCCACCTCCTCACTGTCTGGGTGCAAATGTGATTGCAGGAAGCAATGGCTGATGGTCCCTACCCAGCAGTGACGGAAAAATGCAGTGAAAGGGCAGCTCTCAGAGCAGGGTGGGACAGCAGTGAACCCCAAAGCCTTGCAGCCAAGTGGCTCCCCACAGGCAGGGCTGGCCCAGCTCTTCAGAGAGCCCAGCAGTGCTGCACAATGGCTTTGGCTTTTAAGCAGAGGTGCAAGGGAAAGCAAAAACCTCTCCATCCAGCTGAAAGCACCAGGGGAGTGACAGGTAGGTAGAAATAATTACTCAAATTGGAATTTGGGGTAATTATGTGCTGCTTTCCCACAATTTGCCCTGTGGGGAAGCCTTTTCACAACCCCCCGATAAAACAGATTTATCATCAGCTGAACACCAGGTCCTTTCCCTGTAATCTTCCAACTCAAACATATAGTTCTCTGATCATAAATTAGCAATACTTGCACTCGCTCTCTCAAAGCTGTTTCTCTCTTCCCCCTCTCCAGGTTTTCCACATCCTACAGAAATGGAAGATCCAGGCTCCGGCTGGTTATTTTAAAAGACTGCAATCAATCAGCCAAGCTCAGCTCCCCTCCTCCTGCTCAAGGAGCATGGCACACCAACACACTTGCTGCTGCCACGCCAAGGTCTTCCTTATGGATGCATCACCCCTAAACCAGCCTGTGGATCATGCTTGGATCAGTTTGCCTTCAGGTCAATTAAAACACACAGCCGGGAAGCCCTGACCTGGGGAATGAATCCTCTTCCCTCAGTGGGGTAGACCCACACATCCAGTAGGATCCTGCTCCTTGCCCCAGCAGCCCTGGAAAAGCCTGGTTGGCAGCATGGAAGAGCCACACTTATTGGCATTTTTTCTCCATTCCATCATTTCTCCCAGCTCAGACGTTCTGGTGCGCTCAGCCAGCGGACGATGGTACAGGAACAGAGAGTCACCTTGGAAATGATGCTGGAGAAACACTTCCCTCTGCAGCAACAGGCCGAGACTGGCCAGGGGAGGATCCAGGTGCCCCAAGACTGGCAGTAACATCAGGGTGGAAATATCCACATTTTGGGGAGGCACCAAGCAATTTTCACCCCCTCCTAGGAAGAGCAAGAACTGTCACTCCTGGCTGCAATGGGGACAGCAGCTCGAGCATCCCCTGGACCATCCATATCTCCTTGAGAGATACCGAGTCCCCTCTCCTCTGCTCCATTCCCCCGGCCTCCCCACCCCACACCGCCCCCCTCTGAGCTCTTCCCTCTGCAGGAATTGGGTTAAGCCGGGGGGGGGGAGGCGCTCCCTCTCGGAGCACACGTGCCTCCCTTCTCAGAGCCTTTCCCAAGCGTCAGGGCTCCTGTTGACAAGACCTAACGTTGCTAATAATATCTGTATCTTGGTCGCATCCCCCAGCCTGGAACAGCTCATGGCAAGGAGTCCCGGAGTCACTTGCTCTGGAGTGAGGTGGAAGAGGAAAGCTGGGAAAGCCCCAGGGTGCCACAGGCCTTTAGGAGACCCAGTCAGCTGCAAGGAATGGGGACTTATTTTCCACAGCTTATTTTTATGCTAAATATTCACAATTCAGGAGAGGGGGGAGGGGTGTGAAGTAGAAAAGAATGTGTTTTCTTCTTTCTCTTCCTCTTGCTGTGGTTTTTTTCTCCTCTTTTTTCTTTTTTTCCCCCAGTGGTGAAGTGGAAAATGAGGAGAGGAAAAGCCCAAGCAGGTTCTCCCCCCTCTATTTCCATTGTTGAGTTTCCCTGAAGGGGCTTGGGCAGCTGTCTGCACCCCAGTGATAATTCATGAACGGTGCTTTCATCTCCAGAGCCCTTGCAGCTCCCATCTAATGAATCCCAGCACTGGGATCCTTAAAAAAAAAAAAAAGGACAGATCTGGAAACCAAGCAGTAACACAGCTCTCCCCGGGTGGTCATTATTAATTACTCATTAGTGTTAGGGATATACAACCTCTCAGACCCCAAGGCAATGAGATTTGGGGTTCTCCAGACAAGATGCTGAATAAATATAGGCAGGATATTGAGTTTCTGGTCAGTCTGGTGGAGCCTGGGTTCCAGCCAGTTGCCTGGGTTGAGGACAGGGAGCAGGACACATCGAATCCAGGCAAACTCCTGCCCCGATGTCGGGTGGTGGGAGCTTCGACGGTGGCTTTGGTGGGGCTGCACAGCCATGAGCTGCACAAACAGCCGCCCTAAACGATCGCACGCTAAGCACAAATCGGTGCCTTGAGCCAACAGCCAGTTAAGTGCTATAAATAAAGCTGTTATCATCCGTGCCTCACTCACTGAGAAAGCTGGGCCGCAGCACTTCCTCCCCAGCAGCATTTAAGGGTGATTTCTAGTCCGGAGGAGGCCAAGAGCTTGTCAGCATCCACAGTTCAGTGTCCTTTTTCCATCCTACCATTGATTTTCCACTTGGCAAATAAATCCACTGGTTGCCTACCCTGGGCTGTCCCAGACAAGGAGACCTGTGTTATCTCCGTGGCCTCTTCCTAGCTCATCTGGGTCTTATGGTTTTTAAAAGCCTCCATTCTCCTCCTTCTGCTATTCCAGTTCCTTTTTCAGGTCCCTAACCCCAGCCAGCACCACTCTGCTCCTGCACTGATTCCCTTAGTCCTGCTGTAAACTGTCTGTGCTGCCCTGGCTGCAAAAGGATGGAGAAGGATGGTTTTGTCTCATGGTGGTGGCCAAGGGACATGCCCAGCGTGGCACAAGGAGGTCTTGGTCATGCTGGTGGGAGGACAGCAGAGAAGAAATCTGAGCGAGGAGGTGGGAGCAGGGAGAAGGATGAGCATGGTGATGGGAGAGAAGGTCCTTTCCCTCCGGGGAGAGCAAGGACCTGCAGGAGGAAGTGTGAGAGGAAGAGGATGGTGGCAGGTCATGGACAGGTGAAGCAGCACACAGAGTCCCTGCAACAATGTCCACACGCTGCCCCAGCTCCTCCTAAATCAGCCCAAGGGAAGAAGCGTGCTCATGTCACGCTCGCCAGGAGACAAGAGAGGCAGAGGAGGGAGAAGCCTGCTGCTCTCCGGGGCTTGAAGACTTTCCAGTCTGTGTTTTGGTGCTGGTTAATGATGCGTGGCTGGGGCTGGGAGGAGAGCGTGGAGGGGGGAGGGCAGGATGGAGGAGGAGGGGGGCCCATATGGAGATGCTTCTCCCAGAGAGCAGCAAGATGCTGAGCTGGCGTGAGATCGGGAGCTCACCGAGACGGTAGCTGTAAGAGCCAAGCAATCAATATGTGAAAATCCAGCCCCAGCGAGGAAGGTGACCTTGAGCAGCAGAGGGATGGAGGGAGGAGAACTGCATGAATTACACACAGAGACGCTCTCTGGGTGAGGGAGGAGGGGAACAGGCACTACGTGAGCCCTCTGCCCGGCTGCCAGAGAGGCTGTTGTGTGCCCGGGGAGAGGGCAGCCATGGAACCAGCTGGAGAGGACGAAGGAAGGGAGGTTAGAGCCCAGAGTTAGTCTCTTCCTCCCTGTCCATCCCTGCACGCCCTGTACAGATTGGGCTGCAGCTCCTTGCACGTAAAAAACAGTCTGGGAGCATCTGCTTGTCTCCTCCATCCCCTCTGACCAGGACTGCTCCCCCCATCCTGCATCATTTAACTGTCTCCAGCAACAGGGCTGCCACCATTTCCCATCAGAGACTTCTTTGAAGCCCCACAGCTCCTGCTGTTACTCAACAAACACTCTGGAGATCAGAGCGATGCTTTGCCTCTGCACAACTCCAGCTCACGGATTCTTACATGGGCCCTGCACTAATCCTGCTCTCCGGCTGCTCCACTCCTTCCCCTGCTGCTGCCTGGCCCTGCACCCTTGCTGTGGGTCTGCTCATCCCATTAGCTGGGTGTGGGTGGTGCCCAGGGCAGGCTGGCAGAAAGCAGTACACGGAGCACAGCAGAGATGTGCAGTCCCTTCCACGCACGGGACAGGCTGTGCCATCCCATAAAGCGTCCACCAGGGAAATAGTTTTTAAATGCAGGCAAGTCCCAGGTGATGATCCTGCCCCTCGGGAGTGGCACAAGCAGAGGCATAGGCTGGACAGAACTGTGGACATCAGGGGATGGAGAGGAGCCAGGTCTCCTGTCTGCCTGACCACAGCCTATGGGATGTGGGGCAGCAAGGGTGACAGAGGGGGTGGCCAGGCCTCGGACACACTGCTGAGCTGAAGCAGGATTGTCCTGCTGGCAGGAGGGCTCAAGCAGAGCCCCTCAAATGCCCATTGCCATCTCCAGCCTCAGGGAAGGCTCTGTGCCAACTCCACCCAGCCCTGTTGGGGTGCCTGGGGCAGCTGATCCCTGTGGAGGGGATGAGACACTTCAGCAGGGTGGGAAAGGGCTGCGGTGCCAGCAACAGGAGGTTATTGTTCCCCACACCACACTGACAGGCGCTGGTTCCTTCCCTCTCGTTGGCAGCAGCAAGGACATGAGAGCAGAGTTAATAACTGCACCAGCAAGCTAAGGAGGCTCTGAGCTCCCAGCAGCCCCCTCCCAAAGACAGTGCCCCCCTGGCCCCCTACAAGACTTTAGGAAGACCAAGACCTGCTGCCCCAGCCCATTCCCTCCTCCCAAGGAGCGCGAGGGGACCTGAGATCCACACGCAACCAGACAGCACCACTGAATCTCAACTCTCCCCCAGAGCCACCTCATTGCTCTTAGAAACATTTGGTTTCCACAAATCCAACAGCCCCTTAGCCCCAAACACACCGCTGCACCTACCTCACTCTCCTCCCACACGAAACAAACCCTTCTCCCCTCTGCAGCTTCTTTTAATCCTTCCTCTGCCAACACGGAGCACCTGGGTTATTCCCCTGCTGTGTGGGCATGCCAGGAAGGTGCTAAACCCACCCTAGAAGGGAGGTAAACAGCAGAGAGTGAGTTTGCAGTCCGAAGTTAAGGTCAGGCTTTTCCAAACACTCTGCCTTGCCATCTAGTGGGATGAATGCGAAGGACCGGGACTCACCGGTGGGAAAAGTTGGCCAACTCCATCCCGCTGAGCCTGGTTCACAGCAACTGTTCATCCCGCAGGAGCAGATCAGATCTCTGGGGGTAAAGGACGGTGCAAGGGTGTCAGAAGGATGGATGGAGCAGCTGTGCTGTGAGCACAGGCTGAGAACATCGGGTTTATTCAGGCTGGAGAAGAGAAGGCACCGGGGAGACCTTAGAGCAGCCTCCCAGTACTGAAACGGGCTCCAGGAAAGCTGGGGAGGGGCTTTTTAAAAGGGCATAGAGTGATAGAACAAGGAGGAATGGCTTTAAATTGGAAGGGGGAAGATTTAGATGAGACATTAGGAAGAAATTCTTCACCATGAGGGTGGGGAGGCCCTGGCCCAGGTTGCCCAGAGCAGTGGTGGCTGCCCCATCCCTGGAGGTGTTCGAGGCCAGGTTGGATGGGGCTTTGAGCCCCCTGATCCAGTGGGAGGTGTCCCTGCCCATGGCAGGGGGTGAAACTGAATGGGCTTTAAGGTCCCTTCTAACCCAAACCATTCCATGATGCTATGGGGAGGAGAGACAGGAGGATAAACAGCCATGGATAGAGAGATACAGGTTTTTCAAGGATGCCAGGAAAACAGCAGCAACAAATCCTGGCATTTTAATTCTACCCTGAAAAGAAAAGCTGGAACAGCTCCAGATTCCCATTTAGCAAGGACCCTGGCTTTTGGAGCCACATAATCCATGTCCGAGTTGGGTTTTGCATGGAAAAGAAATGCAAGAGGGGAGAGGTGATGCTGACACACACGCTCTGTGCCACCACGAGCTCGTAGGCACGAGCACCCAGCGGCATTTGCAGTGTCCCCATAGGTGAGAAGCTGGATCTTCTTGCAAGGTTTTCTCCAGCTGCCTTAGTTTGCATCCCCAGGGCTGGAGGATGTGGGCTGAGCTCAGTGGTTTCAGTTTGGGAGTTTGGATTCTCCAGGGATGTGTCATTCCTCTCACGGTATGAGTGTTTGTTACATGTATATAAAAATATAGAGGATGCATACATTAAATTTAAAATATCTCACCACTGGGCAGCCCTTTTTGGGTGTTGAAAGCTGGGATGATACGAGATATTTTAAGTACTTCCAAGTGATTCTTTCCTACTGGACCCGAGGCCATTTGGCTCAGAACCTCCAGTGCTGATCCAGCCTTTCTTTGCAGCTAAAGCAGACCCACACCCAGGGACACCCTCCCTCCAGGCAGAGCTCATGCTGGAGACACCAGTGGGCACCAGGATGGCTCCCAGTGCTGGTGGGAGTCAGGGTTCCTCCTGGAGCAGGTGCCATGGATCTGCAAAGGGTCTGGGGTGAGGTGATGGAGGACTCCAGTTGTCCCCTGCTGAGGGTTCCTGTTGCATCCTCTTTCAGAGCACATGGGGACGGCTCTGTGGTGGCCACAGGTCACGTCTGGGTGTGCAATGTTCCTCCTGCAGAGCCACGCAGAGCTGTGGCCCCGGGAGCAGCTTGATCACACAGGTCAAACCTGATGTGGGCAAAGCATCACCGCTCTGGAGAAATACAGTTCCCAGTCCCTGGCCAGGAAACCCTGAAAGCAGACACAGAGAGATCTTCCCAAGGTCCCAGAAGGGAACTGAGGAAGAGCGGCGCCTCAGGGAAGACCTGTCTTTGCGACCCATGGTTCACAAAGCAGCTGCTGGGCTGGGCTTGCTGTTGAGAACTGCTCTTGCTGTTGAGAACAAAACACTGAATGCATTTTTAAAGGCTTGATTTTATTAGAGCTGCCCATCCCCTGCTCCTTTTGCCCCAGAACTGAGTTCACCCCCAAACGGAGGCTCAGCTCACACCAGGGTTAAATGCACTTGCCTTAACCCCACGTTTTCCATGGGGCAGCCGGTCTGGGATGGGGGCACGGGAATGCTTGCCCTTGTTTCCCAGCACGGGGGTCAGAAGAAGCGGCCCGTGGGCAGGCGGGGCAGGCAGAAATAGGCGTTGGGGAAGAGGCTGAGGTTGATGGGGTTGCCGTCGAGGCGGATGTCCTCCAGCGCCCTGCGGACCTGGCTGAGGTCTCGGCTGTCGCAGAACGTGTCCTCGTGCATGGTCTGGATGTTGTTGTTCTGGCCAGGGAGGCAACGGACAAAATCAGATTCAGAGGGCAGGGGAGGAGGAGGAGGAAGAGGGCAAGGAGGTGGCGGTGGGCTCTGCTAGACGCCTGGGTGTGGGCTCGTCTCACCTGGAGGTGCAGGGAGCGCAGGCTCTCGGGCAGGGGTGCTGGGATAAAGTCCAGCTGGTTATCAGACAGATGGAGAAACTGCAGCTGCTTCAGGTCCTGCAGGAAGAGGAGGGAGATGAACCTCCCAGCCCCGCTCTGATGCTTTGCACCATCCCTGTTACCCCTTGGCAGGACAGGTTTGGGTTAAAACCAGGTTGGGTTCATCCAGTGGGCTGGCAGTGCCCAACACCCACCCGGAAAGCTTCGGGCCGGAGGCCGGTGCTGGGGATCCTGTTGAGACGGGCATCCAGGCGGATGATGGTGCGGGGCAGCTCGGGCAGCGCCGTCAGCCTGTTCTCAGGCAGGATGAGCTCCTGCAGGCTGGGGAGCAGGCGGAAGGCATCTGCATCTGCCCAGGAGATGAAATTGCTGCTCAGGTCTATTCGCTTCAGCTTCTCTGATGGGAGAGGAGGGAGGAGATGAACAGTGACCCTTGCAGAACTTCTTTTCATAGAATCATAGAATGGTTTGGTTTGGAAGGAACCTTAAAGATCATCCAGCTCCAACCCCGCTGCTATGAGGGATCATTTAATTCCAAACTCCCACTGGATAAGAGTGTTCAAAGCCACATCCAACCTGGCCTTGAACACCTCCAGGGATGGAGCAGTCACCACTTCTCTGGGCAACCAGTGCCTCCCCACCCTCATTGTAAAGAATGTCTTCCTAGTGTCTAATCTAAATCTTTTCCCTTCTGATTTAAAGCCATGGTTCCCTCTGTGCCCCGTTGCAAAGCCTGGCCCTTCCCTTGCCTCGACGTACTCAGCCCCATGAAGTCACTGGCCCGGATGGCACCGATGCGGTTGAAGCGGGCGTAGAGGTAGGTGGTCTCTGGTGGCAGCAGTGGGATGTGCTCCAGGTTGGCATCGTCACAGTAGACGGAGGTGCCAATGCACAGGCAGAGCAGGCAGCTGGGCAGGCCTGGGGATGCAGAGTTAGCCCATGGCACAACATCACATGGCACGGCATGGCACGGTGTGGCACAGCTCACCCGTGCCCCTAAAACACCCCAACATGCAGGGAGATGGGAGGACGTGCCCACCCCCTGCCCATGCTGTGGGTACACAAAGCATTTACCACCCGGAGCTGTCACAGCCCCAGCACCAAACAGCCCAGGGCACCTCATCAAGGGAAGGGCCACAAACTCCCAGCCTGCTGATGAATGAAGCTCCTTAGGGCCAAATACCTCCCATGAGAGAGAAGGAGATGTAAGTTTGCCAAGCACAGCAGTTTTACACCCAGGGCTCACTTGACCCCCTCATTTTTTTCCACAGAAGGGAACAGAACAGAAAAAAACACCACCAAAAAACACTTGGCTGCATGAGGGTCCCAGCAATGCGGGCAGGGGTGGCAGAAGGGGTACAGCCTCGTGCTCCCTCTCCTCTCCCCTAGTGCCCACAATCCTCAGCATCCATTAGTGGGGGAGTTCAAAGCAGCAAGACAACAATTTCCCTTTTCCTCCTACTTAATTTGTCCCAGTCCAGAGTGACAGAAAATGAATAAAGATATTTATCCCTCGCTACAGGATTTTAATTGTCACTAATCTAATTGCTACTCTGTCCGACTGTCGCAATGCCTCTGCTCATTAAAATGTTGCTGCTTTGCTGGAGCTCTTGTTTCCCAGAAATATCTCACTGCAGCCCTCCTGCCTGCTGTGTGATAAGAGGCACCCCCAAAATCCCGGGCGGAGCAAATAACTGCTGCTGTCTGCTGGTGGCAAAAGGATTTGCTCCCTTTTCTCCAGAGCACCAGCCCTGCCACAACTGGGGACATGTGGCCGCATCCCGTGGGGACCAAACCCCTCTGGCTGCACCGTTGTGCTGCACCCAGGGGTCTGCACTCACCCTGCATGGGGATGGGCGCTGGATGGATGGGGCTGGAGATGGTCAGAGGCTGCAGCTTTGGGGTTTCAGTCTTGGCATCCAGGTTTGGGAGAGCCATGGGATCCTTGGAGCGAGGAGCCAGGGTCCCAACCTCGATCTGCAGACACAGATCACCTGGGGGTGAGGGCTGGGACAGCCAAGCGAGTCCTCTCACTCCTCTCCAGGGCAGGAGGATCAAGGGGTAAAGTGCACTGGATAGGTCTTATTGGAAAGTCAGGTCCTCCTGGATGAGCTCTCCTGGCTTCAGCGTTTCAGGAACTCCCCTCCCAGTTTGCCCACAGGGATGTAGGAAGCCTTGTGTTCTGGCTTCCTGCAGTGATGTTCTGGCCAGGCACTGGAGGTCAGAGTCAGGTAAAGCCTTTCCTGCCACCAGCAAGGGTGGTGGAAGAGCCACCAGGGCCTCGAGGCTTGTGCAAGAGGCTGAATCTCCAGCTGTGCCCCATCCATCCCTTGGACCAAGACCCTTTCTCAGGATGCACCCAGGGAAGACCTGGCTGACGTTCTGGGTGCTCTCCTGCGTCCCCCTCACCTTTGGAGCAAGGTCACCGTAGTCGTAGAGCTCCTCATAGTTGCTCAGGTCAAGGATTTCACCGTAGTTGTCCAACGTCAGGTCGTAGTTGTCCAGGTTCTCATAGAGTGCAAGATCAGCTTTTGGCTTCTCCATCCTCCTTCTCTCCTCCTTGGCTGGGACAGCCCAAGCTGCCCCCAGACACAGGCTGGCGATGCTCAGCCAGGCCAGAGGCTGTATCCTGCACCCAGCTGGGTTCATCGCTCTGAGGGCAGCGCTGGGGACCACAATCCCCAGGGGCACAGGACCAGCAACACAGGGCAGGATGGGGCCAGGCACCCTGAAACGGTTGCAAAGTGGCGAAAGCAAAGAGGGATGGGAAGGCAGAACCGGCACGAGAGCCACAGGCAGCCCCGCTCTGCAGCCGTGGTGGGGACTGTGGCCACCACAGGGGACAAATGTCCTCCACCCCCAGGACCATTACGCCATCCCTTCTCTTTTCAGCCCATTTCACGCTCGGCTGGGCGGCTGCGCAGGAGAGGCCCTGCGGCCGTGTGGGGCTGCCCTCCCTTCCTGGTTTTTCCAGCCCCAAGGAGATGCTGAGGGAGTCAGGAGGTGATGTGGGAGCTGCAGTCCTGCTCTGGCCCCTCGAGATGGTGACTGAAGCTGGTCACTGGCCCAACAAACCCAGCAGCCAAGCAGAAATGGCCCCAGGAGTCCTCCCCTTCGGTCACCCCTCCTCCTACACCCAGGTCCAAAGCCCTGAGGTGCTGTTTTTCAGCCTCCAGCACCCTCAGTAAGGCAGCACCTGGGGGACCAAAGGCCACAGCATCCTTGTGACTCGACCCTTAGTGCAGGGGGTGTGGAACAGGGACACTCCCAGCTCTGCATCCCGGGCAGGGTGCACCTGGCAGCCCCAAACCCACTGGGGTCCAAAGGGAGCTCACTCCCACCTGAAGGTGGCCCATCCTCGTGGGTCCTCAGCACCCACTGTGCACCAAGTGCTGCAGCATCACCTCCCCAGCAGGCTGCACACCCACACCAGCACCCACCCACACATCTCTTTCCAACAACCAACCCAGCCCAGAGTTTTTGCACCCCAAACTGAAGATACTGCTCCCTAATTTCTCCTGCTTGTCCACAGACCAAACCTTTACAAGTGCAGTGAGCCGGCCCCAGCCCTCCCGGCCCCACAGCTCACCCCAGCCCAGAGGGGCTCTGCTCGGTGCTGGAGAAGCAGAAGGAAGGTGCTATGGACGTACCCCCTTTTCCCACCTCCTTGGTGCTGGAGAGTCCAACTCCACTCCTGCAGGCTGGTGCAAACCCTGCGAAGGGCTGCAAAGCTTTTAATGTGTAGAGAGGAGGGGGAACTGCAGAGGGACTTGGCATGGCCGAGAAGAGGCAGGATGTGGCCAATCAAGCCAAAAGCTCCCCCGCTGGGACTTTATACTGTCCCCAGAGGCAATCCAGCCCCTTTATACTGTGTCTGGGGGGGACAGGATGGAGTGTGTGCAGTGCTCCCTGCCCTGGTGACACCCCCATGGACACACAGCCGTGGGCAGAAGGGACAGAGCCAGGTCCATCCCTGCCCCAACCAGCTCAGGTCCTGCCAAGCCAGAGAGCAATTTTCATCTGCAGCCATCCCCAGGGATGCAGGAACGGCAAAGCACCAGGAACACCCCCCCCCCCCCCCCTTGCTAATCTCCTGACTTTCGAGGTATGGTTGGTCTCAATGATCGCAAAGGTCTTTTCCAACCAGGCGATCCTATGATTCTATAAACCGGGTGGCACCTTGGGGCCCAAAGAGCATCCCAGCCCTGGGGTGGGGCATGGGGGGACATGAACCAGCCCAGCAGCCAAATGGTTCTTGGTATTCGGCTCGCCCCCCCCTCACCTCCCGCGGGGCTCAGCGCCGCTCGCCCCTCTGCGCAGCGTTGCTTTGGAAACACGGGGCTGGGGGCGGGGGATTGGGGAGGGGGAGCTGGTGTGGATGCTGGGGGGTGGGCACTGCTCCTCCCCTCACCAGAGTGGGATTAGAGACACCCTCCACCTCCTCCTGTGTGCACCCACATGCTCTGAGGCAAGGGGGGCTGCTTGATGACCTCGATGTAGGGTTCATCTCGGGGGGGGCCGTGGCTCTGCTTCATCCTTGGGAAGGGGGCGGGATGTAATTGCTGGGGATGTCTTTGCCAGGGATGTCATCCTTGGGGATGCATCCCATGGGTTTGGGACAGGGCAGGGTGTGCACGGCAGCCCTGCGGGCTCCTCCTGGGCAGCCTTGTGCACACACAAACACCCACTGCTGTAAAAATGTTCTTCTCTCTCGCCGGCAGATCGCAGCCCACGCGCCCACCCACCCATCGCACCCATCTGCCAGTGCTCGTTGGGCAGGCAGGGACACCTCGGCCACCCCTCCACCAGTGGGCAGAAGCCTTGTCCCCGTGCCCGCAGCCCCCTCACCCACGGCACCGCCTCTGCCAGGGCAGCCCCAGCCCTGCTCGGCATGGAGCAGGGCAAAGGGCCACCACTAATCTTCATTAAGCCCCTCATTAGGCAGCTTGGCAGCCGCCGTGATGAAGGCGATGTGGCAGCTAAGGAAGGGGGGGAACACATCACAGCTGACCCAGTGCCTCTCCTCCACTCCTCCTTGGAGGTGCTTATCTAAGGTTGGCTGCTGAGTCCCCCCCACCGCCAGCGAGGGGGGTATTTGGTCCAGCGTGCCCGCAGAGGACCTGGCTTTTGGATGGTGCCTTCTCCTTCATCTCCAAGGGTTTATCAGGGGGCTGTTCCTACCCTGCAGCCCAATGTGGTGGAAACTGCTGCAAAGCAAAAGGCTAGGCTGGGCTGGGCTGGTGCCCAGGGCAGCTGCCTTGCTGGAGAAGCAGCCAGTGTCCATCCTTACACCCAAGTCTTCCCTCATCCCCAGCTGTGGCTGTACCTGGGTGGCCACAGCAAATACCTGCATGGATGACATCGTCCAAAGGGTCAGTGCAGACCCTCCCAGCAGGAGAGGTCCCCACTCAAGCACCCACAAATAGGCTAGGGGGGGTCACCAGCTGCAACAGGGCTTGATCTGAGCAGTAATGCATCCTGCTCCAAACTGCCTCTCGCCCATGGGTCCACAGCCCCCTCCTCAGCACCGGGAAGATCAGCACATATCGTGCTGAGAGCCCTTTCACGCCCATCCCAGCAGCCCCGTGCAGTTCCCACTAATGAGGGATTTCCAGTCTTCCTAGAGAAGAGAAGGCTCTGGGGAGACCTTAGAGCAGCCTTCTAGTACTGAAAGGGGCTGCAGGAAAGCTGGGGAGGGGCTCTTGACCAGGGAGGGCAGGGATAGGATGAAAGGGAAGGGTTTTAAACTGAAAGAAAGGAGAGTGACATGAGATCTTCCGAAGAAGTTTTCCTGTGAGGCCCTGGCCCAGGTTGCCCAGAGCAGTGGTGGCTGCCCCATCCCTGGAGGTGTTCAAGGCCAGGCTGGATGGGGCTTTGAGCCCCCTGATCCAGTGGGAGGTGTCCCTGCCTGTGGCAATGGGGCTGGAACTGGATGGGCTTGGAGGTCCCTTCCAATCCAAACCATTCCATGATTCACTGTGACTCCACACCATGCACGGAGACGAGCGCATCCCATGCTGAACGCTCAGCTCCCATTTCCAGGGCAGCACACAGGCTGTTTGCAGAGAGAAGAAACAACCTCCCATATTTTGGGGATGCTCAGTTCCCCTAGGAGACAGGGCTGACTTGTTTAGGGAGGCAGCAATTGAATGCACACCCAGGAGTGCATGATTCACATCCCGCTCACAAAAGACAGAGATTTTATTCTCCGGCACAAAACCAGAAGGGGAGCTCCTTGCCTGTGCCTGCCCCCCGCGCACACACACACACACACACACACACACACACACACACACACACACACAGCCGCATCCTCCTCCTGCCAGCGTGCACGCTCCCGTGAGCAGCCCCGCGCCGCAGCCCCTGCGTTCGCACCCCCGCCCACAGCCACCCTCCCTCTCTGCTCATGATTCACGTGGGGAGAGCAACAGCAAGAAGGAGATTTTTGAAGCTGCGGCGATGGGCAGAAGGAGAAGTCGCTGCCTACACCTGTTCTGCTCGTGTGAAAACACGTGCGCATTCCAGCCCTAGGGATGGATCCGGGCTCATTCCTGTGAGTGGGAGAGATGTCTCTCCCCCCAGCTGCCCACACACACACCCTTGAGACCCCTCTGTGATGCTCCCCTGGGAAAACTCACCCTGGGGACATTTATCCAACTTCTTTGACAGCACAAAGCCAACATGGGAGCAGCTCAGCCCAGGTCCATGCAACGTGCGTGCAGCCATCAGCTTCTCCTTACCAGCTTACAGGGGTGATAACACCCATCAGCTGCAGCCACAGCCTTGGGAGCTGCAGCTGAGGTCAGGCTCTATTAATTAGCAGAGGTGCTCGTTAAGATATGCTCTATAAGACTGCCTGTCACTGCTCTGCAGAGAGGTTTTGCAGCCCTCCCTGTGTACATATACAAATCCAACCCAGCCAGAGCACGCCACAAAAACCCTGGAGCCCACCAGACTCCCTCTGCAGGGACCCTCGAGGTCTCCCCGACATAGACTTGAGCTCCAGCTGTTAGAAAGGTTGGCCCCAACGGAGGAAATCTGGTCCTGAATGAAGCAGCAAGGAAGATGAGGACAGATCAGAGAGAGGCAGGTCCGACCACGGCGCTGACTCCCTTGTGAATCACTTTATTTTCACTGCTGTGGAGAGTAGGAGTGAAAATACCATTAAGCTGAAATCAGTCGAGAACTACATATGTCTCTAGATATATCTGTACAGTCTACCAGTATATATACACAATATATATAAATATATACATAGGGTCTCTGGGTTTAAGGTTGGAACCTATCAAACCCAATAAAGCCCACTAAAGGATGATTTGAAGAAGAGATTTGTATCATAAGAAAAGAAGCTTGAATTAGCATAGGGGGTTAACGATCCTTCCAGCGCTAGGAAGCGGGGAGCATCCAGCTTGCAGGGTCACTGGTGCATCCCAAGATCGCATAAAGCATCCCTGTCCCATTCCCAAGGAGCAGAACACAGTGCCTGTCCATGCCTGCCTTGGAGAAGGTTCAGTTTTGGTGGCTGAACACAAAGGAGGTAATGGCTGGTTTCTTTGGTTTATTGCTTTAATGCTTATTTCAATTGGATTTTTTTCCCCCTCTAATGCTCAGCTTTAGATCTAAATCCTGAGATCAGAAAGAAAAAAAAAAGATAATAACTCCCTCTAAACCCAGATACCCTATATATGCAGGTATAGCTATCAAAGAGGGAAGCAATACATGTGAAGAGAGAAGGGGGAATAAAAAAATAGCTTTTCCAAAAAGAGTAATTCTTCCCTTTTCTTTTTCTTTCCTCTTTTTTTTTTCCTAAAAATATGGCAAAACCAGTCATGTGTGCTTGGTTCAAGAAAGTAACTGAGGGTTAAACTGCCAGGAGGTCGGAGTCAAGGCAGGAGGGCAGAGGGAGGTGAGAGCAGAGTGGAATTTACACCCACATCAGCATCTGGCCCCAGGTACCTAAATATGAGGGTGTGTCCTGCTGCCATCGCTGCAAAGCAGTTGGCCCATGCCCCAGGGGTTCCCAAGCCCAGTGCAAGATGCTGGTATCAGGGTCCCCCAGGCTTTGGGTGCTGTCTATGTTGGAGAGAGCAGGGTTTGGCTGGAAGCAGCAGAGTGCTGATGTTTCGTGCCCTGCATTTCTGCAGCACCGGGGGTGGGGGGATGCAGGATGCAGAGGGGAGCTGCAGCACCGGGGATTGATGCTCTCAGAGGAGCCTGCCAGGGATGAAATCCGGGCAGGGAGCTGTTTTTCCAAAGGAGGGAGCGTGCTGTGTCACTACGAGGAAGGTGCAGCCCACACCGGGCACAGGAGAGCCCGGCTCCGGCTCCAACGGCCGGGCATCCTCCCCGCTCCCTCCTGCCGAATTCACACCGCCACGAGGGGTCGTTGCCGGTCCTGCCGCAACCCCCTCCGCCTGCAGGGATCCCGATCCGGATCCCAATCCAATCCCCCAGCCCCCCTCTGCCTGCAGGGACCTCGATCTGGATCCCAATCCGATTCCCCAGCCCCCTCTGCCTGCAAGGATTTTGAGCCAGACTTAGATCCAACTCCCCTGGTCCCCTGTGCCTGCAGGGATCCCGATCCAGATCAGGATCTGGATCCTCCAGGCCCCTCCACCCGCAAGGATCCAAATCCAGATTCAGATCCGGCTCCCCTGGCACCTTCCACTGGCACAGACCCAGCTGGCATCACCGTGTGCCCCAAGGCTGCGGGGTGGCCACCAGCACCCTCAGCACACCAGCTCAGGGTATCCCTGCTCCACCTTCGTCACGGGGAATTTTTTCCCAGGAACACCACAGGCTCTTTGGATGCAGCCACCTGGAGCAATGCTATGACACAAGTCCTGCAGCGAGGTGGCTCCCAGGCTCCCACGACAGCTCTGTCTGGAGATGCTTTTGGCTCGGACCAAATCCAACCTCATGCAACTCTGCCAGGTGGAAGGGGAGAGATGGAGGCAGCTCCAGGGCTGGCCTGGGTGAGGGCACGGAAGGCAGGGAACGGGGGTGAGGGTGACAGCCACCCCAGGATGATGCTGCACCCTGGGGTGGCTGCTGCAATGCAGGGCTGTCCTGCAGACAGTGGTCCCCAAGGATGCACATGCCCAAGGCCAGGAAAGGGGAGGAAGCGAGAAGGATGGAGGCAGGGTGCGAGCAGGGGGAGAGGGAGGCAAAGAGGGTCCCATGTGTCAAACACGGATGGGGGTCAAGTCTGTGTGCAAAGCCAAGTCCAGGGTGATGCACGGTGGTGGGCAGAGCTAGAAAACCACGGACTGCAGGAGGCGGAAACACATCATCAGGTCCAAGGGGATGGGGGGCTTTAGGAGGTTCCCATCAAGCCGCAGGTACCGGAGCCGGGGAACGCTGTCCAGGTCGGATGGGGAGAAGTCCTGGATGGACACCAGCGAAGTGGGGCAGATCTGCGTCCCATTGATTTCTGCAGGGAGGAGAGGAAAAGCGGGATGCACGTTAGGGGAAAGAGAAGGCAGAGAGGGACGCTGGAGACCCCCTTTCCTGCCTGTTGAACCCCAAAATCGGGCTTTGCTACTGAGGTGGAGAATTCCCAGCCTCTCCCAGAAAACAGCGCAGACCCAGCGAGAGGAAAATCTCACTTTTGTTCAGAAATGAAGTAGGTCACGTTCAGCCAAAGCACAGCGAGGGATGCAGTGTCATTGGAGAGAGAAAAGGGATTATTTCAGACATGAAACCTGCCAAGCCATCCCTAAGCCTTCAAAAAAACATCAAAGAAACATGCTCCAGCACTCTTTGGCTGAAGATAACATCAATAACTGGCTCGTTGCTCGCCTCTGGATTTCCACGTGCTTCTCCCCAGACCAGGGCCTGGGTTATGGAAAATAAACCCTGGGATTCTTATGTCCTTACCCAAATCTAGGGAGTGAAACTCTATCAAATCTGGGTAAAATAAGCTAAAAAAAGCTGGGACATGATATGCATGGCCAGGTGGGCATCTCTCCATGGAAAGCCCTAGTAGGACCTGGGTAGCAGTGTGTCTGAAGCCAGTAGAAGTCACCACCTTTGCCTCAAGGTCCCCCTGGCTCCAGTTTGGGGTTTAAATAAAATGCAGGTTAACCAGTGTTTGAACAAGACCTTCGCCACTGCATCATTATTCCCTGAGAATTCCCTGAGAGTCCAGTGACCTCCTGAGAAAAGGGATGTGGCTTTGTGAGGGTTTTGTCCCTCTCACTGGCATCACATCCATTCTTCACCAAAAGGGTTCTCAGGCACTGGCAGAGGCTGCCCAGGGAGGGTGTTTAAAAGACAGGCAGATGAGGTGCTCAGGGATGGTTTAGGAGAGGACAGGTACGGTTGGACTTGATCTCAAAGGTCTTTTCCAACCAAGTGATTCTATGACCCCATAAAACTATCAATGCTTGCCTGCATGAGCAGCTTTCTCGCTTGTCCCTTCCTGGCTCACATTCAGCGGGCACTTTGGGAAGGATCCGGCTCGCTGTGATCCCCCCCTCTGTAATTTTGCAGCCCCTCTTTGGCACTGGACCACTCTGACACCCAAAGCAACCCCACCATCACTGCACGGTAACCACGGCGTGGACGTTCTTGTGTCACACCACTGCTGGGGACCAGCATCCTTCCCAGTGGCTGCTTCACAGGTGAGTAATGCCCTGGGTGGGACCAGCAGCCCCCCTACACCCCACCACAGCCAGGAACAGAAGAGCCCAGCACACTTTTCTTGGTGCACACGGAGGGATTCTGGCAGGAGCACCACATTCTTGCTTCCCCATGGAGAGCGAGGACAGCAGTTTGCTGGACTGCTGAGAGCAGAAACACCTGGGGTGACCAGGAATAGGTCTCTGTCTTCTTCTCAAATGTGTTGGCTGTGTTTACACCCTTCAGAGGCCAGCACATCTCCCATGAAACTGCAGTGTTTTGCCTGGAATTGTGTGAAACTGCCCTGCTTGGTTTGCCAAGGCAACCTCCATCGCAGCCTTGTTCTCCTTGTTCCTTCCTCTGTGAGGCTCAGCTTGAGAGCTGAGCTGGGTTATTTCTAACCATCTTGACTGCGTATTTGGCATCTGCTCTTAAAATATGTGCACAGCCTCTCCTTTTTCAATATCCCTATTTCTGAGCCTTGCTGGGAAGGAACTATTTAGATGGTGGGTGGCCTCACAGAAGAGCTGCCCATGACAATGAACAACAAAAGCCCTGCAGCCCCAGGGGGAATTTAGCCCTGCTTCTCACCCACCACACTGACCACGAGGCCCTTCCCCACATGCAAATCCATCTCTCTTAAAGTTTTGTTCACCTACAAGTAGCAAAGAGCCCCCCAGCTCATCTCACCACTGCATCCCCCTTTGAAGGGTTCACATTCCACTGGGTGACAAATGACCTGTTCCAATGAAACACTTTTAGAATCATAGAATCATAGAATGTCCTGAGTTGGAAGGGACCCACAAAGATCAACGAGTCCAACTCTTGTCCCTGCATAGGACAACCCCAACATTCACACCGTGTGTCTGAGGGCGTTGGCCAAAGGTTTCTGGAATATAGTCAGGCTGTGACTGCTTCCCTCAGGAGCTGTTCCAGTGTTCCACCACCCTCTGGGGGAAGAACCTCTTCCTCATACCCAAACAAAACCTCCCCTGACACACCTTCCTACCACCCTCAAGCTCATCTGCTGCCCCTCAGACCTCACCACAGCCTCCCAACCAGCCACTAAAACTCACTTTCAATGGAGTTGTTATTCAGGTAGAGGTGCTCCAGCTTGGGACTGATGAAAGGGACGTTGGTGAGCTTGTTGTGGGCCAGGTGCAACACCAGCAAGTTGGTGAGGTTGAAGGAGTTCTTGGGGAGTCCCTTGTCAGAGATCTGATTGTAGTTGAGCCGGATAAAAGCCAGGTTGGGGAACTCCTTGAAGTAGTCATTGGGGATGTCCTCAATGTTGTTCCTGTCTAGGAAGAGCTGGTGGATGGCACTGGGCACCCCAGGGGGCATTTTCCTCAGGATGTTGTGGGCAAGGTTGAGTTGCATGAGGTTCTTGAGTCCTTTGAAGGTGTTTTTGTTGAAGACCCCGTCGCTTAGCTTGTTGTGGTGCAGATCCAAGAGCACCAGGTTCTCCAACTTGTTGAAGACCCCAGCAGGGATTTTGGAGATCTGGTTCCTGCTCAGACGCAGCTGCTCCAGGTTGGGTGGCAGGAAGGCAGGCACCTCCTTGAGCTGGTTCTTCTCCATGTAGAGGAAGATGAGGTTTTCCAGCTTCTCCAGGACCTTCCTGTCCACCTTCCGGATGCGGTTGTTGTCGAGGTTGACCCATTTCAGCCCGGTGGCATTCTTGAAGGACTCCTCTGGGAGGTCATCAATGAAGTTGTTCTGGAGGTAGAGGTAGTGGATACGGGACGGGATGACGGGGACCTTCCGCAGGTTGCGGCTGTCACAGTAGAGGGCAGAGGGGAAGTCTGGGGGGCAGTAGCATTCTCGGGGGCAGTCAGGGAAGATGGAAGGGGGACCTGGTGGCAGGGGTGGAGGCAGCTCTGTGGGCTCGACGGGCTCAACGAACTCGGGAGGTGGACGGGTGGGTTTCCGGGGAGGCTTCCTCCGTTGCCCGCTCACCTCCGAGACCAGCACAAGAATAAGTGGGAGAAGCAATCTGAAGGCCACCTTCATGGTCCAGATGTTTCCCTGAGGGAAGCAACAAGAAGAGGTGGGTTAGGAAGCACCCGATTTAGGTACCACATCTTCTCCCAGCGCTGACAGGCAGGAATTAACCCCACATCCCTACCATACCCTGCTTTTTTATCTCCTTCCCCTTGGAGGTTATCTTTAAATCAAACCCTTCTCCAGAGCATGAGTCACTGAGATCTCCTCTCTCTGGCTCAGCCTTATGCCATGGAGGGAAGGTGGTTGGGTTTTTTCATTTGATTTGGATTTTTTTCACTTGATTTGAGGGTTTTTTTTCACATGCCACCCCCAGCACTTCCCTATCCTGCAGCCCCACCACCACTGTGCCTTCTCCCCGAAGGATGGATTGCCCCTTCAAAAACCTTGATGGATTAGGCTTAAATTTGCACTTGAGCCAAAAAAATCAATGATTAAGTAGCAAATAGGCTGAGCAACGGTATCAGGAGGCCAGCAGCAGTGAGCAAGACAGCAGAGATGAATGGTCCTGTGCTGCAGGGACAAGGCTTTAATGCAGGACAGCCCATTTTCTAGGCCGTGTGATAAAAAGAGCATTTGCAAGATTCCTCATGGGCAGTAGGAAAGCTGTTTGGCAGCTCCCTCTCCTGCCCTGATCCATCATCACCTCCAGTCCCACTGCAGTGTGATGGGCTGGCTGGTTATTTGGGGAGAATCCCAGAAGTGGGAGATCTGGAGGGATCAGGCAAGGTCTCTGCTTGTCCCTAGACAGAGTTTCTTCTGGACACCAGCCCAACACCTTGAACACACCACCACCTCTCCCTCTTCTCTGGGTTGTTATTGAGCCTCCAGAGGCTGCTTGTCTCATCTCTGCTCTCCCTGCTGCTGCCTGGAACAGCACTAATCGTCCCTGCAAGACTGTTGCTGGTAGCTCTCCAGCTGATGCCTTGGAGGATGCAGGGATGCAGCTTGTTGAAGACGAGCTCCCCAGAAAGCCCAAGGTGTTTTGGATGCTCCAACACTCTCCAGAGCCAGCTGGAGCAAAGCAGGCTGTGGGCTGCCTGGGCAGATATCTCAGGGTGTTTGCCAGGCTTTTCCCAGCGGCATTTGTCACCCCAGCTGGATGCACAGCGAGGCAGATGGAAGAGCTCAGCAGAGGCAGGGTGGAAAGGACAATCAAGTGAGATGAGACAGGGAGGAAGATGGATCTCTTGGGGAAATTGAGTGCCTGCTGTGGAGCCAGTGGTGCTCAGCTGAGCTCAGCTCAGCGCGCTGGGTGGGAGCTGCGAACAGGCAGGGCTGAGCTGGGCACGTTGCGTTTGCCTTTGGGCAGCAGCAGGGAAATGTCCCCAGCCCTCATCCGACCATCAGACAGCACAGACCAACCCTGCTGGGGACATTTCCATGCCACACCAACGCCCTTTTGCTCACAGCTTCCCTCCCTGGTCTTCATCCCACCCAGTGATGCCTTCAGGGTCCCTCAATGGGCCGTTGCTCCCAGCTCACCAGCCCGGCTCCCTTTAAAGCAATCCTACACATTCCTGGGGCTCCAAGTCATTGACTTTCTCCAAGAAAAGATCCTGTTCTCGCACACACCCCCCTCCAGACCCAGCCTGTTACTTTCCTTTTTGTCTCCCTCCCTCCCATCTGGCTCTGTTTAACCCTAGAAGCCTCACATGCCGGCTGTTTTCAATCAGCGCTCTGGCATCTCGCTGGGGGAAGGGAGGAACAGGGGAAGAGAAACGGGGTCCGAATGCTGCCAGATACTCAGCTCAGCAGTGCTGCGTCCCATTGGGGATGTACGTGCGTGCTTCTGTGTTGCAAGAGTTCAAATTCAATGCTGGGGTGCAGAGAACAGGCTAATTGATGACAGGGAGCTGCTCTATGTGCAGTCTCCTCCCTGGCCCTCCAAAGCCCTGCTGCTTTCCAAGCCACGTTCCTCCCTGCACGTGGCTCTTCCCTCCCCACCTTGTCCCAGACTCTTCCATGGGATTTTGCTTCAGCTCCTAAAATTTATACCTGGATTTTAACACTCGCAATGTCCAGGGGAGGAGTGGGGGCTGTGGTCTGCATTGCAGAGGGAGGGGGCAGCTGGGATATGGAATTCCAACCAGAATACTCTGCAACCGGAGCGTTTGGCTCCCTCTTCTCACAGATGCTCAGCTTAGGCCACCCAGCAGCTGCCCTGGGCAATGTCATGGGGAGCAGGGGGGACAGGGCAGAGCTGTCATAGAATCATAGAATAGAAAAAAACCCATCCAGTTCCAACCCCTGCCATGGGCAGGGACACCTCCCACTGGATCAGGGGGCTCCAAGCCCCATCCAGCCTGGTCTTGAACACCTCCAAGGATGAGGCAGCCACCACTTCTCTGGGCAACCTGGGCCAGGGCCTCCCCACTCTCACTTCACAAAATTTCTTCCTAAACTCTCATCTCAATCTCCCCTCTTTCAGTTGAAAACCATTCCTCCTCATCCTATCCCTGCACTCCCTGACCAAGAGCCCCTCCCCAGCTTTCCTGGAGCCCCTTTCAGTCCTTAGGCTGCTCTAAGGTCTCCCTGGAGCTTTCTCTTCTCCAGGCTGAACAATCCCAACTCTCTCAGCCTGTCCTCTTACAGGAGGTGCTAAACAGGTGCTGTCACCTCGTTGGTCTTGGGAGTTGGCTGAGCTCTTCTAGGAACAACCTGGCTCTGCACAGCCGGCACCATCCCCTCCGCATGAGGCTCTTATGCTGCAGATGTTTAGGGATTCAGAATATAGCAGAAATAGTCAGAGAGCCAGAAATTCAGGCTGGAGAGTGACAGTATCATGTAGCATTTGTCAGCACAGAAGGAAAGTGTCAGGAAGCAGATGCAGTCCCTTTTATCCATTGTACAGTCTGCTGCCACATTCCCATGGGGATTGCCACAGCCCCTCTGCCCATCACAGCGGGGCTGGCAGCACTGAAAGGACCCTTCTCTACTGCTGGTCCCCACCAGCCTCTCCCTGTGAAGCTGCAGCTCCACACAGAGGCTCTGCCCACCACTCTCCAGCCTGCTTGAGGAAAGCAGGACCCACTTCCAAGCAATCTGCAGGAACCCAGCTCACAGCCAGCAGTCCCCACAACAGCCCTGCATCCAGAATAATGGGGATGCCAGAAGCTTGAGGCCACCACAAGCTTTACAGTTGCCTGCAACATGCTGGAAGGTTCAAAGCCAGCTCTCCCTGGGCTTGACACAGTCGGCAGTCTGTTTTCCAGCCAGTTTCAAGAAGTTGACTTTACTGGCGTGACTGCAAGAAGCCAGATTTCAAAACCCCACACCCTGATTCTGCACAAGCACTGGTTGCTGAATCCACAGCCAGAGCCACAGCACAATGTGTGCTCTGCAAATGCCTCCCCTTGACCTTTCCCACCACTCACTAACGGACAGGACAGCTCAGATCCCAGGTGCCCACAAGGAATGCGTGCAACTGGAATAAAGTTAAGTCATGAAGCAATGAATGCGTTCAGGAAACCAACTGCCCAGTGTGGAGAAAAGGCTCAATTCATGGACAAAACCAGTTCTGACACCTCCTGAGCTGGAGGATGGGATGAGCAGCTTGGTCCAACAGATGCCAGCCTAAGGTTTTACCCAGAAAGAGGCAGCTGCTCCCTCAGACATCCCATTACAATTGACAAAAATTCGGTGCAACAGCTGGAAATTCCAGCCCCCAAATGCCACTGGTGTTTGCTTTCCAAATAGTTTATCTTCACTGCATTTCATTAAACCACAGGTCCCAAGCAGTGCTCACTGCCAGCCCCACAACTGATGCCAAGGACAGGCAAAAATCACAGACTCTGGAGCAGGAGTGAGCTAAGTAAAGGTCACAGGGTGATTTGTCACAGGCAGAAGTCCCAACGCTCTCCCTTGGGAGCTGGACATGCAGAGAGTGGCACTTGGTTCTGGTATCAGTTAGGACCAATGCTGCTGTGGAGGGGCTGTGAGGGATAAAGGGAGCTTTTAACTCTGGGAGGAGAAGGGAAAGCCTAGATAGCTGGACCAGGGATCCTTTCCAGCCTGGTGCCCATAATCCCATTAGCTCCCTTCACAGTTTTTCAAACAGGTCTCCCAGTTCCCATCATCGGGAAGAAACTATACGATATAAAGCCATCCCATAATAGGAAGAAATGTTTTGCTGTGAGGGTGGGGAGGCCCTGGCCCAGGTTGCCCAGGGAGGTCGTGGTTGCCCCATCCCTGGAGGTGTTCAAGGCCAGGTTGGATGGGGCTTTGAGCCCCCTGATCCAGTGGGAGGTGTCCCTGCCCGTGGCAGGGGAGTGGAACTGGATGGACTTTGAGATCCCTTCCAACCCAAATCATTCCATGATTCTATGGTCATCCCTGCATCCCTCAGGTTGGAAATTGCCCCCACCCACCCTGGGAACTTGCACATTGGAACATGACAAGGAAGGCAAGCTAAAAATAACCGAAAGGAACCTGTAAATCTCCCTCATCAGCTTCCTTCCACATCCAACCACCCGTTCATGTTCCTGTAAGGATCTGGGTCTGATCTGACCGAAACAGGGAGCTCTTTACCCAACGGCGCTGAAGAGCTGGGAATGGTGGAACAGGGCTAAATACAGCGCAGACTTTGTCCTCCGAGGGGAGGGCAGAGACGCTGTCACCCAGGCATCCCCAGGGTTCCCCGGGGAGCCGAACTCTGATGCAACAACCCGCTCCTCTCGCCCTTTTCCCAGCGCTTTCCCAGCAGGAAGCAGAGCCACAGGCTGGGGCTGGAGCCAGGGCACGGCCGAGGCAGCCGCAGGGGCTCCTGCTGTGTTTCTCCTTGCAGGGATAACACCGTGTCCATGCAAGGGATGGGTGCCCCAGGAGACCCTGGCAAAGAGCAGCTCAAACACACTCCCAGGCTCTCGAGCAACACTTCTGGGCTCGGCTGGAGGGCTGCAAGACACAGGGACGGCAACGGCACAGCTCCTGCATCCCTCTGTGTGCCAGCAGCATTTCCTCACTGTACCCACAATCACCAGACTCGTTGCGAAAGCCTCGTCGAGTTCACTGCTCCCTCCAGCAACCTCCTCCCACAGCAGGGTCTGTGAGAAGGCAGCCCTGGCAGAAAACACCTTTCTGCTGCCTTCTCCTTGTCAGCGATTCCTCCTTCCTTCTCCTCCTCCCTTGCTGCATGTCCCGACCCTTCCCAGGGCTGCTCTCGGCTCAGCCCGCCCGCAGATCTCTTTGCCGCACACAGTGGAACTGCGTGGACACAGAATAAAAGCAACTCTGGGGAGAAAATGTTGCCAAAGCAACTGCAACCCAGACCTGGAGCCTTCCCCCCATGCACACCCTGCTCTCCTCCAAGCAGATATCTCGCTTGGGTCCCTCAGGCTCTGCATTTTCTAAGGGTGGGATGCTCTGATGCCTTATCAGCTGCTGCTGCCTCATCCCTCCCCTCCAGCCTCTTCCCGAGGGTGGTGAAAACCTCCCACAGCTGTGCTTTTATCTCTTCCCTGGTGAAAACACCCAGCTCTTTGTCTCTCCCTTCCCCACCGGAGCAGGGACACTCAGCACCCTGGGTTTCAGCTCCGTGCTGCCTGTCCCGGGCTGGCTGAGGAAAGGGTGTATCCCAGGAGGCATCTCTGGTAGCTTGCGGGATGCCGTCAGCCCAGTACCACATAAGGCATCCCGACGATCGCAGGCTCCCAGGAAAGTTTCCAAGCCCTCATGTGCCACATGCTTTGCGTTCAGCTGCCAAGGGGATGAATTCCCACTTTCTGCCCTGTAGATGCTTTTCCTAAAACTCTCAAACAGAGAGCAACAAAGCCCTTTTCCCCAGCGAACATCACTGCCCTGTTGCTTCTTCCCATCATCTCCTACTTCTGCAAAGACAAAGAGCTTGTCCCAACCTGGACCCACACTGCAGGGGTGCAGGGAGGGGGCTGCACCTCAGCCTGCCTGGGGCTCCAATCTCAGGATTCAAGGCACCAAAAGTGGTGTTACCTGTCCTGGAAGTGGTCTCTCTGATCCAGGCATGGCTCTGCCTGCCGAGCAGGAGAGAAGGGCTTCACCACTTACATTTTGGGCAGAAACCCAGCTTGCTGAAAAGTGCCCCTCTGGTGCTGTTTGGCTGCTCTCTCCCAGCTCACTCTCAGAGCAGTGCAATGCTGCTCCCCTCCACGGGGCAGAGAATTCTCTGTTTCCCACTCCCTGCAGGAGGAAGACCCCCCCCAGTTCTCCCAGCCTTGCCCATTTCCCCAGCCCTTCTGTTGGACCCTGCACACAGCACAAGAAAGGCACAGTGACCCAATGCTATCGGAGGCTCTCTGATAGCAGTCCTGGCTCTGGAGGCGTCTGCTCCCCTCTCAGCCTCTCCCCCTCCTTGCACGTTTCCCCTGCTGCTTTCCAAGACATGGAATAGTCCTGGGAATGGCTAAGACTGTGCAACCCCCCCAGCATCCCCAGCTCTGCCTCCCTGGCTGCGGAGCCAGAGCCAAGCGTGTGGTTGTGAGCATGTGAGAGCATGGATTGGTGCATGGGGGGAACAAGGGGGTCCTCGCTCACCCCTCCAGAACGCACCTAGTAATAGCTGCAATGCTATCACACGCAGGACTTCCCTCCAACTTTGCAGCCCCAAGTCCCCCTCTCCATCCCAGTCAGCCTCGTGCCGAGAAAACTCTTCCAACAAGAGGAAAGGGAAGGAAAAAAGACTCCAACTGCTGAAGAGTGGAAAAACCAAGAAGAAGAGAGGGGAAAAAAGGAAGAGAAGTTGTTGCTTTGGACGCTGAAGATGGTAGGAGCATCACACACCAGTGGAGTGTCCTGGGTTGGAGGGTCAGGCAAGAGAAGAGCGTGGGGGAAAGCACCTGCCCACAGCTTACCTGTGTGCACCTCTCCCTCCTCCTGCCTCTTATTAATCCCCAAGATAAGTTTTTCTCTGGCTGTCTCCCTCCTCCTCCTCCTCCTCTCGGCTCCACCACAAGCGAGTCTCGGCCGAGCGCGGGGGTTTTGTTCCTGGGAGCCGCTGGCCCAGGGTGGGTGGGAACGCGGGAGGCGGAGGGTTGGGATGGAGGCACAATGACAACAATAACGTCTTTATCTGGCAGCCAAGAGCTGCGGGCTGCGCTGCGCTCACACGGCCTGCCTGCCTGCCTGAGGGCTGGCGTTTAACAACAATTCCTTCTGCTGCGGAGGCTGCTCCGCGCCCGTGTTTAAAAACAAAGCTAATTAATAATTTCAATAAGCCCTTCCCTTGCCACAGCCCCTGTTTGCCAGGAGCGCGTGGTTGGAATGATGCTTTGCAGCGACGCCGTTGAATCGCGGAGCACTGGGGCTCTGCGTGTGGCATCAGCCTGTCCCTGTCCCCAAGGCTGTCCCTCCTGTGTCCCTCACCGGCACAGAGTAGCTTCCAGCTGATCCCTGCTCTCAAAGGGAGCCAGCCCCGTGCTGGGGTCTCTGTTCCTGCCAAGCAGATGGCACCACAAAACGTGATGCAGGGTTCATTCACTCCCAGCTGGGGATAACTTTCAGTTAAAGTCCTGATGGCACTTAATAAAGAGAAGGGAAGGGAGCCACAGTGGTGCCACGCAGCCCCCACAGGCATGGGGTCACTGGGTTTTGCATGGAGCCCCAGACAGGTCCCAGGCTGGAAAACTGCTGTGCACCAAGGAGACACACTGAGGAACCAACCCCTGGGGCATCCCTGGTTCGTGGATGCTCAGGGAGGGACATTTCTGCTCCAAGGAGCTCAGAAGGCAGCCTGGGACCTGTTGCATATTCACAGCTTTCAGAAAGAGCCCAGATGTAAGCCATGGGTCCAAAGAGGGCAAAACAGGCACAGGGATCTCCCTCCTACAGGTATCCCCATCCCTGGGATGGAGGTTTCAGGGGGTTCTCTCCCTCCCTGTGAGCCATTATCTTTCCAGTCAAGCTAATCTACACCAGGGGCCAAGAAACCCAAGCTGCTTTGGCTCATTGGAAACCCAATCCAAATCCGTGGGAGACTGTGAGCCATCCAGGAGGGTCCAATCCTGCACTCAGCTGATGGTGGCTACAAACAGCAGGTTAAAATAGCCAAAATCAGAGCCTCCCCTAAAGTTCCCACCCACTGGACTCCCCTATTTTGCACTAGGCTCCCCACAACATTTAAATATATTTGTTTCCAACACAGTCCCCTTCCCCTTAACCCCAACCTGGAGAATTGATGCTAAGTGATGCTTGCTGACTGCCAGGAACGGGGTGGTCCAAGGGTGCAGCCCTCACCCTGCAGCGAGCTGAGGCACTCGGATGCCTAAAACCCATCAGGCAGCTCGAGCAAAAGCCAGGAAAAGGAAAGGAGAAAAACCACACTGGTATTTCATGTTGTTTAAACAAATGGTCAAGAAGAAGATGTGTTTGCCAGCTGGAGAAGGCTCAGAATCAATAGGGAAAGAATATGCTGTTGGAAGATTCACGCCAATTGCTTTAAAATCTAGTCCAAAGTCCCCATATCCATGGGGACATCATGTTTCATGGGTTTGTTTCTTGCTAACTTCAGCTGGGCACTGAGAGGGGGAAACTGAGGCACCAAATGGGGCGATCTCTTGCTTAAAAGCCATCCTGCAATGCCAGGCATGGAAAGGTCTCGTATCCTAGACCTTATCCACTGTGCTGTCCGAGCTGTGAAGTTGCTAACACAGCTCCCATTGCTGGGAAGCACGAAAACCTTCAGCAAATCTGGTGAGTATAAATTTTGCTCTCAGCCAAGGGACTTTGTTTGTTGAATTTTCTTCCTGCAGGAATTTCTCTCATGGTCCAAGTTTTGAATCCACCTTCAAAGAGGTCCTTTTTAACTTTTAAAATGCAAAAGCCTGCAGCCTTGAGCGTGGCTCTGGGCACTGTGTGCTTGGTTTATTCTGTGTCTGGAGCAAAATCTGGCCTTGCTCTTGCAGGGGAAGGGGATGGTGAAGGGTGGTCATGGGGCAAACCTGCTCTCATGGCTCTTGTTGGCTTGGGGAGATCTCAGTTTCAGTGTTCCTGCTATGGGCGAGAAGCACCCCAGCCATCCCTCGTGCCCTGATGCTGCGTCCCTTTGGTTTATCCCCTTTCTGTTTGTTCTGTAGAGGTTTGTAACAGAAATACCACTTTGGTCTGGCAGAGGTAGGAGAGGAAATGTTTGAGTGTGAAAGCACCAGGAGACAGAGCCAGGGTTGCAAGAACAGCCTCTCTCAACAAAAGGAAACATGAGGGACAGCTGTCAAGTGGGTAAACAAAGAGGAATGTGGTCCCCAGAGAGCCTGGAGGCTGCAGCCCACCAGCCCATCGGGTACAGGGAGGTTTCAGCACCCAGCCATGCCCTGGTCACTCTGGCCATCCATCGGGACTCAACTGCAGCCATGCAGATGCCCCAAGTAAAAGATGGACAAGGGGCAGGAGAGTGTTTAAGGGGCAGAATGTGAGCAAAAAAAAGCCCCTTTAATAACCAGTGGCTCTGTCATCTTCAGCTGGGAAATATGAAATGCAGCAAGCACCCTCATCCCTCATCCTCCCCCATCCATCTTGGCCAGAGTCCTCATGCCCCACACCACGGTGCTCGTCCATGCGAGTGGCTCTTACCTGGTGCAGTTAAAATAATCATCCCCTTCCCCTGGCAGAAGGTCCCACCCTGAACCTAATCACACTGATTTCCACCAATGCAGCCTCTCTGGCCACTTGCAGCTCGAGCTACCAGAGTGTCTCCATTTCCCCCTGACCAGGGGCAACATGGGGATGTCACAGCACTCCAAGAACCCACAGTCCTGGCCCCAGAGGTTTCAAAACGAGGAATTTTGCAGAGCAAAGCGTTGCAAGAGGCTTCTCAAAGACAGCCAAGCAAGGGGCTGTCCTGGAACCAGGCTCATCTTCCCCACACCACAGGCTGGTGTGGGAATAGCAGCTTTAAACGTTTTTTTTTTTGGCCAGAGGGGATTGCTGATTCTTTATGTTATCCCAGCAGCAGCCACCTCATCCCAAGCCGAGCCTCTGCTGTGCTCAGTGCTGTACAAACACAGATGACTTACAGCACAGCGGTTCTTTCTGACAGCCAGCTCTTAAAACTCCCTTTGGAGAGCTAAAAAAATTAATTTCAGAAAGTATGTGTGTGGGGTGGAAACCCAGCAGGAAACCTGAACAGCCCCTGCGGCCGCTTGGTCGAAGCAGCTCGTGCTCTATGCAAAACATCAACTCTGAGGTGTTTGACAGCAAATCCTCGTGAGTCAGCCCTGCTCCTCATCATCAGTCACCAGTGCCATGGGAAGGAGCCACTGAGCAGGGACAAGGGGAGCCCAGAGGTCCCCCCCAAAATGATGGCTGGTGGTTTGGGATGGTGTCATTCCCCTGGGTTCATGGTTGGATGGTGCCACGCTGTCCTTCGGGAGAGCCACAGCTCCCCCAGGGCTCTGTGTGCCTCCCCCACTGCAGGGTGTTGCCACTGGTGTTGGGTGGCCACCAGCCTGGAAAATTGAACTCAGCCTCCCCAAAACCTCGCAGCAAGCTGGAGACAGGCTCCTGCCCAGGGGAGCACAGAGCAGCCTCTTCACACAACAGCCAGAGAGCTGGGAGAACGTCACCATAAGCCTGGAAGAAATGATTGGCTCCAAGCAAAGCTCTGGAGGGGGAAGTGAGCAAAAGGGAAAAGTATGTTGCTTTGTAATGCATGGATCCCACTCACGTTGCTGAGATGCTGTGTGATGCAATTCCTCCCCTCCAGCTGCTTGTGGGGCAGGGTCAAAGCGTGCCTGCTCCGTGCCCACATTTCCATCTCTAGCCAACATCTAGAAACAGCAGCCCAGAAAGCCAACTGTATCCTGGGCTGCATCCAAAGAAGTGGGAACAGCAGCATGTTCTTGTGAGACCCCACCAGGAGCCCTGCATTCAGTTCTGGAGTCATCAGCACAGGATGGACATGGATCTGTTGGAGTGAGTCCAGAGGAGGCCACAAATATGATCCAAAGGCTGAAGGACCTCTTGTACAAGGACAAGCTGAGAGAGTTGGAGTTGTTCAGCCTGGAGAAAAGAAGGCTCCAGGGAGACCTTAGAGCAGCCTCCCAGTACTGAAAGGGGCTCCAGGAGGGGGAGGGGCTGTTGATCAGGGAGTGCAGGGATAGGATGAGGGGGAACTGTTTTCAGCAGAAAGAGGGGAGATTGAGATGAGATCTTAGGGAGAAATGTTTTGCTGTGAGGGTGGGGAGGCCCTGGCCCAGGTTGCCCAGAGCAGTGGTGGCTGCCCCATCCCTGGAGATGTTCAAGGCCAGGTTGGATGGGGCTTTGAGCCCCCTGATCCAGTGGGAGGTGTCCCTGCCCATGGCAGGGGGTGGAACTGGATGGGCTTTGAGTTCTCTTCCAATCCAAACCATTCCATGATCCTATGAAACACCTGGGCACACACTCCATGACTGTAGCTGCTAAGGGGACACGTGGGAGGTGCTTGAACAAAGCAACTCCCAGCCCCATGCACTCCAGAGCCACAAGATCTGGGTTCAGCTCCTTGGAGGGCAGTTGTGCCACCTTGATTACCTTGGATCCCAGAACACAGGGAAGGAGACAACAAGAGGAGGCACCCCTTCCTTGCAGATATTCTTATCCCAAATATCTATCCCTTTGTTCCAGCATGGCCTGACCTCTCCATCCATCCCTCAGCATTTCACACTGCTTGAACCAGGGAGCAAAACCCCTTTGGAAAAAACAAGCTGCACTCATTCCCAAGTGAAAAATGCAGCTGAGAAGGCAGCTGACCTCTGCCCTGGCCAGGTGTTTAAAAGAAAAGAGAGAAAAACCAAGAAATAGCCACTATTTTGAGCACAGCTGCTGCTTTGGTCAGTAAACCTATGGGCAAATCTCCTCTGGAGGAGAGCCTCGTGCACTGGATGCCCGAACTCTGGCTCTGTGGCAGCCAGGGAAGGGTTTAGGGAATGGAAAACACTTGCGAGCTGGTTGCCCTTGCTGGCTCCAGGTGCAACCACAGCAAGAGGAGCACAAACTCCCTCACAGTGCCTCTGCTTCCTGCCCACAGCTCTAAACCCCTTTCTGCTTGGGTTTGACCAGCTGTGATGCTGGGTGAGGAGTCAGCAAGCACCGTGGAGCAGCCTAAATCAGGATGGTCCCTGCAGCTCCTGCCCCCAAAGCCAGGCACAGCCAGCACAGGTCCTGCTCCCCTTCACCCTCTGAGCTGAGGATGTGGGGAGGGGAGAAAGTGGGATCCACATCTTTAATCATCCCCATCATTTCCCACCAGGAGAAACAGAGATAGAAGGGAGCCCTGCACTTGCAGGGCCACAGAGCCAGCTGCCTTTTCTGTTTAGACAACAGAATTTCCTTCTCAGCCTTGACACTAAGGAGCACTGGGCTGTGAGCACTCACATCCCAGCCCCGAGGATCATCTGCATCATCCCCAGATGCCCTCATCCAAACTGCCTGCTGCCCATCTTGACAGCACCCACCCCATCACCTCCATCCTCCCAGCAACGAGGCTGAACTGGGAGCAATGGTGAAGGGAAGGAGCAGTCATTCCAAGAGGGCTGAGACCCAGCAAATTCATTGCTGGGACAGCCCAGAGGAGCCTTACTTCCAACCAACCAAAAGGCAAAGTGGAAGGAGGGGGCTGAAGCTCTCTGCCACAGGGATGGGCCCAGAGTTGGGAACTGGCATCGTGGCACAGGGGGGACCCCATCCCCACTGCCTGTCACAGACAGAGTGACAGCAGGGCAGGTCCTGTCCCCAGTAGTGGTCAGAGCGTGGCTGCTGGCTCCACCGAGCCCCTCAGCATCCCCCCAGCCCCTTCCTACCCCACCTCCCATCCTCTGCACTATTCTTGTGGCTGCTTTAAGTGCAGGGAGGGGATACAGAATTCATCAAACCTCACATTTCTGAAGGATTAAATCATCCGACTCATTTCTCTGAGGGAGAGAAATCCAAAATCCCTTTTTTTTTTTCCTTTTCTTTCCTGCAAGGCTAAACAGCCTCTTATTAGCTCTTGGCAAGGGGGCCAAGGGCTGCTGAGCACACCAGCTCAAGGCCACAGAGTTGGGGGCCAAGCATCACCTTGGGGTCCTGGAAACTGTGTCTGTACAGGGCAGCAGTGCAGGAGCTGGGGTCCCCTCCTGCAGCCCCTCTTTCACCCCCAACACAGCCCCTGCCCTCCCTGCAGCCCCCAAACTCAGAAGCTTCTTGCACCACTTGACCCTGAACTCCCCATTATTCCCTCCTGGGCAGCTCCAGGCACAGTACAGAGGCACTATGGAAAGTCCCATCTCCCTGCTCATGCAGTATTAGGGCTGACATTTTAAATAAGCAAAGATAAAGTGATTCCAAGCTCCCTGGAGAGGCTCCCTTGTGTTTTGCCGCAGGGTTGTTCTCTAGGAAGCGGCTGCTTGTGCCCTCCCCTAGCAATGCTTCTCCATCACAGAGGTCACATCCCATCTGATGAGCCAAAAGCTGCCTCCAGCATCCTGCTGCCTGATTTGTGGAAGGGGAAACCGAGGCAAGCACCCAATTTGGGAGCAAGAAGCAGCCCTGCTGTGCTCACCCTCCCCTGGAGCCTGCAAAGCTCCAGCACATCCAGCTCTCCCAGCACCAGCCGCTTTGCTCCAGCCATTGGAAAGCCAGGATGGCCTCTCCCCACTCCTTATCAGCTCCAGGGGTTTGACCTGTCTGTTCCTATTGGTGCTGGGTTTAGCAAAGCATCATTCTGGGAACAAAACATGATGGAAGGAGCTTTCCCTGTGGGTGGTTTCCCTTGCCCCAGCACAAATCAGAAGGGAGCCCCTACCAGCTGGGGAGCAGATCCCAGCCAGGACCAGCACTTCCATCACCTCCCAGGCAGGAGCTGCAGCTCAAGCAGGGCTGGCATTGCCTTTGCCACAAACTCCTTAAGCTCCCAGGGGAGCAATTTACCCCTGAGGTAAAGAGTGTCAATGTGGGGACCTGCTTTGAGCTCTCCCTGCCCTTCTGACAGCACAAGGACAGAGCACCAAGGGTGACCACGTCCCATCCCACCCCACACAGGGATCATAGAGTGGTTTGGGCTGGAAGCGACCTCAAAGCCCATCCAGTTCCACCCCTTGCCATGGGCAGGGACACCTCCCACTGGATCAGGGGGCTCAAAGCCCCATCCAACCTGGCTTGGATGGGACTGACAGCTTCAGCAAGCATCTCCCCAGTGCCCCTCAACATGAGGACCAGAATGCTGATGGAGCAGGGAAGAGCACACACCATACCATGGCCCAACACCCTCTCTTTGCTCTCTTCTTGCTCTCTTGCAGCACTTTACAAACAGCCCTGCACTGGCACCCCGAGCTCTGCTCTGGATGCCCTCCAGCAGCCACACTTTATTTAGCTTTTATGAAAAGAGAGGACAGCTTTCCCCTCTCCCCCTCACAAATTCACACAGAACAAGAGGCAGCTACAACCCCCAGCACATGTCCCATGGGCTGAGCCAGGCCCCAGCACGCTTCAGACCGCACTGGAAAGGCTTCTTCCAGCCACGACAGCACTTTTGGTGGTGGAATGGTTCTCTGTGTCAGCTCAGCAGTGAGAAAAGCTGCCAGTGCTGGTTAAAGCAAGAACAAGGGGGTGATTCAATGAAACTGAATGAAGAGAACTGGAAACCATGAAAGCAAATATTTTGAGCCAAACACACAATTAGCCAGTGGGACCCATCACCACAAGATGCCGCTCAGGCCAAGGGTTTAGTAGGGTTTTAAATAAATATATAGGGAATATATGAAGGCCTGCCCACATGTAGGGAGACTGGGGACATGGGGGTGACAGGAATTAGGGAGCACAAAGACTTGGGCAACCAGAAAGACAACAGGGATGCAGAAGAAAAGGAGTCACCAAGCTGCTGTGGACACTTGTCCTGGGTGATATACATCAGTCAGTGTTGGTTGGGGCTTGATGTACCCCTGGGGAGCCCCTCTGGGTGTGGAAGCAGGGGGTTCCCACCACACAGGTGCTCCCAGTTGCTGCAGCACTGCCCCACGCTAAGGGCCTCCATCACCTCCCTCGCTCTGTCTGGGCTTTGCTGCCAAGCTGCTCTTTGCAATGGAAACACCTGAATCGCGTCTGGTCCTCCCTTGGGTTTGGCCTCCATCCTTGCCTCCTCCTTCTGGGCCAGTATTTTTCCTTTCTGAAGGCAGGAGTCAGCCCAACACTTTCCTTGCTTGACACCAGAGGCCTCTGGATCCCAACAGCTCCCCCTGTGCCCCCCCGGGCATGGGGCACCCACTCACCACCAGAGCAGGGGACAAGACACAGCCCCAGGGCTGCTTCCCCATGGAGAAATTAATTGGGACACTGCAGGCTGAGAGAGTTGGGGTTGTTCAGCCTGGAGAAGAGAAGGCTCTGGGGAGATCTTAGAGCAGCCTCCCAGGACTGAAAGGGGCTCCAGGAAAGCTGGGGAGGGGCTCTGGATCAGGGATAGAATGAGGGGAAGGGTTTTCAGCTGAAAGAAGGGAGTTGAGATGAGATCTTAGGGAGAAATGTTTTGCTGTGAGGGTGGGGAGGCCCTGGCTCAGAGAAGGGCTGCTCCATCCCTGGAGGTGTTCAAGGCCAGGTTGGATGGGGCTTTGAGCCCCCTGATCCAGTGGGAGGTGTCCCTGCCCATGGCAGGGGGGTTGGAACTGGATGGGCTTTGAGGTCCTTTCCAACCCAAACCATTCCATGATTCTATGAATTTAGAACCAACAGCAAACTACAACAAAACCAGCCCCATCCTTGCTTGCAGCCCCTGCTGGAGAAAGAATGGCTGTGGAAACCTTGTAATTGCTCTTTTCTGTTAATTAATTTCCTCCTCTGTGCAAGAGTGAAACATTATGGAAAAAATTTCTATGGCAAGATGATATAACTGCATTATTCTTGTGGTTACAACAATGTGCCTTCAAGAGTAACAAGCCACCAGCTGTCCCCAGGAAAAGCCCTGGGGACAGTCACCTCCAAAAGCATTTCAGCCCCAGCTGCCAGAAGCACTTGAGATGCCCTGAGCTGGAGACAGAGCCGGATGCCTCAGTTGTGGAGATCTCCTACGTGGAGACACGAGGATGTGGCGGTCTCCAAGGTCCCTGCACCAGTGTCCTCCTCCGTGTGTGCACGATGGGGAGGTGAAAGCAGAGAGAACAGATGGGCCAGGGGGACCTGAAATGATGGATGCAGAGGCCTGATGTGGGGAGTGATCTCGGTGGCCCCGTTACTCTGCTCCACATCACACCCACTGCGGATTTGCCGCTATTGCTTGGCGGCACACGAGCGGAAAACAGGCGGCTGTCAAACCCCCAGAGAGATGCAGAAACAGCTCCAAATATTACAGCTATAAATTCAGCTCATTTTTCTAACTTCTAAGAGCTGCCAGGGGCTTTGACTTCATCCATCTCTCCCTAACCTTTGTGCCAGACCCCTGCAGGCGCCCATCCCTCTGCAGCTCCTCGCTTGGGTCCTGCCCTAGGCAGCATTCCACCCCACCAAGCTTCCATCAATGCTTTCCCACACCCAGACATGCTCTGACCCCATGTCTGCCCCCATCCATCACCCCTTTTGCTGAGTTACCCCCCTCCCTCCAGCCCCAAGGCCACATCAGCAGTAAAGTTGGGGTTACTCGGGCACAGGATACAGTGGTTCATCCTCTCCCTTGTTCTCACCATGAAACCAAAACCCATCTGCTTTGCCCAACATCCTTTCTCCTGCTTTGCCCTCTTTGAAATCAAATGCTCCTTTCTCTTCTCTCCTCCTCCTTCGAGGAATAAAGATCCCATGGGAAACAGGTCTCTTCCCTCCCCAGGAAACACCTGGTGGGGTTTCCCCCTTTCCCTTCAAATAGCCCTGAGCCAGGTTATTTCCTTTTCACACTTGGTCAAGCCCAAGAACCCTGCACAGCCAACCGGGAGCAGAGGGTGGATCCAACCCTCTCCCTTCCCCTGCAGGGGGACACACCACGCTTCCAGGGAAGAGTTAACTCTTCCTTGCTGGCACTGCTCAGCTGCTGAGCAGGAAAGCATTGGAGGCAGCATCAGATTTCCAAAGCCATTCCAGGAGCAGTGCTCCAAGGGCTGTATCCTCACACCCCACTCCCCATAAACACTTCCACCCTAGAGAAGAACAGCGCTGTAATTAACCCAGGATCATCCCCAAGCTTGGTAGAGCTGGGAATCATCCAGAACATGCAGTCATCCACCACCCAGCCCTTCCCCTGGCTTTGTCTGGCCACTCATCACCCAAATATTTGAGGCTCAGTTGTGCAAAGAGCTCATTGTGCAAAAGGATGGAGCAGAAATCCATTCAGCTGTTGGCAGGGGGAGGTGGGCATCTAATTTCACCCTGGATGGTGGGTTCAGCATCTCCCATGTAGGAGCAGCAGCACCAGGAATGTCGCCTTCAGGTCTGGGATGCTGGGGCTCATTGATCACGAGCCAGCAGCAAAGGGGGAAAGCTGGAAGAGGTGTTTGATACCATCAGATCCCTTCCTTCAGCCCCAATCTTTGCCTCAAAAGAGGGTGGCAGCTTCAGGGGGACAGAGGTTGGCAAAGCACCCCGAGACCCTGCAGCTCCCAGCACACATCACCCCAGCACTGCAAAAACTATCAAGTGCAGGTGAAATTGCATCCCTAAAAACAGTCTCTATTTCCCATTAAGGGATTTACTGGAAGTAAAAATAGGAATGAAATATTTTGATTGTATTGGAAAAGAAAACCCAAAGCATTTCCTTCAGCTCCAAAGGAGATTTTTTCCTCAACAGTTCTGTTTTATGGAAAATTGTCTTATTTTTGTTTTTGTATTATATTAGAGTGGAAAAAAAAAGCAGAATATGGGGCCTTTCCAGTGAAACTGAAACCCCTGATCTTGTCCAGTTCCAGTCACCGCTCTCTCTCTCTTCTTATTTTAAACTGAGATCAACCAAGATCCAGAAATGGAAAAGGCAAGGCACAGGGAGAGGCTGCTGTGCCAAGGTTTCTGCCTCTTCTGGCCATACAGGAAATCTCAATGAAAATTGTCTTGGTGAAATCCCAGCTCGATTTAAACAATCCCAAAGGCTCGACAGTCAGGATTCTCAATCACAGCCCAGGTTGGGTTCCAGGTCCGTTTTGCTGGCGATGCTCTTGGCCAAGTCTGTTCCTGCTCGGAGCCGGTCCAGCCGTTGCACAAGTTTCATGATAAACTCTTCACAAACCATGATGAAAATTGGAAGGTGAGGTGATGAAGGGAAACAGCAAATAAATCAAGCTCCTCCCTTATTTTCCACCTAGCTGATCTCCATCCCTTATCGTCCAGTCTCTCCCCACTTGCTCCCAGCCGGTTTCCAGCCATTCCCCAGCACAGCTCCATGGGCAGAGCCTTTACATCACCTCCTGCACTGTTTTCCCTCCTTTGCTGGAATAACTTTCTTCTCTTTCCTTTCCTATTTTTCCAGGTAATCTGAGGTGAGAGGGAGCAGAAAGTTTCAGATGCTGGTGTCCCCCCTAAACGTTCCCTTCCTGCTCTTGGAACAGGCTCTGATGTCCACCAGCATCTCAGGCTCTTTCCCATCTTTTCAGGCCAGGTTCAACAAGGGCTGGAGCAGCTCAAGTAGCTCCACTCAGTAGCAACCTGATTCCAATTATTCTCCCAGATGGGTGTAAGGGAGCAGCAACCCCGAGCCCAGGAGGGTTTAACCCTTTCAAGAAGGGAGAGCTGCACCAAAGCCTTCCATCCCCAGAGGGCCAGGGATGTGGGATGCAGGACTGAACCTGAGCTAAAACAGGGATATTCTAGACCTTTTCATGGAAAATGTGGGAAGGCAGATCCCCTCATGGCCTCTCAGTCACCTTCTGGATCCAACCAGGTGAGGGAGAGAAGAGGAGGCAAGCGAAGCCCATTTGCAGGATCTGGGAGCTGGCACTGCAGGTGGCTGGAAGGGATGCCCCTCATCACTTCCATCCTCATCCCTCCTCTTTGGTCCCAGGGTCCCTGTGCAAACTCACTGTGCTCCCCAAATCCCAGGGGACACCTGGAACCTTCCTCACCTCCAAGAAGATGGGGGATGCCTGGCAACACCCTGCCACACTCCAGCACAGACAAGGAGCCAGAGCATCCTCTGCATCCCACCAGGTGCCTGCCAGTGCAGAGCAAGATCCAGGGGTTAAATCCCCAGGCTGGTGAGTCAGAAATCTTTGATGCAGCCAGAAGGAGCTGAGTAATTCGTGTATCTGCAGAGGTCACATTGCCTCCTCTCTTTTTATGTCTGTTACTCATGCTGTTCCTTCCCACTCTCCCTCCTCAGCCTGGACTCTCTTCTTCTTAAACTCACCAGCTCTTTTTAACACCTATGCTATTAATTACTGGTATTAGAGGAGCCCCTGGCAGCAGCTGCACATCCCACTTGGTGCTGGTTCCTATCGAAGGCAGAGAAGCAGTTGGTGCCACAGCCTTTGCAGTCAGCGCTCGCCCTGCACCCTTTCATCTTCCTTGCTCCTCCTGTGATATCCACTGCTCCCTGGCAGCATTTCTATAGGAGAAGCCCTGCCACTGGCTCTGGATCTTGTTTTCCACAAAGTCACTTAACCCCTGAGGTATGAGCCTGGCAAGGCAGAGGGGAACAGCCTTTTGCATCTTCTGGATTCAAGACCCTCCCCTGCCCTGCCAGGAGCCAGGGGACCTGGGGCTCCCCTGCCCCTGCCAGGAGCCAGGGGACCTGGGGCTCCCCTGCCCCTGCCAGGAGCCAGGGTCTTTGCTTGCAACAGCCACATCAATTAACTACTGCAAAATCAGAACCCAGCTCTAGTTAACGAGGCGCATCTGAAAACACAGCATCTCCCAAGTAACAGTTCCAATAATCTCAGGTTGCTACAAAGCACTGGGGCACTCAGAAAGACTTCCCTGCGTTTAATCAAATCACTTCATTAGGTTGTTTAATCAGCAAGGGAGCTCTGGGAACACCAGGGTTTCGTTGCTCTCAAACAACACTTGGAGAATTTACAGCAGAGCTATTAAGGCCCAATCAATCTGCCTTTAATCCTCCCACAGTCTCCACGCTGCATCCAGCTTCCCTGCTCCCACTGCCCAGGGTGATGCTGGGGCTGCCCCACACAAGGGGACGGCTTCCCCAGGAGCTGCCTAGAGGGATGGAGATGGTCCAGGCACAATGTGAACCCATCCCCAGCAGAAACATCTCACGAATCAGTAGGGGCAGGAGGGGTTCTGTACCTGAAGTGCAGCACAGAGGGCACTGGGGAGAAGCACTGAGCCCCACTGGGGTTTGGAAGGCAGCAGAAAGGGTGACAGATCAGAAACTGTGGGAGTGGAGCCATGAAGCATCTCGTCCCACACACCCAGAGTTAATTGGGCTTTTGCCCCGTGGTGTCAATGTGAGAGCAGCTCCTGCTGCCAAGAGCTGGAGTTATCTCCCTGTGGCATTTCACTGCAGGGTTGTTATTCACACTCCTTGCCTTCGCTTTTCAGGACAGTCACAGCCATTTAGCAGAGGGACAGGCAGCCACCCCCGTGGCACCAGCAAGGTGCCTTCACGGCTCTGAGGCTGGGACAGGAGCCCAGGGACAGCACCCCACAGCCAAAGGGAGCATTTTCAGCCTGGGGATTGCAATCCAAGCTGGCACCCGTGGGATAAAGTGGCTGTGAGAGCACAGGGCTGCAGCCAGAGACCTGGGTCAGCTCGACAGGCTCCTGCCAGCCACTGCTCATGGGTCTTATAAGGAGCTCAATGCTTGCTAAACCCCAGGCATTGCCAAAAACCTGGCTGCTTGCTCAGGCAGGAGCTGAGCTGCTTGGACAATCTGGCTAGCAGGGATTAAAGCTGACAGAGCCCCTCTAGCCTCTTCCTAAAAGAGGGACACTTAAGCAGGCACCTCCTGAATGCCTTCCCCAGAGCCACTGCTCCAAGGAGCTCACAGGATCTGCAATGTGCTGCTGCCATTCCCCGGTCCCCTCCAGATGGATTTGCTTTGTATTTTCCGAACTGGGCCTTTGTGTTTCCTGCAGATTTTTCTAACCTCTCTGTCCTTTCTGGTATTTGCAAATCCTCCCAGTTCTGCATCCTCAGAGGATTCTGTGCACGTGTTACTTCCTCCCTCATCCATAGCATTCCCAAAGCCCAGTAAACACAGCCAGTCCCCATGGACCACCACCGGACCTGCACTTTCAATCTCAGATTTGCAGAGCCCTGAAAATCCTCAGATGAAGACACAAATATTTCCGCAGAAAATTCAAGTCTACAAACCCCAAATATCTGCCAGCCATGGCTAAAAACCTCAATGCAAGACCCCAAACCCCACCAGGTGCAGCTCACCATGGGCTCGAGCATCCTCATCTCCCAGCAGAGCAGCAGCATCCATGGTGTGGAAAGGGTGGCCTTCACTGCCTCATCCTCCAAGGCTTCTGCAGTTTCCCCAGGCTTGAAAACTGGCTGAAATCACTGACTGAAGGCACAAACTCTCATTCCCCCATCCAGAACCAACTGAGCTGCCACCAGCAGCTCAGGGCGTTTGATAACTCCCCGGCTAATGCAATCACTTGCACTCAGTAATTACAGCTGCTCCTCACCCCACACCTGGGAGGACCCGAGATGTTACTCGGAGGCCAGACCAGGCAATACCAGCTCTGGGTATTGCTGTGCCTTCCCTTTAAAGTGTCAGACCTCAGCCAGACGTGCTGGAAGCTCACATGGCTTTTCCCAGCCCCCCTGCTCCCCTCCCCGGCCCCCTTCCCCTCTCTTTGCATCACGCCTTGTGATGGGAAGCCCCATCCCTAGGGAGACTTTGTTCCCGTGGCCCTCAGCATCCAAAGGGAACTTTGGGATGTTGTCAAAACCACACACCCCAGCCTCATCTCATTTCTTCTCTTTGTTTTTTTTTCCTTCTTAAGGGACAGTCCTTGCTGTGATCACCTCACCCTGCAGCCTCTCCCCAAGGAGCCAGGCAGGATCTGGCTGGAGGTGCCTGCCCTGTCCCAGCGTGCACCGTGGCTGGCGAGCTCTAACTGCAGAGCCCTGCCAGGCCTTCCACCCCAACAAGCACCAACATTTCATAATAAACACATAGCTCAGGGCTGGAAAATAAACATCGTTCTGTTTCCCTCTGCTTGGGGAGTTCAGCTTGGATACTTTAATGTTGCACTTTTATTTCATTTGAAGGAGAAGAGGACTGAAGGCCCAGCCAAGCTGCCAACACTGTAAAATCAGCTGTCAGGAGCCTTCCCAGAAGCTGCTGTCCTCCAGCCGTGCCCACCACCGTGTTTGCCATGCAGGGAGAGGATGGAGATGAGCCAGAGCAAAGCACAGGCAGCTCTGGAGGGCAGAGCATCTGCCCTGGGGGCATCACTCCGTCAGCATCTTTCTGCTGCAACAGCACCATCCTCAAAGGCTGCCTTCTGCTCTCAAGGGTGGACGCTAAATTGCAGCGTTGTCAAAAAAATTAACACCAAAATGGTGAAAATCTGTAGCCCTGGGAGGTTTCTGTAGGAGGTGAGATGCAGCAGACACAGGGAGCAGCAGGACAGGCAGGGCTGCCCCATGCAGGCACCATCCTGGGGTGTTTGGGCATAGGGAAGGCGCTGGGCTGGGCTCCAGAGCCAGGCAGCTCAGCTCTGCCTTTGCAAGGCTGTCTTATTGCAATAAGTCAACTGCACGAAGCATTCCCTCCTCACCCAGAGACCTCTTCCGGGGTGACAGAGCCCGTGGTACCCATCAGAGCCACCAGAAACAAGCGCTGAGGACCCACCAACTCACTGCACCCCTGGTCCTGGTTCCCCAGCAGCCCAGCCCTGTCCTGGGCTGCAGACAACCCTCCCGGGTCTGGTCTGGCGCTGCCGGCCGGGATAAACACGCCCGTTCCCCGGACAACAGCTCGGGACGGCTCCTCTCCAAGCTCCCTCCCCAAGCCAGAGCTGCCCCACGCTGCCGCTCGATGCCTTTCAGGCGTGATGAGCCGCGTGTGTAATGACTCCAATTAAAAGAGCTGGAAAGCTCCAGGGAGCTGCGGCTCCACTTTCGCAAATGTCAGGTGGAGGTGGAGCGGCAGAGGAAGTGTTTTCATCCCGAAGGCATCTGTGCTGCTGCTTCCAGCTGAGGCAGATGCTCTGGTAGCTGCTCCCGTAGCCTCCAAGGAGCTCATTCCTGCAGGTGGAGGGTTGCAGATGCCGAGGGACTGAGAGGGCTCCAGATCCTTTCCTGTGGTCCCCAGCATCTTCCCTACTGGGCAAGGAGAAAGAGCAGCCTGGAAAAACCTTGCTGGCTTTTGTTTAGAAGCCACCAAACCCTGCCTGAGGAGGCAAGGAGAGGCACAAAGTGGAAAATGGTGTTGGCCCAATGGATTCTGCAACAGACACGGTCCCTCTGTCCCCAGGGAGGGGATGCAGCATCTCTGCCCTGAGCCAACCCCAGCACCAGCAGCGGGGCCACAGGGCAGCGAGGGGCATGGGGAAAGGAGAGGGGAGGGCAGAAGGCAACTGTGTCCTGCCCAGCTTGTTTATTTTTCAGTGCAGACCAGGGCTTTGCTAGAGCTGGAGGAATTCATCTTGCTGAAAGAGCCTTGTTTTTCATGGAGGAAATGAGACAGCGTGCTTTTAATAGGAAATAAAAACACGTAAAATGAAGAGAAACTGAGACACGGGCCTGGAAAAAAGTGGAGCCATCCAGCTGTGTCTCGCCAGCAGCTCCATCCCTGCCAGCAGCCCCGGCGGCTGCACTGGTGTGCGCAGCACGGCCACGGCCACACCGCGCTCGCCACGCCAGCCCCTCGCTCCCCTCTTCCACCCCCAGCACCCAACGGGCACATCCTGCAGATCTCCATGGTGTCTGTGTGGAATCACCTCCCACCCTGCCCCTGAACCCTCCTTCTGCTCACCAGGGGGAGCAGGGGTTGCTTGAGGTGTCTTTGGCTGGATGGGTGGATGGATGGGTGGATGGATAAATGGATGGATAAATGGATGGATGGATGGATGGATGGATGGATGGATGGATGGATGGATGGATGGATGGATGAATGGATGGATGGATAAATGGATGGATAAATGGATGGATAAATGGATGGATGGATGGATGACCACATCAATAGATCCACCTGTTTTCCTCCAAGGAAGTAATTGATGCTTCACAACCAGCCTCCCTGACCTTTTGTAATAAGGAACCATTCAATAAACCCCCAAATGATCAACTCCTGCAAACGCGCCACCAGGATTCGGAAGGTTTCATGCAGGACACTAAATTAATATTGTTACAGCTCAGAAATGAAAGTTGAGGGGTTTCAAGCCTGTCCAACCTGCCAAATGTGATCAGGAACCGTGTGAAGAACCGAGGTAAGACACATAAATGGGATTATTAAAAATATACCCAGCGAGGAGTTCAGGGAATGGCTCACAGCATGTGGGGAAGCTGCGGACATCAGTGGGGAGGCAGAGGAGGGCAGAGCCACTCTGCTATGAGGACAGCACAGAAGGAAAAAACTGTGATGATTTTCCAGCTGATGGGGGCATCCGGTGCCCTCGGATGCTCCTAGGGGCGCTCTGCCAGCCACCCCAGGGCAGGACACGTCCTGGCTGGGATTGCCAGCACCCTGAGGACAAACGGACATCATTCCTGGCAGGCAGAGCCTGCCTCTGGGAGGGGAGCAGCACAACCTTCAGCAAACCCACCAGGTAAAGCAGCCAAAGGCTAGGGAAGAGTTTTTCCAGCTGCATGTTTTACAAGGATTTGCACCGGGATCAGGGACCGTTCATGGCTCAAAAGTCATTTGCATTGATTAAGTGTGACAATTAAAGAGCGAGGGAAGGGTTTGGTGGTGGGAGATGGTGGCCATGCAGGGGAAGAGGTTGGGGAATAGCCCTGGAAATGCATCCAAGAGCACTCCACAGCTTTATGGTCTCACAGTAAATATTTGATTGAATCAGAATGAAATGCACATCTGGAGGCTGTGCTGGGGAGCACTTGTCCTGCTCCATCCAGGAGCTTGGGACCTCATCCCAACATCATCAAACTGCCCCACATCCCTTGGACCCCACACCAGACCTGTCCCACCATGGCTGGCATGGGTGCAGGACATCCCAGCCTGGTGGCTCTTTGGACCACCTGCCAAGATATGTCTGGGGCTGGCACCATCCTCTGCTCAGTGGCTGGAAATCGTCTCCAGGGCCCAGGAGGGACCACCCTGAGCAGCAGCTTTACAGCCCACATGTCTCAACTCCTCTCTGAGCAGGCAGCTGGTGGCCCAGCAAACCACAAAGTTCCCAAATTCAAGACTTAGTTCCCCATGGCTCCAGTGTTGCTCTCACACCCACCCAGCTGCTGTCTGGTTTCTTTCCATCAGCCACCATCCTGATGTATTAAACCAAACTCCTCCTTACACAGGAGTTTTGAAGAAAATAGCCATAGCTACGGACACAAACAAGTGATGTTTCCACCCTGGGCTGGCTCCAGCCCTGTCCTGATTGTCTGCACAGTGTTGCACCCAAGCTTTGAGCCATGCACGAAGGGTTGGTAGGTTTGGTGACCCTGACCAGGCATTTCTGGTGACAGCAGTGCCTTGGGCTGTGCCATCCCCCTGCCCATCTCCCACTGCCTGTGTGCAGCCACCCCAGAGCTACAGCAGCTCCCGACAGTGGTGTGGAGCTGGTATCAGAGAGCTTTTAAAGCCTTTGAAACCTTTCCTCAGAGGCAACCTGCCGGGGATTTCTGAAGCTGTAGACACTTCAAGGCAACCTCACTGGGAAACTTTTAATTGGGAGGGCTGGAAGGGAGAGAGGAGGAAGCACAGGGCATACACAGCCTGCAAGGAGGAGGGAGAAAAGCTGGGAAGGAGCTTGCAGTGCAGGGGCTTGAGCTCCAACAGTTGTCCCAGTGAAGGGGATGCTCCTTGAGCTGTGCAGGCTGAAGCCGTGGCGCAGAGCTGTAAATCCCCCCAGGATCATCTTTGCCAGCCAGGGAAATGTTGGGAGAAGGAGGCAGGAAGAGGAACCCAGAAGGAGTTTTCAAATTACTCTTGCAGCCGTTTCCCCAACAAAAGCCCCTTCAGTGCTGGGGCACCCGGCCCCTCGCGTGCAGCCAAGGGTAACATTTGTGCACGTGGAGTTATAAGGAAAGGTTTATTTTTCAGCACATTCACTGAAATGCCACGTGCTCCGATGGGGAGAGGCAGCACCCAGGGCCCGTCTCCTCTGCCAGTGGGAGCAGGAAGCACTTACATCCATGTGGGACCGATGCCAGCTCATTCCAGCTCCGAAACCCACCCTGGAGTCCATGTGTGATCCCGTCCCCTTCCTCTTGACACCCAAAACCCTTCTCCCAGCAGCAACAGCCACGCGTGAAGCTCTCCATCCTCTCACAGCCTCACCAAAGCCAGCCAGGAGCAGGAATGATGGGAGCATCCCCAGTGCTTATAAAAGAAGTAATTACTATTACAAATCATGGAGTATTTGGATTTAAGCTAAAAAATAAATTAGTTGGATGGGGCTTTGAGCACTACGATCCAGTGGGAGGTGTCCGTGCCCATGGCAGGGGATTGGAACTGGATGGGCTTTAAGGTCCCTTCCAATCTTCCAATCCAAACCATTCCACGGTTCTATGATTCTATGACCTGTCGGAAGGCCCCCCCCTCCCCTGTACCGGCCACGTGAGCCTCCAGCTGCTTCCTGGCAAAGGATGCATGTAATCACTACCAGACCTCATTGCACTGCTTGCTAATTATCCCTGGGCTGCTGAGGTTTTCCCTCAGACCTCTGACTGGTTGACCTGGGGGGGCAGAGCCACGGCAGCCGCTGCAGAAGCCTCTTCTGCACCCCCAGTGCTTGGGAGGTTCAAGAGGGGAGCGAGAGGCATGGTGGGAAGCAGCAAAGCCTGGGAGCAAACAGCACAGCCACCCACCCCACCCTCCCCCTCGGGCTCAAACTAACCCTCTCCCTGGCACCTTGGAGGCGGTGAAAGCTTTTGTCAGGTTTAAAAACAAGCAAACACCTTCCTACCCATGCGGCAGGAGGAGGGAAGGATGGTGCTGGGATCAAGGCTGTCTTTGGGGCTGATTCTCATTTTAAATACCTGGGGGGTCTCCTGGAGGTTGCAATGGCGGTGACAGTGTTTGCTCATGGTTTCCTCCTAAACCCACCTGAATGGAGACATTTACTTAGGGTTTCACATTATGAACAGGCACAGCAGGAAAAGGTCGGGGAAAGAAAAAGCCAATATTATTTCCCAGCGGAAAAGATCAGTGATAGGATGCTGCGGGGGGTTTCCTCCAGCAGTTCCACGGCAAAGGGGAAATATTCCCCTTTAAAACACTCAGAGAAAGAAGCATCCAAAAAAAAAAAAAATTGCTGGAGGGAACTCCCCCCTTGGGCTGAGCGGGATGCTGGGGCTGGGATGTTCCGAGCAGGCTGGCAGCCCGAGCTGCGCGTAACCGTTCATCACCAGCCCTCGGGGGCGTTACGTGAGAGGATTAATTAAATTTTACACACGGAGCTTAGCGCAGGGCTGGGTGTGCTCATGTATTATTCATCCGTTCAATAACACAGCTGATTTATTAATGAAAAGGTCAAGCTCCCTGGAAGCGAAGGCTTGTTGTAAAATCGCTTTGAGACGGGTTATTTCGGAGTCGCTGCCGGAGCGGAGCTGGCTCGGAGCTCGGCTGTTCCAGGGCTGCACCCACTGCCGGCCAGGATGGGGACGGCACGGTGAGAGCTGCCCTGTTCCTTAAAGCCCATTAATCCCCCAGCTGCTTCGGAGACGCACGTTCCCACTCGGTGGAAATGTATATGGAGCAGCCTGGAGGAGCAGAGCAGCATCCATAGGGGCGGCTTCCTGGCTGCCTCCTCCCTGCAGCCGCTGCTCCATCCATGGAGGACCTGGGGAGCCAAAGAGACCCAGAGCTTACACATCAGCATCTCCGTCTTGCAGGGAAAAGGGAGAAAGCCGCAGGCAGCTAACCCCTCCCTCTGGGAAGGAGTTGGCTGTCAGTAGGGAAGGCAGGAGCTGGAGCAATCTCCAAAAAAAAACACCAAACAGAGGAAGGAAATCCTTAGAGCAGGAGCAGTTTTCCTTGGGGTTGCTCCTGAGGACTCATAATCCATGTAACTCTCAACCTCGTATTTAGCTTGGTGCAGCTTTGGGCACCACCTTTCCTCTCCTCCCCTCTCTCAAGGAGAGCAGCAAACACCACATTTGGGGCGAGCTGCAACCAGCCTGGCTCTTCCCAAGGAAATCAGGAACACCTCCAGCTTTTTCTCATCCCTTGGGATGTCCTGTGTCCTGACAAGGTGGGATGCTCACACAGTGCACTTGTGTGTGATGGCAGAGAGGTTGGTTGCCTTCAGACAGCCTAGAGAGCATCCTTAAAACTGGACCCATGGCTCAAGTTCAGCCCTTCCACTCCGCACCCAAAGCACCATCAGGCATCCCCTTTTCCCCACTTCCACCCCAGGGTCCTGCAGCAGCTGGGATCTGAGACAAAAATGAGGTCGACAGCCAGGGAGAGGTTCCAGGGCTGCCAGAAACAATGAGATCCATTGCACAATTGCAAAGGGAAGGATCATAGGATCATGGAATGGTTTGTGTTGGAAGGGACCTCAAAGCCCATCCAGTTCCAACCCCCCTGCCATGGGCAGGGACACCTCCCACTGGATCAGGGGGCTCCAAGCCCCATCCAACCTGGCCTTGAGCACCTCCAGGGATGGGGCAGCCACCACTGCTCTGGGCAACCTGGGCCAGGGCCTCCCCACTCTGATCGTGAAGAATTTCTTCCTAATGTCTAATCTAAATCTTCCCCGTTCCAATTTAAAGCCATTCCCCCTTGTTCTATCACTACAGGACCTTGTAAAAAGTCCCTCCCCATTTTTATTGTAGGATGGAGATGAGAAGGGGGAAGAAAACCACCCGGAGGGCTCTGGGGGCTGTGCAGATGGAGATGCAACTGAGGTGCAAGCCCTGAGCAAGGGGAGGAAGTCAGAGGAAAGCGGGCAAATTGCTGGAACTGGTTTAGGGGAGAACAGGGCTTTTCTGGATGCTTCTGCTGATGGGGCTGAGGCTGGGATGAGGCCAGGAGCACTGAGCATGGTTTTGCCATGGATTCCTGCTTATTTCAGCAGAGCAGAGAATGGGGGCATCTCACACACCCAATGGAGCTGCTGCATCCAGCAGGGCTGGGTCCTGGAAAAGGGTTTTCCCAGCATGAAGAGGCACCCCAAGGGCAGGAGGAGAAGCCACTGGTGCCTCCACTGGAGATGATGGAATGGAGGCAGCTGGCAGCCATCCCTGCTCCGATCAGCTCTCACACACTGTCCTTGGAGAGCGCCAGCGGAAATCGAAACAAAACAAAGCAAGAATTTATCAAACCACGTGTAGCGTGGCCGGGGCCCGGCTCATCCAGCCCTCCTGCTGTGGGCATCCAGGAGAAGGGAAATACAGTCAGGGGTGTGGGAGCAGAGGTCTGCAAACCTTCGACTCGGGTGCAGGGGGTTTGGTGCCAACTCCGGGAAGTGATGCTCCGCTGGGATAACCCAGTCGAGTGCAGGTGTCCTGGCTGTGAGGACAGCCCTGAGGCTTGGTGCAGGAGAGGCCAAACTGCAGGCTGCAGTGGCTCAGCAGCTGCACAATCAGACTCCTCAGCCTGCTCCAGTTCCCAAGGAGCTGCCAGACTCTCCTCCTCACTTGCCTTAACTCTCTCTGCTTGACTTGCAGAGATGCAGCATTGGAGACCCAGTCTCTGCCAGGCTGGGAGTGCAGCCCTGCCATGCCCTGGATGCCAGTGACCCATGCACAGCACTGTCTCCCCCAGCCCCTCAAAATCACCCTTTTAGTGCTTAGAGGTCCTGGGAGCAGCTCAGCCCCAGTAGACATCTGCCTGCACAAGGCACTTGCGTTGTTTTCTCCCTGCCGGCAGCCAAACTGCTCACGGAGATTTCCAAGCATCCATATTCAGAGCTGTTGGGAAGAAGCTGCTTTGATCACTGCTAATTATTGCTCATGGGCTGACAGCACCCACGTGAGCTCTGCAGCACCCAGCCCAGCCCCAGCTTTGCTGCAGCTGCCCACGGCCCCCCAGCAGCCCCTTACCAGCCCTGGCTCTGCCTGTCCTCACTCCATGGGGCTGCAGCACCGTGTGCAAGGAATTATAGAATCATGGAATGGTTTGGGTTGGAAGGGACCTCAAAGCACATCCAGTTCCAACCCCCTGCCATGGGCAGGGACACCTCCCACTGGATCAGGGGGCTCAAATCCCCAACCAACCTGGCCTTGAACACCTCCAGGGATGGGACAGCCACCACTTCTCTGGACAACCTGGGCCAGGGCCTCCCCACCCTCATCATGAAGAATTTCTTCCTAATTTCTAATCTAAATCTTCCCCTTTCCAATTTAAATCCATTCCCCCTCATCCTGTCCACATCCCAGTGCCAATGCTCCAAGGGGAAAAGGTGGACAGAGCACAAGGGATGCACCCCAGATCCTTGGGGCACGGCAAAGAGGGGCATCACCACCCGGAACCCCAGGAGATGGTCCAACACCACCTCCTTCTTAGTTCTCTCTTTATGTCCCTAAATCACAAAGGTGCTGCCAGGATCCCAAGTTTTCCCCAAACAACTCAATTCAGCTGAACAGCAGTGAAAACAGCAGACGCCCACGCCCTGCTTCTTGCTCCTGTTTATCTCCAAAGCTTTTTTTTTTTCCACACTCTTAAAAAAATGAAAAGAAAACCATGACTGCCTTTAATCTGGAGGAGTGTTTGCAGCTCGGAAGAAGGCCCAAGCACAGCGACAGGAGCCAGGGCAGAGAAGTGCAGAGGTTCACTGCAGATTTTAGCTCTGCTCCACGCAGAATGACGCCAGGGTGAAGAGGCTGCGGGCAGTGGGACGGTTTGATTTGTTTGCTCTTGAGGGATCCAGGTGGCAGGAGCCAGGCAGGAGTGTTAATGAGTTTCCCAGGCAGCTGATGTTTTGCTTTTCTTTTCTTTTCTTTTCTTTTCTTTTCTTTTCTTTTCTTTTCTTTTCTTTTCTTTTCTTTTCTTTTCTTTTCTTTTCTTTTCTTTTCTTTTCTTTTCTTTTCTTTTCTTTTCTTTTCTTTTCTTTTCTTTTCTTTTCTTTTCTTTTCTTTTCTTTTCTTTTCTTTTTTTTCTTTCATATTTCAGATGCTTTAGAGAGAAAAACAGCCCGTGCCCCATTTGGGAGAGGAGTTCAGTGTCACGACCTTCCCAGAGCTCGGGGGATCTGAGAAGCTGAGGGGAACCAGGAGGCACTGAGGTGCCCATCACAGGGCTGCGGGGATGCCCCCGGCTGCAGAGGGCACAGCAGGACATGACCAGGCCCTGTCTTCTCCCCTACCCAGCAGCTCTGTCTGCATTTCAGTATCAGGGGAGCAGATTTGGGTTGCTCTGCATTTTTAGAGCATTAGCATCATTTAACAGCTATGAAAGATGGGTGGGTTTAAAGGCACCCAGGGATATGGGATGTTCAGCCTGCTCCTCACTGATGGTCCCCGCTGAGCTGGGAGGGATCCCCAGCAGTGCAGCTCTGTGCACCAGGACCCTCTCCTTGTTTGCTCTCTGATGCAGCTCAGACTGCTGCTTATAATTTATTAATCTCCAGATGGGTTTATATTTGGCTCCCAGTGTGTCTGCAACAGTGTGTCTGTTTGCAGAGAGGTTGAGTACCACGCTTGCCTTGGAGGAGGAGGTGTGTACCAAGCCCTCAAAGCTGGAGAGAAGAGACCTGGGGCTGGGGGACAGGGTTGGGGACAAGTTTGGGGACAAGCAGAGATGGGGCCCTTGAGCTCAGCCCATTGCAAGAGGGCTCTGAGGCTCCCTGCTTGTAGGCAGCATGACGTGAGGTTTTCCCCATCCAGGAGCCTCAGTCAATAGGCTGGAATGAACCTGTTCCCCTCTGCTGTTTGTTCAGGAGAGCTGGGAGGCTTCAGAGAGGAGCCAACCGTTCAAAAGGCCTTTGAAAACATGAATTGAAGGCTCTGAGCAAGGAAACACTGCATATTTTCCTGCTGCTCCTTGGGCAGCTGTAGCCAGTTCCTGGCAGCCTTCAGAGCTACCTTGATTCCATAGTGGGAAGAGAAGAAGAGAGGCAGCTGGGTCATGGTGGGACACCTTACCCAGCCTCAAAGCACAGAGGAGTCACCATGGAGAAATGTCCTGGGGTTTCCTGTGCCCCTGTCCCCTCCTAAAGTCTGGCAAAGGGCTGGGAGCTGCTTCGTTCCAGTGGAGCTGCTGTCTCGTTCCAGTGGAGATGCTGTGTCCTGCAATAGCTGAGCACAGGGGCTCTGGGTTTGGCCATCCATCACCCTGAGGAGTAGGGGCAGGTCCTGTGCCAGGCTGCAGCAGATCAGACAACAGCCCAACAAAGGGGGGCTGGGAAGCTGTCAGCATCCTTCCAGGTTTGGCCCCAAGACCATGCCTGTGAGCAGAACCAAGCGATACCCACACAGCTGTGCACAAACATCTGCATCACAAGCTTGGGCACAGGCAATAAATCACAGCAGCAGCAGAACCTGTGATGCCTGACAGGACTTGGTGATCTTTGCAGCTGGGAGCTCCCTCACTGTCCTCCCGAGTGGATTTGCTCTTGGCTAATCTCGTGCAAATTGCTCTCCTGGCTCCTCTGCAAAACCCAGAGGCTCTCAAAGGTATTTCACTGCGTGCTCATAACCAGGCTCTGTTAGCCATGGAGATATTAGCAGGGTAAAGCATACATCCAGGGACAGGCAAGGGAGTGACTAGACAAGGAAACGCTTCATAGTTTCCAGCTCTGTTCCAAATTAAGCACTTAACCTTTTCAAACACATTTTACGGTGGTTGTAATAAGCTCTGACCCTCTGTGTGCTGAGACATCCTCTCCCAGTGCAGTCCAGAGGCACCGGGGCTTGGAGATGGAGATTTAGAGAAATCCATGACGATCCATGTTGGTTTTGCAAGAAGGGGGATGAGAACACATGTGCTGGGACCATCCAGAGCCACATCCATGGGGCTGGGAGCTGTGGAACGGGCTGCAGGAACATTCCTGGGTCTGGGTGCTGGGAGGGTTGAGTCCACCCCATAATAACCCGCAGACCCCAAGAGACCAAGGGGTTATTACAGGAGGCTCCAGAGCTCCAGAGGCAGCCTATAATTACACTGGGATGGGGCAAAGACTTCCACAGCCAAACTGGCATTTCCCAGTGTCAGCGATTGTGCAAAGTCAGCAGCCGGGGAGGGCAAGGGGCAATTTGGGGTTTGCTCTCCTTCCCCCGTTCCCCCCTCCTCAGAGAGATCTGGAAGCAAATAGGAGCCTCCTGTGACTACTGGGCAGCCTGACTCTGGGCACTGCTGGATGTGCTGGGCTTGCTGGGAGAAAGGATGGGGAGACAGAGGCTGCAGGGCTGCTCACACAGTGCAAAGTGGGCATCACTTGGGATGTGGCATCGTATGTGCATGGCAGGGACATGGGAAAAGGGGATTCGAGTGGGGTCCACGAGCTGGCATTCCCCTTATTTTACTGCCAAGGCACCTTGCCTGAGCAGGCTCCTGGTTGGAGCCAGGGCACGGGATGCAAACAAGCGGGGCCGCAGCCATCCACCAATTTCACAACTCCGGATGTCCCACTGGAGGGAGATGAGGGGAGCAGACAGCGAGCAAGGACTCCCAGCCAAGGGCTGCCAGGGAAAAGCCTGAGCCGAGCCTTTGCAATTCGTCCAAGAGAAGCTTTGAAGCCCCTCCCACGGAAAGGAGGTGACCTCAGGAGCATCGGACCACGCTAAGGCACCGGGGTGAGAGCATCGCCCAGGCAGCCCACGCTCGAGTCAGAGTTTCCAGCAGAGCCCCAGGGCTTGCTCGGCAGTCGCGCCGTCTCCGAGTGACCGATTCCCTCCAGATCGCCTCAAATCTTGGTTCAAGAATGTTGTTTGGGCTGAAGAATGCATCGCTGAAAAAAAAGAAGAAAGGGAAGAGGGAGGCCGGGGTGAGAAGGGAGGTCGAGGAAGGGTTGGCCCTGCCCTTCTGCACTGACCTTTGCATTTTTGGAGAGAAGGCTGCAGCTGCCTGGTGCAGATGTTTGCCAGATGTTGAGCGTGTTCCCTCCACCAGGATCAGCCAAGGCTTAGACCAAAAGGGATCTGCTGCTCCCTGCTTCCCCCAGCCACGTCCTGGATCCCCTGATGATCTCCCCACTCCGTGGTTACTCCCTTTCCCTGCCTGCCTTTCCACTGTCTTGGAAATCGAGTGGAGGCTTCCAGGTGAGTTTGGCTTTGGCAGAGCCCTTTGAAAAGGAGAAGCCTGGCCCCGGAGGCGACATCCGAGGTGATAACATCTCTGAAAGCCATGGGGCTGCTCCACCAGGCACAGGGAACCCCAAGCCACCCTGCAGACACCAGTGCTCTTGCTTCGGGGCATGGTCAGAGGAAGGAGAGGATTCCATGCACGGCTCAGTGGGAAGGAGCGATGCAGAGGTACCTGGAGAAGGGCACTCACTGCCCTCCGTGTTTTACAAAGGCTGGAAAGAGCCAGGACTAATAAGGAAGAGAAGGTTTTAAGTGCAAACATCCAGAGAGACCATGCAAACCTGGGAGCAATGGACCTTTGGGCACTGACTCCAAAGCCTTTCTGCTCAGGTGTTTGTAGCACAAGCCTTGACAGGAGGCCCAATGCAGAGAAGGAGCTCTGGATCATAGTTTCATGCATTGCTCTGCAGGCAATGCCCCATGTGTGTTCACATGGTCTGAACAAGGCTGGAGATGCGAAGGGACAAGGACAACTTGGCTCCTGCTTGGGCTCTTGTCACTGGAGTCCCTGGGACCTTCACCATTCAGGGATCTGCCTTTAAAGACAAGGTCTAGAAACCATAGAATCATGGAATCATTAAGGTTGGAAAGGACCTCTAAGCTCGTTCTGTCCAACCATCAGCCCAACACCACTGTGTCTGCTAAACCATGGCCTGAAATGCCATGGCTACACGGTTTTTGAACGCCTCCAGGGATGGAGACTCCACCACTGACCTCAGCAGCCTCTGCCAGGGCTTCACCACTCTGTCAGTAAAGAAATTTGTGTGTAATATCCAATCTAAACCTCCCCTGGTGCAACTTGAGACCATTTTCTCTCATCCTATCACTTGTTACTTGGGAGAAGAGACCAGCGCCCACCTCACCGCAATGTCCTTTCCAGGAGCTGCAGAGAGTGATGAGGTCTCCCCTCAGCCTCCTCTTCTCCAGACTAAACAGCCCCAGGGCCCTCAGCCACTCGCAGAACTTCTGGGCTCCAGATCCTTCCCCAGCTCTGTTCCCCTTCTCTGGACACGCTCCAGCCCCTCAATGTCCTTCTTGTAGTGAGGAACCCAAAATTCAACCCAGGATTAGAGATGTGGCCTCACCAGTGCCAAGAGACCTTCAGCACCTGCCAGGCAGCCGGGGCAGGGCACGGTGAGATCACCACACAAACAGCCCTGTTTTCAAGCACCCTAAGCCCAGTGGGACTGGTAATCCCCCTCCCAGGATGGGGAGGGCCATGGAAATTAAAGCATGAGTGGGAGGACAGAGCAGCCAACAGCTCCAGCAAAGCTGAAACTTCTTGGAAACGTGGAAGAAGCAGAAATATAATTTCCATGAGTAAAAAGGGAAGCTGCTCAGGGGCAGCCGTGCTTATGACAGTTGCTGGTTTTGGATGCTCATGGTAGGTTTAATAGTTCTCCCACCATCCAGGCAGAACAAGCTTTAGGCTTAGCAGGAGCATCACAGTTTTGTTTCTTTGTCATGCTGTGAAACATTTGAGTCCCCACGCCAAAAGCATCCTGACAAACCCACATCCATCCGTGGAGAAGACAGCGCTCCCGGCTCCGAGCGAGGGATTCGCAAATTGAAGGCAAACTCGGGCCAGATTCAGTGGTTTTGAATATAAAGCTTAAGAGCATTTGATCAAAACAACTGGAACAAACTCAACCAAAATAGACACTGTTCACATCAGTTTGGGTTAGAAAACTGAAGCAAACCCATACAGGCATCTGTCTGGCTCTGAGGAGATGCAGGCTGTGACTTGTTGGAATAACTGCTCCGGATGAGATTATGTAGTGATAAGGGGCTGTCGGCTTGGAGCAAGCAGGACAGCGTGTTCCCAGTTCCTGTCACCAGTTCAGGGCTTTTTGTTGAACCATCAGCAACAGGGAGAGGGGTTTCTAAACAAGTTTAATAGAAGGTACTCGGAAACCAAGAGGAGCTGTTTTGCACTGTCCTCAAATGAGCAGCAGCACTGAGGTCTTATCAACATCAACCTCACACCAAGAAAACTGGCCAAGCAATGAGTCCTGCAGTTTTGAAGATACTGGATACCTGGAGTGTTGAGATTTCAAGGCTGGTTGGAGAAAAAAAAGAGACATATATGGTTCCTTAGACAGTAAATTTTCACTTCCCTGAAATAATCCTAAACCAGTCAGGATGACATTCGATACAAAGTCCTGGTGACTGAGGGAGTGTTCAAACTGAGTTTAAACATATCGTTATTTTCTGGTTTAGGCTGGGAAAGGGGGATGTGGCCACACAGAGCAGCACCATTTGGAGTCAGCTCATGCATGGAGAGCTCCTCAGCACCCCCTGTGAGACCACCAGCCCCTGGCAGTCACAGTGAGTGCCTGACCCCAGTGGGTGCTGTGGGACAGCCTCCCCCAAATGGTGCATATCCTGAGGCAGGGATATTACTAACTTCCAAAAGGCAAAGAGACCCCACTCCCTATCTAACCTAGCTGGGGATAATTTGCTTTTCCAGAAAAACATCCAAGTCCTGCAAAAACCTCGGAGCTGTTGGCCACCAAGACACCTTGAGCTGCCAGAGATGTGACGTTGGTTGACACCATCCGAGTGCCGAGCAGCAGATGTTACTGGCTGCCACTACCCTCCCCATCACTTTCTCTGGAAGAGAAAACACATCTCTCCAAGCAGGGTCATTCTCCACATCAGCCCAGAGCCTAAAACCACCTCCCTGTCCGTGGTGGGAGCCCTTCTCCAGCTGCCCCGCGCCGCTGCAAGCTGCTTGGTGGGGAAGACGAGGCGCTACCAGCTGAATGAAAGCCCCACTCCGCTTCAGTGGAATTTTAGCTCCTTTTAGGCAGTGCAAACCCTTTGTCCTCTTCTCCCACTCAAAGGCAAGGCTTTCTCTGAATGCTCTCTTCTCCTTGCAGATCCCAGCCCTGTGCTGCGGTGCAGCGAGCTGTGCTTTCCAGGCACACTCTTCCTTCCCAAGTAGACCGGCTTCCTGGCAAAGTCCCCACTGTACAGCGTGTCCTTTGCAATCCCAGCTGCCAACAACCCTGTGCGTTCCTCCTCCTTACAACAAGGACCTCGGGGCGATAAGGATCTTTGCGAAGCTCCCCAGGGGAAGAGGATGTTTTGGCTGGGGAAATTTTGATTGAAAGGAAGGAGAAAGCAAGCTCAGAGGGAGTCTGGCACCTGCTGAGCTTCACTAAGTAATTCCAGGCTCCTGGGAGGACCTGGGCGTGCTGCTGGAGCTGGGCACGGGAGGGCAATGGGCGGTCGGGCTCCTCCTTTTCTTGTGGAGGGAAATGCTTCGATAACTTTGGAAGAGCTGTCTCCAAAGTCGAAGGGCTTGGAGAGCCAAGATGGGGCCTGGTTGGGGCAGAGGGGGGGGCTGTGACAGTGTTTGCTGCTCCCCTGCTTTGCAGGACCACCCAGGGCAAGACTGGCACTGGGAGGCGATGTGGCAGGCAGAGCTGTGAGCCCTGGTGTCTTTGCCCAACCACAGGTCACTCATAGCACACCTTCCCTGCTCTGTCCCCCCCATGCCCACCCCTGGGTCAGCCTCAGAGGAGGAAGCCCCCATCCCAGGCAGATGGGCACAGCCTGCAGAAATGCCAGCTTGGCATCTCTTTCCTCCCAACCTGAAGACAAATTCCTGCTGTCACAGTGGCCCTTTGGTAGGCAACTTATTTACCTTGGATGCTGCAGCCTTGTCGTTCATGGAAATGTTTACCCTAAATATTTAACATTTGGACTGCATAAACTGAAGCTTCCTGGGGAAGAAGCCCAGGCTGCAGCCCGAGCAGGTATTAATGTCTCTTCCCTTGGTGCTGCAAAAGTTAAAGATACTTTCTCGCTTCTCCCCGAGAATGACATCCTCAGCACCTCAAAATCAGATCTTTTTTAATCCAGCCAGAGGCCTCCTCATTGCTTCCTGATGAGAAACACAGGAGACCTAACAACAGCCCTTTTAAAAACAACATCCCCGATTCCACTAACTTGTTAAACAGAGAGAGCCTGAAAAGTGCCAACACTCCTATGAGAAAAGACGGGAGGGAGAGAGAGAGAGAGAGAGAGAGAGAGGGAGGAAAGAAAAAGCAGGTTATTTATAACGCCAGGCAGCATTAGGGTCTCTTCAGTCTCTACTGCAAACTGGCTGCTGCTGGGAGGTCACTCCCCAAAAAACCTGCCGAGCCCGTGACCTGCAAGCACAATATTTGATCTGGCATCCAGGGTGGGCACCAGGCTTTGCGAGTTGGGAGACACACTCACATGCTGCTTGCCACACGGGAGATCCCGGAGAAGAGCAGCAAGGCTTTGGGAAGGAGGCTCTTAGCTTGGTAAGTCCACCTCTACATTTATTATTTGTTTTTTTGAAGGCTGATTTCCATACCCTTGCCTCAGCGGGCAGGCGGCTGCCACGCAAAGCAGATGCCAGCGAGCCGGGTGGCATCAAGCTTGAATGCCAGCGCTCCCAAGCCGCCGCAGCAGGGAAGTCCTCTCCTGCTCCCCATGTCTCTCACCCCTCTGGCAGTTCCTTGCTCGTTTTGCCCAGAGCTGGGCACCTACAGCCACCAGCACCCAGGTGTGGGCAGCACCCGCTCACTGCATCCCTGCCCAGCACAGCTCTGCCCGTCCCATCTGCTGGGGCGCAGGGGAAGAGGGAGCTGGTTTCATGCCTTGCTTTGTGTCTTTGCTCCAAGACTCTTGCCCCTTTGCTCCAAAACCTGCTCCCTCTCAGGGTGAGGAGCCGACCCCATTATCCTGGCAGTCTGTGGTGTGGCTGATGATAGCATGGATCTCGTGGCCAGCACACTCAGCTCAGATCCCACCCCAAAATCAGGGCTGAAACCCCCTGGGGAGGGGAGAAGCATCCTTCAAATGAAGCAAGGGGCAGTGGTGTCTGCTAAGGACAGGCTCTGCAGCTGCCAGTATGTTGAAGGGGGGACACTAGAAAGAGTGGAGGAGTCTCCACAGATGGCTCCTGCCCTGCACAGAGGGAATGAGCAGCCAAGAAGCTCTGCAGGGGTGGAGAAGTCCCTGTGCAGAGCAGGGTGGCTCTGGTATTTCAGCAGGCAGAGTGCCCTGGAGCAGAAGACACTCCTGTGCCACAGCCAAGCTCCCAGAGGACCACGTCTCCTCCACCCCTCAGCTGCACAAGGGGGCAAGGAGGGACAGGAGGAGAAAGGAAAGGAGCCGTTCCTGCCTGCCACCCTCTCAATCCCTCTTTCTTCCAGCAGGAGCAGCCTGCCAGGGTGCCTCGGTGGCAGGGCAGCCGCCGGCTCAGAGCAAACTGTGCCCCCTTTGTCTTCTGGGCAAGGCACCCCCTCCTCGCTGCGGGGTGGGGACGCGGCGAGGTTTCATCGGGCAGCCCCCCGGCGAGGAGGGACCCCGGCCCCTGCCTGGACATCTCCTGCCGGAGCGGGGCTGGCAGCGATGCACCGAGAGCTGCGCTCCCAGCCACGTAGACGGCAGCCAGCAGGCAGGAGCGGCTCCGAGCAGCGCAGCCCAGAGTATGTCCTGGAGGCATTTCAAGCTGCCTCACCCCAGGCCTCTCCGAGAGCTCTTTTAGTCCCAAGACGAGGGGAGTCAGGATCACAGAATGGTTTGGATCGGAAGGGACCTCAAAGCCCAACCAGTTCCAACCCCCGTGCTATGGTCAGGACACCTCCCACTGGATCAGGGGGCTCAAAGCCCCATCCAACCTGGCCTTGAACACCTCCAGGGATGGGGCAGCCACCACCACTCTGGGCAAGCTGGGCCAGGGCCTCACCTCTCTGATCGTGAAGAATTTCTTCCTAATGCCTAATCTAAATCTTCCCCTTTCGAATTTAAAGCCATTCCCCCTTGTCCTATCACTACAGGCCCTGTAGAAGTCCCTCTTCAGCTTTCTTGTAGCCCTTTCAGTGCTGGGAGGTTGCTTTAAGATTTCCCTTATAGGAATCACAGAATCACTTGGCTGGAAAAGATCTTAGAGATCAAGTCCAACCATACCTGTCCACTACTAAATCATGTCCCTAAATGCTTCATTTACCTATCTTTCGACCACCTCCAGAGATGGTGACTCAGCCCCCTCCCTGGGCAGCCTGTTCCAAGATGAATGGCATAGCTGGACTCCTCCTGCCAGCACAACACCCTTGGGCAGCCCATGGGTTGGCTGCAAAGACCACACCAAGCTGAGGGGCTCAGGGATAGGTTTGCCTTTCTCCAAGCCCTCAGCCCTGCTCTCTTCTGGATGTCAGCCCTCAGTAGGCTGGATTTCACCAGCAAGGTCCAGGTCAGGTGATGACTCCTCTCCCTGGTCACACTGGGCTCAAGGGGCTGACAGATGCTGCCCCATTTCATGTCAAGGTTGAGCTCAGGAAATCTAAGCTTGAAAGTGATTTCATTTAAAAAATAAGGCAGAAGTTGTTTACCAGGATTTCCATCAGTCCCAAGCAGCACAAGCATCCTGCATTTTGTGGGGGAAGGGAGAGCTGGATGAAACCCACAGCGAATCCTGTCACCAGTAAAAGCAGCATAAATATAGCTCCATCGAAACATGCTTCGAGTTCCATCAACCTGTTCTCACAGCTACTGCTCTCCTCCACTCGGCCAGAGAGCGGCCCAGTCCTTTCTCCTCCCTCCCATGCAGAGCACAGATGAATCCCAGGCACCCCAGGACAGGGATGCATCACCTTACACAAACTCAGACCATACACCCACAGCTCCATCCTCTATTCAGCTGTAACAGAAATACCCACAGGGCATCCAGAGGGACCTTTATAGACTTGAGAGGTGAGCCCATGTGAACCTGATGAAGTTCAACAAGGCCAAGTGCAAGGTCCTGCACCTGGGTCAGGGCAATCCCAAGCACAGTTACAGACTGGGCAGAGAATGGATTGGCAGCAGCCCTGAGGAGAAGGACTTGGGGTGCTGGTGGATGAGAAGCTCAACGTGAGCTGGCAATGTGTGCTCACAGACCAGAAACCAACCGTGTCCTGGACTGCACCCAAAGCATTGGGACCAGCAGGTCAGGGAGAGGATTTTCCCCCTATACCCTGCACTGGTGAGACCTCACCTGGAGTCCTGTGTCCAGCTCTGGAGTCCTCAGCACAAGGACTCTGTTAGTCCAGATGATCCAAGGGCTGGAGCACTTCCTGTAAGAGGAGTTGGGGTTGTTCAGCCTGGAGAAGAGAAGGCTCCAGGGAGACCTTAGAACAGCCTCCCAGTATTTAAAGGGGCTCCAGAAAAGCTGGGGAGGGGCTCTTGATCAGGGAGGGCAGAGATAGGATGAGGGGGAAGGGTTTTCAGCTGAAAGAGGGGAGCTTGAAATGAGATCTTAGGGAGAAATGTTTTCCTGTGAGGGTGGGGAGGCCCTGGCTCACATTGCCCAGAGAAGTGGTGGCTGCCCCATCCCTGGAGGTGTTCAATGCCAGGTTGGATGGGGCTTTGAGCCCCTGATCCAGTGGGAGGTGTCCCTGCCCATGGCAGGGGGGTTGAACTGGATGAGTTTAAGAACTCTTCCAACCCAAACCATTCTGTGATTCTAATTAAAGATTTTGCAAACAATTATCCCCTGGGATGGAGGTTTCTAGCAGGCCTGAGCTGAAAAGAGAGAAGATCAGGTACCTGCAAGCAGGGGACATGTCTGCAGCTGCACTTTTTTGGGGTAGGATCCACTCAGGTCCCCTGGGTTCTCCAGCTGTGCTGCCAAGTGCCACCAACCCCAGGCAGGGCTGCAACCACATCCAACCCCCCTGAATTCCCAGCGTGCACTTACATCAAACCTGACACTGCTGATGGTTTCCTCTCCATTTCTCCTCCCCCCAGGTCCTTCCAGCACCAGCATCATGCGTTGGGCTGCCGTCCTGATCATCACTGGGCTCTGTGGAGCCTCCCTGGGCCAGTACAATGAAGAAGAAGACCTGGCTTGGTTGCAGTACTACATGCGGCAGTCCCGGATGTCCTCCTACAACTACATGCCCTACTACGAGGACGAGAACACCCCTTACGTGTACTCCTACCTCCCAGCTCCAGACACAGAGGTAGAGCCTGGCCCCGAAGCCCAGCAAGCCTCTTCTTCCTGGCAGTGTCCCCAAGAGTGTGATTGCCCCCCTAACTTCTCCTCAGCCATGTACTGTGACACCCGGAACCTGAGGTACCTGCCCTTCGTGCCCACCAGGATGAAATACGTCTACTTCCAGAACAACCAGATCACTGCCATCCAAGAGGGGGCTTTTGACAACGCCACGGAGCTGGAATGGCTCGCGCTGCACAACAACCAGATCTCCAGTGAGAAGATGGGCAAGAGGGTCTTTGCCAAACTCAAAAGCTTGGAGAGGTTGTACTTGAACAACAACAACCTAACCAAGATGCCCAGCCCCTTGCCCCGGTCCCTGAGGGAGCTCCACTTGTCTTACAATCAGATCTCCAAGGTCCCATCCAATGCTCTGGAGGGTCTGGAGAACCTCACAGCCCTGTACCTCAGCCATAACTTCATTTTTGAGATGGGAGCATCCCTCAAAGGGCTCAAGTCCTTGATCCTTGCTGATCTGAGCTACAACCACCTCAGGAAAGTCCCTGATGGGCTCCCAATGGCTTTGGAGCAGCTCTACCTAGAGTACAACTACATCAATACCATCCCAGATGACTATTTCAAGGTCTCTCCCAAGCTGCTCTATGTACGGATGTCCCACAATAGCCTGACAAATCAAGGTCTCTCCAGCAACACTTTCAACAGCAGCAGCATCCTCGAGCTGGACCTCTCTTACAACAGACTCCAGAAGATCCCACAGGTCAACACCAACCTCGAGAACCTTTACCTTCAAGGGAACCAAATCAATGGTGAGCAGAAACACGTCAACCAAAGCGCAGTGGTGCAAGGGGTGGTAGTGCAACAGGGGGAGGTGGGAATGGAGAATCTGAGGTAACAGTTTGAGCAAGAAACTGGAATTTGGGAGACTTCTAGGTGGCCCTCAGCAAGGTAGGAATGGGGCCTGTTGTGTCCCAACACACCTGGAGCTGATCCTGTGTGATCCACAGAGCCATTGCACTGGGTTTCCTAAGCATTTCCCAGAAGCCTGAGCATCTTCTGGTTAGAGATGCCTGAAACCAGCTTTGGGGAGAAGCTGATGCACAACCTGGGGAGAGGATTTCAACTTCAAGTCCAGCATTCCACACAGGCTGAGGGGTCACCCTCAGAGGTGGGGATTCTCCACAGCCATGGTCCCTGCACGTGGGAACACACATCACCCTGGCCAGTGCTAATGCAGGGGGACAGGGACATCCCCTGAGGTGTCTGCAGGGCTCAGGACCAGCACAGCCCCTTTCTCTAGCCCTTTCTTGCCCACCTTGCAGAGCACTGGCACATCCCATGGCCCCAGCCCCCTCCAAGGGTCATGACCTGCAGCCAAGGGACACATCCTTGCCAGGGCTGGGCCAGACAGGAGCTTGTAGTTATTAGAGCCATCAACGCAGCATCTTCTGCCAGGACTAAAATTCACTCCACTTAATACACAAATAAATAAAAGGAACAGATTGTTCTGGGGCTGCTATTTATAAAAAAATAAGCTAAGGGAAAAAAAAAAACAAACCTAAGTGATCTCCTGGAAAAATCCAGGCTTGCTCCTCTCACAGGATCCTCCTGGAGCGGTGCTGGAACCCCTGAGGAAGCCCAGGATGGGGATATGGATGTGTCAGTGCAACCATCAGCTGTTGCAGTGGAAACACACAACCCCGCACCCGGGAACTGACAGAAACACAAAAACAAGAACAGATTCCCAAATGTTTGCTTTCAAAAATCCATAGCAGTTAACGTCTGCCCACAAATGCCACGAAGCCACCGCGGAGCCGCTCAGGCTTTACAGCTATTTTTCTCTTTCTCCAGCTGCAGGTTTTGCCAGTGATCTTTAAAGCCTCCCCAGGATGCAGAGGCTGCAGGTCTGGGTGTGCAGCACCAACCTCTTTGCGGGGCACATCCCACCGCATGGACATCAGGGCTGGGGTTCAGCCCCTCCAGCTGTGCTGGGAGGTCCTCGCTCGACCACAGCAGAGCTTTTGGTCCCCTGAGCCCTTGGTTTGTCGGCGCAAGGGTTCCCAGCATCCCGCTGCCTTCCCCAGCAGCATCCCGGCCTGGAGCTTTGCTGCCCTCTAGTCGGTGCCTTCTCTCCCAAATCCTGCACAATTGTTGGAGTTCAATCCATCTCCTCTCTCCAAATTTAACTCGGGCTGGGTTGGAGTTTCCTTTCCTGGTGTTGGTAGATGAATGGAGCAGGGATGAGCTGCAGCTTGGAAAGCCCCACAAAACAGGTTGCAAAGGCAATTTCCATAAAAATCAATGTTTTATCTGTCTCACCAAGCTTTTTCCCCACCAGCATTGGACAAAGTCAGCCGGGGGCGCTGCCACCACTTCCAAACCGTGGAACAGGCACAAACTCACAGGCTCCTCCTACCTGCACCCTGGAGCATCAGTGACCCTTTTAGCCTAAGAGCTGAGGGGGCCAAGTCAAAATTGCAGGAATAATTGGTGATTTGGGGATGTTTTCTCTTTTTTTCCTACCCACCTTAACATAAATGGGTTCTCAGAGGTTGGTGCCCTCAGACCCATCTCCAGAGCAATGTTTCTCACATTGCACCCATCACAAAGGTCAGACAGAGCCGGGGCCAAAGCCAGTGCTCAGCTCTGTCTCCTCTTCCCTCCACAGAGTTCTCCATCAGCAGCTTCTGCACCGTGGTGGACGTCACGAACTACTCCAGGCTCCAGGTCCTGCGGCTCGATGGGAACGAGATCAAGCGAAACGCGGTGCCCCCTGACGCCCCGCTGTGCCTGCGGCGTGCCACCGTCATCGAGATCTAGCCTGGCCCTCTCCTGGCCCCCTCCCCATCCTCAGGACTTGGCTCCCCAGTCCCTGGGGAGATGTTCACTCCCATTTTAATGCAGCTTGACAGTTTGACTTGGCTTCCGCAATAGAGCAATAAGGATACTCCAACACCAGCCCACGTAGGTGGGAAGGATCCATTTGTCCCCAAACACTCCCTCTTTCGAGCTCTCCAGCCATGCAGGGTGGGACAGATCTCAGCACAGTTCCCCCTCTGACCCCACCAGAGCCACCCCACAAAGTGCTGCACCCCCACTTCGCCTTCTCCCCTGCTTTGGGTGGGATGCAGCAGGGCAGAGCTCATCCCACCTCCAATACGTGGCACTGAGCATCCGAGCCCAGTGGGGAAGGGGTTCAGGTGTGGGTCCTGCAGATCCAGCAGATCCAAAATGACTCACCCTGGGCCAGCTGCCAGCGGTCGCTGGAAGGAGCATCTGGGAAGTTGGGAGCTACACAAGTAAAGATTTCCTGGCTGCCAGCATCCCTAAGTCTAGGATGGGGAAGAGCAAACCCACTCTTCCCCCTGCATTTTGACTCTTCCACTGGCCTCCTGCACCAGACATCAAGGTGTTCAAGGCCAGGTTTGATGGGGCTTTGAGCACCCTGATCCAGTGGGAGGTGTCCCTGCCCATGGTGGGGATTGGAACCAGATGGGCTTTGAGGTGCCTTCCAACCCAAACCATTCTGTGAAATCTTTCCTGCTGCTGCCAAGTGGCTCAGCTGCTGAGGTTAGAGAGAAACACCATCCCACCCACCAGCTCAGCTCCAAGCTCCCTCTGGAGCTCCAGGCATCTGGAGTCTCCCATTTTTTAAATAATCAGTGTCACAGGCATCCGCAGCACGTTCGAATTTGCCAAAAGCCAAAACCCACCCAACTTGGTTACCTTGGATGGTTTAGTTTGAGAACCAACGGGGCAGCTGAGCTTTGGAGATGACCTGCAAAGCCGCCGAGGTCATCCAGACCCTCCGCATTTCCACTGCATGCAAACACTATAGGAACAACACCCCCCCCCCCCCCCCCCCCCCCCCGTGCTATCATCAACGCATGAACTGTAGATCTCATACTGATGAATAAAGCCCTTTCTGTAACTGCACGGAACGTGTCCGAGGAATCCCAAGTGCAAAATCCAAGGGATGAGCATCTGGGCTGCTCTGAGCACTGCAAACTTCCCCTCTAAACCAGATCTTCCCGCAGACGTAATCCGAGCTGGATTTGCCGTCTAGTGGTTGTTCCAGGCACAGCACGTGCGTACCCTGCCCTCCCCGCACCGAGGAGCTGCTGCTCCAGCACATCCCAGACGGGATGTGTGCAAGGATATTCATAGAAGGGAAACACACAAATGGAAAAGTGGCAGCTGGGAAAGGGAAGGGATGGTGGTGCCACAGGCACAGTACTTCTGGTCATCGTTTTTCAGATGCTTTCATGTTCTCCAGTCCTGGTTATTTTTAACAGCTAAGCTGAAGGATGCTTAAAAAAAATAAGTTCACAAATTCATATTTACAGTTCTGGAGATGTAGGGAAAGAGTCATTGCCCAGCCTGTGGGCATCTCCTCTGCACACCAGGCACTCCGTGGGCTCTGGGTTGGTGCCAGCTGGGGAGGCAGAGGCTGTGGGCACTCCATGGGGTGCAGGAGGGGGGACTCCTCACTGGTCTTCCCTAAACAGCCCCAGTCCCTGGCCCTGGCTAAGAGCAGCCCCCTAAACTCCAACCAACGCTGCTGCAGAAGCCTGACAGGAGGAGAAGCAAGAAGTTCACCCTGGAGGTGTTCAAGACCAGGTTGGATGGGGCTTTGAGCCCCCTGATCCAGTGGGAGGTGTCCCTGCCCGTGACAGGGGGCTAGAACTGGATGGGCTTTGAGGTCCCTTCCAACACAAACCATTTTATGATCCTAAGACCCCACTCCATCCCTTTCCTCATCCTTTCCCACATCCCAGGGACACCCATATCCTCGTTGCAACCTCCCAGAGTCACCTCAAGGAAGACCTGGCAACAGGGTCTGCTGGAATCAAAGCAAAGCCAGGAGAAGCAGCCACCAGCAGCTGCTTTATCCACGCAGAGTGACCGGGATTGCTGATTTACACCAGCTGGGGCACTGGCTCTGACACCCTCAGGGTGGAGGAGAGGGGGCACGGGGTCAGTGCAACCCTTTGCCTTGTTTCTTCCTCCTCCCCCCAAAAAGAAGCAGACCCCATTGGTCCTGGGCGAGCCCACAGACACCCAATCACTGCCTTGTTGTGGTGGGAATAGCAGGGATGGGGACTTGGTCCCCCCTCCTCCTCCTGTTGCTGGGAGGAGGTGCGGGATTCAGGGGGCCCCTGCATCCCACCAGGAAGGAGGAGGGGGAGTGCAGGGCTTTGTCCAGATCCACAGAGAATCTAAAGGAGGGGGAAGCCCCAATCCAACTGGAAAAAACAGCTCCCCAGCCCCCTTGGAGGCGCATTCTGAGCATAGAGTCTTTTTGGGGCTGCTGCAGGAGGGGCAAGGACATGCACATCCCCCCCTTCCCCCAAAGGAATATTTGGACTGAGGGTTTCTCCCAAGGATGCCAAAGCAACCTCCAAGCCATTCCCCCATGGCCATAGAGGGGCTCAAAGGCCACACGAGACCCTAAAAAACAACAGCTCCCACAGGCTGCCCCACGGGGACAGGCAGGATTTCTCCAGTTCTCCCCTGAACCCCCCTCAAATTCGACCTCCACTTCTTCCCAGCCTCTTCCCTCAGATTCTCTTCTCCTCTTCACTTCCCGTCCCCCTCCCCATCCCTTTTGCAGCATCCCTCAGCCCCAAACACTTCCCAAGACGTTTGCAAACATCCCTTTAGGAGGATATTTCTGCAGAAAGATGATTTGTGTTTAGAAAAAAAACCTCTCCAAATCTTTTCCTTTGGATAAGTGCAAGAAGGCAGCAAAGCAGTGGTTTGACCCTAACGTGGTTGGAGGGTCCCTCTAGACAAGGGTCGTGAGCTCCAGGCACGGCATCGTCGTGAATCTCTCACAGAGCCAGTGTGAGTCACAGCCCCGGGGAAGTGGAAGCCGACATCAAGTCCTTCAGCATTTCCCTTTGCTCAATTCTTCTCAGACTTAACCTAAAAACCTTTATTGAGTGGAGGAGTTGTGAGGACAAAAGGCTCGGTGGCCAGGTCACGGCTGCCGCCGCCACGCCCGGCCATCTGCATCCAAACTCGCGTTGTGACAGGCAATAAAAGTTGATTATTAATAAGCTGCTTGGATCCAGCCCACGGCAGCTGCGATGTTGCTGGGAAGAGATAAGAAAACTGCAGAGGCAGCAGGAAAAAACCCTGGGAGGGACCCAGCACGTCGTTGGTGGAGATGGCCAGGACCCCTCACCTGCCCAGCATCACTCGGGAACGAGCTGGGGTCCCGTTTCACAGAGAAGACTGAGGCTTGGAGAAACGGGGGGGGGGGGGGGTCGGGTCCTGCTCTCCCAGCTCCATATCAGGAGTAAAACAGAGATCGGATTTCAGTGCTCAAGATTTGGGGTGTCAGGATTTGGGGTCTCTCCACCCAGCTCTTGGAGGATGCATGTGTGAATGTTGGAATTGTCCTGTGCAGGGACAGGAGTTGGACTCGATGATCCTTGTGGGTCCCTTCCAACTCAGGACTTTCTGTGATCTTGGGGTCTGGAGCAGCTTGTGGGTGGGAGTCAGTCCCCTCCAAGGGACCAAACGCTTTGGGGGTCCCCTGGGGAAAGGCAGTGTTTGGGCATGGGGAAGAGAGGGATGGGCAGGAAATTCCCAATCTATTCAGCTTCCATTCTTGCCTCCCTTTTGTTTCCCTCACCATCTGTCCTGCAGCCCCGCACACCCCACGCCCCAGCTGCACGTGCCCTAAATATCAAGACGGGCTTTGTCTCAGCCCCTGCACCCCAAGCCTTGATGCCTTAAAGGTGCTGGGTGCTGGCATGGGCGTGGGGTCTCTGTGCCAGCCAGCTCGCTGCCAGGGCATCACTTTTTGTGGGGGGACAAGCTCAGCATTGCTCTTCTCCCTCCTCCTGCCCCAGCAGGGCTGGTGCTAAGACGGGATGCATTGCTCTGACACCACAACCGGTAGGATCCAGGGGCTGAGGACTGGAGCTGAACCCCAAAGGCAGTCCAAAAGGGGTCAAACAAAGGAAAAGGGAGTCTCAGCCCCCCACGTGCTGGCAGAGTTTGGCAGAGCCCTCCTAGCAGGCTCTGCACCCCAAAACAGTGCCGTGGTCTGTGCTGACAGCCCAGAGGGGAACTGGCTGGGCAAAGCCCAAGCAGTCCCTCTGCAGAGTCCCCCCCACTGGGCCAGGACCCGGGCCATGAGCCGGGCCATGAGCTCTCCTGCTTGAAGGGAGAACCGCAGACAGTGTTTCACCCCCAAATCCAGCCTTTTAACTCATAACAAAGCAGCCAAGGAGTCAGGGAAGGCAGCTGCTCCCCTCCAGCCCCGTCCTTCCCCTTTTCTGTTTTATCCGGTGCTATAATAGAAACAAACTCCCTGGTAAAAGGGCATTGTCAGAGGGAAAATGAGCCTCGCCCTTCGTCTGGCAGCTGGGAACGCCAAGGACGAGCAGGGCTTGGGGATATTGTTGCCCACAGCCAGTTCCCAGTAACGCATTTCCCAGCGGTTCCCCAAGCAGCAGGTGCTGTGGTCAGGCAGGTGGTGCATTCACATGGGGGCTGCAGCCCCACAGCAGCCCCTTCCCCACAGAACCAGGCACAGGGACACTCACAGGGACAAATGGCCTTTGCAGAGGGGATGGGCACAGCATCCTTTGGCAATGGGGCCACAATGTCCCTTGGAGATGGGGGCACAGCATCTTTTAGAGATGTGGATCCAGCATCCCTTGGTGATGAAGGCACAGCATCCCTTGGGGATGGGGATCCAGCAACCCTTGGAGATGGGGGAACAACATCCCTTGGGAATGGGGATTCAGCAGCCCTTGGGGATGAGGGCACAGCATCCCTTGGGGAGAGGGGCACAGCATCCCTTGGAGAAGGGAGTACAGCATCCTTTGGAGACCAGGGCACATCATTCCTTGGGGACAGGGGCACATCCCCCAAGGGATACCCTAACACATCCCAACACAAGCTGGCAGGTCATGGTGCACAGACCCTAATATCACCCTTACATCCTCCTCCTTCTGCCCTGTTTTTACCAGCTGGGAATGTGAGGCTGGCAGGGACCTCTCTGTAGCTGTGGTAGCCATGTGCCAGATGAAACTTAACTATAGAAAACTAATTTGATTTTAGCTCAAATCAAAATATTCCACTTTTTACAATAGTAACTGCTTCTTGTATCGCATGGGCAAAGCTTGGACACGGCCCATGAGGCACTCCTGGGTCAGTGCCACTGGCTTGGAGATTTGGCAGCGGGGGGGAGCCCCATAAGCCCTCCCCCAGCCCTCCCCAGAGCTGGCAAACACGCTCATCCAGACACACAGGGCTCGTCCCAGCTGCCAACTCTGGGCTGGGCCTAGAGATGTGGCTCAGCGAAAAGCAGATGATGAGCAAAGCAAGTGGCTCAAAACCCAGGCAGCTGGTGAGACTCACACGCCTGGTTGGAACCTGCCCTGGGCTCTGCACTGCTGTCCCAGACTCAGACACCACTCCATGAGGAAGCACAAACTGCTCTGGGGCAGTGAACACAGCCTCTGGCTATTCCCAGCGTCCTGGCTGCCTGTGCCCTGCCCTCTCCTTGCTGCCACTGTCAGAGATGGGATCTCTCAGGGCTGGAGGGGCAGCATCACTTGGGGTCAAGGGACATGGTTTCCCTCAGGGACAGAGGCACAGCATCCCTTGGGAACAGGGGCACATCATTCCTTGAGGATGGGAGCACAGCATCCCTTGGGAACAGGGGCACAACATCCCTTGGGGATGGCAGGGGATGACACAGCCTCAGGGCCCCGAGGGACGCACCCCACTAGGATCAGCAGCTGTAGCTTCTTCCTGCTGCAGAACAGGACATGTCAGGGCATCTCGAGCTTCCAGGGTGCAGTGCAGCAAAGATGGGGGCTCAGCACCAGGCTGCCCAACACCAACAGACTCATCAAATAAAAATAATTACTATTATAATATATAATAAGAATCGTACTCAACTCCCCCGGCGAGCTGAGCGAGCTCTGCCCTGACCCGTGCTGCGCAGAGGCCTCTTTTTCTCCCCAGCTCTCAGCCCTTCTCTGGGAAACAAAAGGTGCAAAGTTTAGTGGTGCATGAAAGAAGAAACAAAACCCTGGCCCCAGCTTGGCCCTGGCCCCTCCTAACACCCCACCAGACAGATGGCAACAGTTGTCCCTGTGCACCAGTTGCTCGCTGCCGCCAACAAACCCCTTTTATCCCCCAACAAGTCATAAATGAGAGCGTCGGAGCTAAGGGGGCCGGGATGGGGATGGGGACTGGGATGGCTCTCCCAACGGGATGCTTGGTGGAAAACAAAAAAAGCAGCTGAAAGCAGCTGTCCCATCTGTCCCAGCCTCATAGCCCCTCAGTCAGGCTCTTGTCACTGGGGTGAGTTGTCCCCCACAACCCCCGAGCCCCTCGGGGACACCCCAGGAGCAGGGACCCACTGCAGGGCCGGCCCTCTCCAGACCTCAACTTCATCCCATTCCAGCTGCTCACCTGGATGCAGGATGACCCCTCCCGGGGCTGTGGGATGTGCCCACTCTCAGGGTACCATCAGCAGCCCCCTGCTCCCCTTTGGGCACCCCCATCTCTCTCCCTGATGTGCATTTTAACCCCCCAGAGGGCTGCTCTCTGCGAAAGCTGGCACGGGAAGGAGACAGGGCTGGGGCTGAGCCTGCTGGCAGGTTTTGTGGTTCTTTTGGGGGGGGGGGGGGACTTTTTTCATTTCAAGCCAGCGCCACCGCCTGCCCCATCTGCTGCTGGAACCCCTCCAAGCCCAGCGAGCCGCGAGCGCCGAGACGGTTGTTGCAGCGCACGGAGGGGGAGGCGAGTGGGTGCGCGGCGGCAGCGGCACACGCGCTCGCATCTGCCCATGACCTTTGTGGAGGAAGGAAGGGTTTGGGTTTGTTTGGGTTTTTTTTTTTCCACCAGGTGGTTCAGTTTTAAGCAAGGATTGGAAAGGCAGAGTGATGGGTTTCCCTTTATGATGTTTCAGGGGCTGTTGGGGTGCTCAGGAGCTCGGGGTGCTGAGGGCTCAAGGTCCAACCAGGGAGAGCTCAAGGTTTGGCTGTGGCCAGTGTGTAGATGCAAAGAGAAGCTGGAGAGCTGGGTGAGGGAAGAAGAGGGAGATGAAGATCTGTCAGAAGGAAGGGGAGGCATGGAGCGTGGTCCCCAGCCAGGAATCTGCCATCCCAGCCAAAGGACAGAAACCAACAAGAGCCCCCATGCTCCCCCTGCTCCTGCAGGGAGGTTGGACTGGATGACCCATAAAGGTCCCTTCCAACCCAAAATATTCTATGACTCTATGATCCTGTGCCCACCCAGACCCCAGACCTGATGTCTGTCCACACCCCAGGGGCTCGGAGAAGGGCTTGACTCAGCCCTGTGGGGTGCAGAGCTGGAGGCAGAACTTGTGTGGGGACTCCACCACGGCAGCAAAGACTGGGAATGCTGGAGTTTGCTGGTGCAAGCAGCAGCGATGCTTGAATCTGCTGGAGGGCTGCAGCCCAAAGCACCACAGGCTTGGCACAGCACCAAGCCCTCCAAACCATCTTCCCATTGCCAGGCCATGTGATTGTAGAGTTTCTACAGGTTCCAGAAGATCCTGGGAAGATCATCAGGGCTCTACAGCACTGCAGGCAACAGGAAGCCCCAGGGTTTGCACCTCTCCCTTTTCCCAGAGCTGGGGTTGGGTGCTGCTGGCTGAGTCTCCCCAGATACAGGCGAGCACGGCTGCACCCACAGGAGTGCCTGATTGGTCTTGGCTGAGCAGAAATAGCTGGTTGCTTCAGCAAATAAAGAAGGCAGGAAGCACCTGGTGGAGGCCAAGCCCTGCACGAACGTGCTAGTGCAGGGAGGAGGCTCGGCAGCACCCAGTTTTGTTTCTGTCCCTCCTCCAGCTGCAAACGGGGGAGAGCCCAGAGCCTTAGCTGCTGCACCATCCTCACTCACCTCTCTTGCTCCTGAGCAACTTGTTCCATCAGCCACGTTTGGAAAGGACCCAGCTCCAGGGTGGGAAGGGGTAAAAGTGCTTCAAGGCAAGGATGGGACTGGCAGGGGATGAGGTCTGGCTTCTGTGGGAAGAGCAGAAATAACCCCAATAATCAGTTTCACATCTTAAATGCTGACGTTGCTTTTCTGATAACTGAAAACCACCCAATTTCTGCTAAAGACACCCCAGGGAAGAGCAGATAAACACATAAACAAAAAACCCCAAACATTTTGCAATAAGTCAACCAAAACATCCTCAGGGACCCAGCAGGACCCTGTCCTGGGGTGGTGGTTGTTGCTGCTGGGTCAGGACATTCCTTACAGCTGATTTGGGCTTTGCACAATCTCTGTTTCCCCAACAGACCAGTCCCCAAAACCACCTCCTACAAGGAAGGACAGCACTGCTGCAGCACACACAGGACTGGGAACCTTGCATAGACACCGGGGAGACAGGGTATTAAATCCCACCCACCTTTTAACTCTATTTAGGCACTAAACACTCTTCCAGACTGCTGGTGTAAGTTTTCCCCGAAAGCCAGCATCACTGTGCTGTCCATCCCCACAGCAGGGGTTTTGCAGGGGATAACCTGTTTACAGGTGGGTATTACACACACAGGGACACTCTCCAGGTTTAACCCCTGGACCCCACTGTGCTGGCAGAGCTCCTCTCTCCTGCATGTGCTGGGAAGGAGGCAGGGCCACCGGGCAAAGGGCTGAGCTCTCACCCAGGACACCTCAAAGGCAAATACTCCCTTATGCAACAGACCAACCTCTCATTACAGGGAATGACATTTGACCCAGGCTCCTTGAATTGAACACTTCCCTGCCCTCCTAGAAACACCCAAATAAAAAAATCCTAACAGAAACCCAGCAAAAAACAGATGAACACCCCAGAAAGTTAGTCCAGATTCCAGCAGGCAGGGGGCGGGCAGTAGCGGATCATGGAATGGTTTGGGTTGGAAGGGGCCCCAAAGCCCATCCAGTTCCACCCCCTGCCATGGGCAGGGACACCTCCCACTGGATCAGGGGGCTCAAAGCCCCATCCACCCTGGCCTTGAACACCTCCAGGGATGGAGCAGCCACCACTGCTCTGGGCAACCTGGGCCAGGGCCTCCCCACCCTGACAGCAAAACATTTCTCCCTAAGATCTCATCTCAATCTTTCTTTCAGATTAAAACCCTTCCCCCTCATCCTATCCCTGCCCTCCCTGATCAAGAGCCCCTCCCCAGCTTTCCTGGAGCCCCTTTCAGTACTGGAAGGATGAGGGTGGGTTTGGTTACTTTCTGCCTTTCCCAGAGCTGCCCCAAATGTGTAAAGAGAAAACGTGCCGAGCGCTGTGGCTCAGCGTTAAAGGGCAAGGAAGGGCTGGCAGGGGCCAGATAAAGATGCACCCTGAGCTAACCCATCTCACACACCAAGCACCACGATCCCAGCAGGCAAAAAATGATAAGCAAAATAAAAATAGCAGATGAGTCACCTATTAACAGGCTGGCAGGGGGTCTGGTTGTGGTGCGGGCAGCGTTGACTCTGCACTAAACACTCCATGGCGTAACAGCTGTATTTTTATCTTGGCTGTGAGCAACTCACATTTGAGATTCTCTTGGCTCTGCCTGGTGGCCCAAATGCCAGCCACAGCACGAAGGGCCATGCCACGCTGGCCACAGCATGGACTGTGCCAGCCTGGAAATGGGCCACAGCCCGTGCTGGGCCAGACAAGCCAGAGGCTGCCATCACCAAACCTTTGAACCTGGATGACTCCTGAGCTAATCAGCAACTGAATGGGACACCCATTCCTCCCAGTTTCACAAGCAGAGGCAATTTGGGTGTGTTTCTGGAAACTAATGAAGGGCTGAGTTCAAAAAGGAGTGGCTTTGACTGAGCACTAAAAACACCCCACAGATTGTTTTCCTCTCGGAGGTGGTGCCTTATAAAAGCAGAAGGAAGCAGGAAAACGGTGGCACCAGGCTTGGGACCCCCTTGGCATCACTGCTTCAGCCCAGGGAACAGGTTGGGGTGGGTCACAAGGACTCCTGCAACTCAAGCCCTCCTGAGCAATGTAAAAATAGTTTGGGACTGGAAATAGCAGGAGCCAATTTAGCCAAGGTGCTTAAATCAGGCCAGCTTGAAGATGAGTGAAGATGGGGTTAAACAGGAGCTGGACAGCCTCATCCCAGGAAACAGGGTCACAGTCACCACCATCCTGACACAGTCAAAACAGGATCTCCAGTGAGTCAACCCCAACTGCCTTCATCTTGACAGGCCCAAAGCACCCTCCACTTACCTGACCATTTCAATCCCATGATCTCTCACCCTTCCTCCTCTGCTGGCTCAGTCACCCATGGAAGGGCAGCAGAGGCTGGCTTAACCAGGAATTGCCCCTGTGCCTCATTTTGGATCATTAACCCCTTCTTTCCAAGACTTCAATTATGCCATTCCTAGGGCTGGGTGAAAGATCTGGCAGTGACTACAGAGCACCTTCATCCCTGGGACTTCTACAACCCTGCACTAATTAAATCCCCTGCTTCCCAAGCCAGAACCCAGCAGGACACCCACAGCCCTGTGTTAGTCATCAGGCCAATTCCCAGCCTTCACTTCTCTGGTCTAGAGGGGCAGGTTTAGAGCCCACATGGTGACTAAGCAGCTTTTTTTCTAAACCTCCTCCTTGACACAGCTGGATATTAAACAGTCACCCACTCTCCAACCGAGCCCAGGGCATTCACAGTGTGGGATTTAAGCTGCAATCCCAACCCTCAGCCTCTTGGCAAGTGTTCATCAGCTCCCAGCAAGAAAACAAGGCTATTTTTTTTTATACTGCTACATTTTTATTAAAGTAACAAAAGCATCCGTCTGTCAAAGGATCTGTACATTCTGTATATAAAAACACAGCTATACAATTAGTAACCATCCACTCCCTCCTCTGAGTGTAGCTTACAAACTTTCTACCATTTTCACCAAATACAAAAAGCAGGTCCTGGTCAACAGTCCAGCTTGTTAAAAAAAAAAAAAGAGATAGGAAAACCCCTCAAATAGACAAAATCCACACCATTCTGCTCTGCAGTCGAGTCAGGCTTGTAGGCAGAAGGAGGTAAAGCACACTAATTCACAGCTTGTACACGGAACCAGCTATGAGAAAAATGGATTAGACCCAAATTTGGTTGGGTTTGAGCTAAAACCAGACACTTTTAACATCAGACTCCTCCACACCAGGGACAACAAGAGTAAGACTTGGCTATTTTGGTTCAAGTAGGGGCATGTTAAGAGCAATTCCACTGTATTCCTTTGGTGTGGGCTGCTCTTCCCGACAAGAGGGAGGGAACAGAGTCAAAGTGGGGGTAAATCTTAAAAGACTGCTTTGATCCTGACAAGAAAAAAAAACAACCCAAGGAAGTACCACCCTCCAGGAAACTCCACATCCAGCCAAAGAGCCCAGCAAAGCCAACACTGCTCATCCTGGCTGCAGTTCTCATCATGGGCTTTCCACATTAGCAGGTTAAGTGAGGACTCCGAAAAGCACCAAGATCCCTTTTCCTTGAAAAGGGAATTTGCTTTGTGGAAGTTCCCAAGTCCTCCCCTCTTGGTGAGGTCACCCTATTGCACAAGTTCACCAAGAGAAAAGCCTCAGTGCTTCATTTCAGCTTCTGCTTTGCTGACATGAGAAATTCAAGTGATGCAGAGGGAAGTGATGCAATTTCAGAGCAACAGTGCTATTACTGTACAAGGACAAATAACTCACCGCTTGACATTTCTGAAGGATCTAACAATTGAGGCTGGTTTTCCAGTTCTGGAATTCATTATTTGAAGCTTAAAAAATCTCTGAACTTACTTTTCCATGAGTTCTCAAGAGTTGGGGAGCTGTGCTGATTTTGTTTTAATACGTTAAAACAACAAGGACTGTGGCAGATGGGAGGCTTCCTTCCTCTCCCAGAGCGCCCAAGATTTGGAAATATATTGCACAAATGTCTGAGAACTTGATTCATCAAAGGCTGGGCAAGAAGAGCTCTGGTTAAGCCAGACATCTGCCAGGTCAGAAAACAGGAAGGTAAAAAAAAAAAGTGAGCTGAGAGACAAATCTGGGGGAGTTTCATGACACCCAACCACGTCAATGCCCTGCTCTTTCAATCACTTCTTCCAGGATCACTGGGGGAGCATCAGCTGGTTAATAAGGCTGCAGTGGATATAAAACACCCTGGTAAAGGCTCATTCCCAACAGGCAAAGATTTTGGGGCAGCACTTCCAGCTGCCACCCTGTTTTTAGTTAGCCTGAGCCATTTAAGGACCAAATCTTGACCAATATCTGGGCAAAGTCTCCCTAAATACAAGTACCACTGGGACTCCAAAAGGAGTTTTGCTTGAATAGAGCCCAGGACCAGGCATTAATCTGTGCAAAACAGTTATGTACCAAGAGATCAGAACCACATGATGCCCCTTCCCAAGGTATTAGTGAAGACAACCACATGCTGATAACACAGAGGAGGAAGAGAGGGAAGAAGTGCTGTGACCTGAAAAGCAAAGTTAGGACACTAAAGCATCTGAGCATCCCCCACACACAGAGGTAAGACACATCCCCTCCCAATACTTCTGATTTGAAGAGAAAGGGCAACAGGGGGTTCTCCCACACCAACCTGCAGGGCACAAGGTGAGTTGCTTCAGCTCTTCTGGAGAAGCGACACGGCAAGTCAGCAGCATTGGATTAGGCAACTTTTGTAAGCAAGAGGCCAGACTCCACCCTTGGAGCACAGAGGCCACACAAGAGCAGGTCATGGGTTGATGTCTAAACCACAGAGAGAAGAAAGGCTTTGTAATTCCCAGCTGTCTAGTGCTGGTTTTGGGGTCTGGAGCACCCTTCTCAATGTGCAGCAAGCAGTGGGTGACAGCCAGGTACTGGGGAGCACCGGGAACAAACAGTGGTGCCACAGTAGCTGCAATGTTCATCTCGGGGACTTCTCTGCACACCCTGACTCCCAGTGCATTTCTGCCTTGCTCCACTTCACAGGACATCAATATCCACATGGCCCTTTAAGCCCAGCAGCAAACAGGAAAGATGGAGGGGTTGGAGCGAGGCCACGTTCTCCTGGCTTTGTGCTGGGAGTGGGGCAGGGCAGAGCTGCAACACTCAGTGACAACATCTCAGAAGAGATGTGCAAGAGCAAAGAAGAAGGATCCCAGGGTCCCCAGCATCACCCAGCCCTGAGGAAAGGCTCCCCCAAACACTGTATCCAGGCCCCAGATTGGTCAGAGCAGCTGGGGAGCGAAGTTAGAGGAGGTCAGACAGCAACTCCTTTGTCCCTTCTCCAACAGTATTGCAATACTTCATGATACAGCAATACTGTTGGGTACCAGGATGGTGAGAAGGTGACACAGCCCTCTCCCACCACCACACTTCCCAGGCTGGCTCATCCCCCTTGTCCTCTAATTCCAAGCTGCCCAAGTGAGCGAGCCAGCCCAAAAATTATCATCCAACACTAATTAGGTAGATATCAGCTTCATAATAAAAACTCATAAGCTTGCAACAGTTTTAAAAAGGCACCTAGAGCACTGCTTCTTTTCAAAGCACTGCCCAATATTTTAATTTTGGATTTTCTTGGATTTTTTTTAAAAAATATAAATAGCTCTTCATCTTAGAAATAGATCCTCAGGTGAGGTATACAGTAGCCTGTGTCTTGGCAGCGTAAGGACAAGTGGAGTATTTAGCTGGAAACAGTCATGATGTAGTTTTTGGAAGGACTGCTGCGACCGAACATCATCTGGTTCTTGCAGGTAAGCATCCCGTAGGAGCTCACAGGTTTTGTTCCAGTCGCTTCGTATAAGACACAGATGGAGCCGTCCTCCCCGATGCGATAAGAGACCTCGTAGGGATCCACCCAGAGGGTGAGCTCGCTGGGCAGGAGCTGGTAGAGCTGCGGGAGGCTGAGTCCAATCTGGCTGCCTGCTTTGCTGATAATGGGGTCCATTTGGTGATTGATGCGGATGCAGCGATACCCAGAGCCTTTGAAGGGTTTCTCGGGGAACCAGTGGTGTTTGTAGCGCTCTGCAAGGGAAATGAGAAGGGAAGAGGGATGAGGCACAAGGAGGGCTGTGTCCTGCTGCAAGCCAAAGCACATTCCACAGAGACTGAAGCGATGGGACCCCAACACCGTGTCATCCTGACCGCATCAACAGCCAGGGAGTAACATCCAGGGCATTCTCTAAGTTCAAAAGCACATCACCCCCCCCTTATCTCAGCACAGGGGCAAACAAACCATCCCTTCTTAGGGCTGATAACAACAGGCGGTGTCCGGCTGGGAGGAGACCCTGAACCACCCAGTCAGTGCTGAGCCCAGGCATGCTGGTGGGGAGGGGAGTGCCAAAACCTACTGACAAAGGGCTGAGCACTCCTTGCCAGGGCACAGGGCACACACAACAGCTTTGTACCAACTATATCAAGCCCCTGTAAAGAGGGCTTCAAGCAGATGGGGTGCACAAAGCCCTCAGAGACTTGGCAATGGATCTGCTTAGTTCCACGGCAGAGGCAGCTTTTACCCATTACACACAGGGACATCAGAGGGTCCCTGGGGAGGCACACAGATGCTTGCCCGTCCCCTGGGGCACACTGGACAGCGCTCAGGCAAGTGTAGAAATAGGTATCCAGCATCCCTGGGTATCCAAGAAGGACACAGATGGATGCTTGACCCAAGAGGACAGGGATGGGCACCCAGGGAGGGACACCAGGTCCTGGCAGCAACCAGAGAGGCGCTGGGGAAGGCAACCAGCAGGCACCCAGCCCTGAGCAAATAATAGAATTGTTTGGGTTGGAAGGGACCTTAAAGATCATTAGACCAAGGAGCACTTTAGAGCAGCCTTCCAGCACTGAAAAGAGCTCCGGGAAAGCTGGGGAGGGGCTCCTCATCAGGGAGAGCAGGAACAGGACGAGGGGGAACGGTTTTCAGCTGAAAAGAGGGGAGACTGAGATGAGATCTTAGGAAGAAATGTTTTGCTGTGAGGGTGGGGAGGCCCTGGCCCAGATTGTCCAGAGCAGCTGTGGCTGCCCCATCCCTGGAGGTGTTCAAGGGCAGGTTGGATGGGGCTTTGCGCCCCCTGATCCGTTCCATGATGACCGTTCCCTTCCCCCGTGCCCTTCTCTCCTCACCTTCGAGCGCATCCCGCAGTGCTCCGCTGAAGACCTGGAGCTTCTGTTCGCTCACGCAGCCCCGCGTTCGCAACAGGTTGGAAACGAAGCCCACGGCGGCGGCGATCTCGGGTACCATCTCTGCTCGGGGAGTGCCAAGGCGCTGGCTCTGCCGTTGGTTCTGCCGTTGGTTCTGCCGTTGGTTCATGCTCCTCGCGGCGGCTTCGGCTCCGTTCGGTCGCGCTCGGCCCCCTTCGGCTCCGGTTCGGCCCCGCTCGGGTCGCGCTCGGCCCCCTTCGGCTCCGGTTCGGCCCCGCTCGGGTCGCGCTCGGCCCCCTTCGGCTCCGGTTCGGCCCCGCTCGGCCCCCTTCGGCTCCGGTTCAGCTTTGCTCGGGTCGCGCTCGGCCCCCTTCGGCTCCGGTTCGGCCCCGTTCGGGTCGCGCTCCGGTCGCGCTCGGCCCCCTTCGGCTCAGCCTCGGCTCCGTTCGTCACCGCGGGCGCCGCCGCCGCGGCCGCTCTTTAAGTAGCTCCGCGCGCGGGGAGGTGTCCGCGCGGCGCCGCCTCCCATTGGCTGAGCCGGCGAGCTATGCAAATGAACTGAGCTCAGCGCCGTGGAAGCGATGACGACGACGCCGCCATGATTGGGGGGGGGAGCAGTTACGGGAGGACTATTTTTAGGGGTGACCTGGGAGGAGGAGGAAGGGGTTGCGGCTCAGCACTCAGCCACCCCCAGGTCCCCGCAGCCCAGCCCTTCCCGCTTCAAGGTTGCAACCTCCCCACTCAGCCCCGAGGACCAGCTTTGGGAGTCATGGAATCGTGGAATAATTAACGTTAATAATCTAAGCGCATCCAGCCCAGCCCCACCGTGCCCACTAAACCATATCCCAAAGTGCCACATCTACACTGTCTTTGAACCCTTCCAGGGATGGAGACTCCACCACTGCCCTGGGCAGCCTCTGCCAGGGCTTCACCACTCTTTCAGTAATGAAATCTTTCCCAATATCCAGTCAAAACCTCCCCTGGTGCAATTTGAGGCCATTTCCTCTCATCCTATCGCTTGGTACTTGGGAGAATGGCAGGAAGATGCTTCAGGGGAGGGTAAGGTTGGACATACGGAGATGGTTCTTCACCCAGTGGGTGGTGGAGCGCTGGAACAGCTCCCCAGGGAAGCAGTCACAGCACCAAGCCTGACAATATTCCAGAAGCATTTTGACAATGCCCTGCGACACACGGGGTGAACGTTGGGGTTGTCTTGTGCAGGGACAGAAGCTGGACTTGATGATCCTTGTGGGTCCTTTCCAGCTCAGGTCATTCCATGATTCTGTGATTTTAGGAAGAAACTTTTTCCTGTGAGGGTGAGGAGACCCTGCCCAGGTTGCCCAGAGCAGTGGTGGCTGCCCCATCCCTGGAGGTGTTCAAGGCTAGGTTGGATGGGGCTTTGAGCCCCCCTGATCCAGTGGGAGGTGTCCCTGCCCATGGCAGGAGGGTGGAACTGGATGGGCTTTGAGGGGTGTCATCTCCCCAGGAGTATACAGGCAGGTTTCCAGCACCAAATTTCATTCCTTGAGACACATTCGCAGATCCTTGTTCCCTGGACAAGGCCAAGTCCGTTCCAGAGATCCCCAAAGCTTGCTGGAGAACTTGCCATCACTTGCACTGTCCTAGGTGAGTGAGGGAGATGAGGGGGAACATGACAATTATCACTTTCATCTCACTGCTTGAGGAGTTTTTGAGGTGAGGAGTGAGGACAGACACCCCAGGACCTGGTGCCTCCCTCCAGCCAAAAGCCAGGCTGGAGGAAACACAGGATCCAAGAGGAGGTGGCTGCAGTGCAGAGGACGTGTCCGATCGCAGAACAGGGAGAGCAAGCCAAGGCAAGCATGGAGCACAACCAAGTGTCCTCGATTGCCTCCGTCCAGCCCAGCAGGAGGGGAGAGGAGAACCAGTGCATGGCCCTGATGCTTTGTAAGATGCAAGCAGCACCTTGAAGCCACTACAAAACAGGGAGCTGCTCCAGCTGGCCCAGCTGCCCGCCACGCTGCCTGGGATAAAGGCACTCGCCCAGCTTCTGCTGAAACTGGCCCGAAGCTAAAGCAACAGTAGGAGGCCAAGCTCTATTCTTGCCTTTGCTTTGATCAACCATGAGAGTTTGTATCAAAACAGGGTGGGTTTTCTGAATGAATATTCCCTGTTGGAGAGCTGGGATTGTTTCGAGCCATTGTCTCACAGCCCCAGATGCCTCCCTTGGCTTGCACTGGGGGAGGATCTGAAGCCACAGCTCTGATGGGATCCCCAACGCAACGTGTTCTATGGCTGGGGCCTCATTTGGCTTCTCCACAAGCAGTGAGTGCAGCTGGAGAAAACCAAGGCAGGGAATTAGCTCATCAGGGTTTGCCTCTGCCCGAGGAGCAGCCCCGCGGAGGCTGAGCCATGGCTGGTTCCCACAGTGCTGCTCCCGTTCGCCCCGGTGCTCCCCGATCAGGGAGCCAAGGTTGCTGAGAGCACCGTCCTGCCTCTCCTCCTCAAAAAAGGGGATTTTGTGTGGCAGGTCAGGGGGAGGCTTTCAGGCAACCACAAGTCTCAAAACTCCAATTATTTCCCATGACTGAAGGGTGCAATAGGATTTTTTTGGAGGCCTTTTGCTTCCAGAGTCCGCAGCTCATTTTATTTGCACACACCGTGCATGGGGTTTCACACCTGGAACAGGAGAGGATGGCTATGTAGTAATGCATAACCAACCAAAGAGTAAGAAAGAAGCTTTTGAAATCCTAGATGAGCTGGATAGAACAGTTACCACCCAAGCAAAGGTCTGCACTGACCCTGTTTCATGCTCCACACGGCTTAAAAGAAAGCACTTTGAGCAGCAGGAACAGAAGTGGGGTCAAGCTTGCAAGAAGACAGAGCCAAGGGGTCCCCAAGTCCTCCCCTTCCTGCTCCATCTGCTACTCCATTCATCCGCAGAGCACAAGGAACCAAGCAAATCTCTTGCTATAAACCAGATCTGCCTTTGTAAGCTTTGAAATAAACCCCAGGATTAAAGTCTGAGGACTTTTTTTTTTGTTTTAAGTCAGCAACACACATGAAAGAGCACATGGGTGCGTGTGAAGCTGGAGCACAGCACAATGCCGTGGTTATTTATACTGCAGCCGCAGCCAGAGGCCCCTGGAAGAGGCTGCATAAACACAAGGAGTGAGGCTGTCCACACACAGCTTTGTTACCTTAAACACACCTGTACTGTCAGCCAGCAGCCAGACTCACAGCCCGTGGGCGCAGTCGGAATCAGCAGAACATTGGGAAGGAAGCAAAACCATCCTGTAGAAAATATCATTATATGTATTTCAGAAAAAAAAGGTCAAAGCAAAAGTAAATCCTCAACTTTTCTAAGGCACAGGAGGGCTGAGCAGAGCTTGTGACCTAACCAGCCACACTGAGAGCCGGGAAAAGGGCTTGCTTCCCCCAATCCAACTGAAGGATACATTACTGGGATGGAATCGTCCTATCCTGAGTCACTGGACAATTGTAGCAGGAGTTCTTCTGTCCTCCAGCTGGCCAAGAATGGCACTAATAGCAAGCACAGGTTCATTTGCCATTAGGGCTAACAGTGTTCGTTAAGTGCTGATGATGATCTAACCTTGGCAAGCAGGTTCCCCTGGTCCCCCCTGCTCTTCAAGTGGATGAAGTAAGTGGTGTCACCATTCTCTAAATTCAGATCTTCCATTTATTCTTAATCATTGTCTTTCTACAGGCTCCCTTTGCCCAGCTTACAGCGCCTTTGTCTCGTGTGTGTTCATAAGGGCTGACACAGGGCTCTGAAATCAGATTGTCGTCGTTAAGCCCTTCCAATAAGAGATTTCCTGTGGAGCTCAAGGATTTCTAAGCGGGTTATGTGCCCATAATTTCTGGCCCTGTTAGAAGGCTTCAGCCTTAAAGACAGGGCATAAGACTTAATACACGCTTTCAAATTGCTTTGAGGAGTTAACAGAGTAAACAAACAATTAGAAAATAAAATTCATTTTAAAAAGAGAACTTAGAGTTGGTTTTAATGCTGTTCTGGCTGGTTTAGTTTCCACCCTGTGTTTGGCTGGAAATGGCTGAGAGCATTTAGATTTCAATTATAAGAAACACACAACAAACCCGATAGCCAGACTAGATTTGTAACTGGTTTAACAGGAGTTCGACGTTCAGATAGGCTTTCAAATGCTCTGGCTCTGTTTATCCAAATGAGGTTCCAAACCAGCTGAGCTGGAAATTTTACAATAAAAGGGGAACATTTGGCTTTCAATCAAGGGTTAAGACTCAGCATGGACACACCAAGCTGCTCACAGGGACTTTTCAAGAGTCAGCAGCTCACGGTATTTTATGTACACCCAAAAAGCAACAGTTCCCACGCTACACTTTGACTGGGTATGTTTTCTAGGGGAGGTGGTGACAACTTTTTCAGTCTGCTGGGCTGAAGTTCCTAAGGCATGGGACACAAAACCCAGCATCAAGCTGTTCTCAATTACTATTAGAGTCAGCTGCCAGTCAAGCAGCCCCAGTGTCAATCTGTACTCTCTTATCAGCAGTAAAATAGTTACACAGAACTAACATTCAGCTCCTCCCTAGATGTGTCCCATAGATCCTTAAATGAGCTGTCACCTCTCCTGGATGAGTCCCTCCCAATTCCCTGAGCATTTGAGAAGGATTTCAAGGCTGTCTATGGAGATCTGGGAAGCGAAGGGCTGGCTTTCTTTAAATTAGGAAGAAAAAGATGTTAAAAGTAGTCTCTGGGAGCAGTTCTGAACTGTAAAAATAATTGGGTTGGTTCAGTTCTCCTGGTCTGTTTGGTTCACATCTCCTGATCTGTCCTGTTCAAATCTCCTGACCTGGCTGTGCCGGAGAAGGCACAGACAATTGTGCCAGCAGCCACCTGGTCCCTAACACCAGTTAAGCACAATCCCTGGGAATTTAAGGGGAAAAAAAGCCCAGGGGTAAGCTGGGCTCTTAATCACCGCTGTAATTGGTAACCCAGGTCTGACCCCAGAAACAGGCCTAGCAGGCAGGGTAAACAATAAAGCAAGAGCCTGAAGCCCAGCCTACACTTAGAGCTAATAAGTCCTTTCAAAACACACAGTTGTGAAATGAGACTGTGACTGAACCGTGTGAAATGCGACTGGCGGGGAGAGGGAGGCCATGGACAGAAAACAAAGCCTTTTTAACTTGATAGCTGTTAGATCAGACCATGGTTTACTGCACGTTCCAATTCCCAGCAGTCCTCACCACAGTCAGGACAAGCACGTAGAATCTTCTGGCATCTTAGAGCAGCCTTCCAGTAGTTAAAGGGAGCTCCAGGAAAGCTGGGGAGGGGCTCTTCATCAGGGAGTGCAGGGATAGGAAGAGGGGGGACAGTTTTCAGCTGAAAGAGGGGGGATTGAGATGAGATCTGAGTAAGAAATATTTTCCTGTGAGGGTGGTGAGGCCCTGGCCCAGGTTGCCCAGGGAAGGCTGCCCCATCCCTGGAGGTGTTCAAGGCCAGGCTGGATGAGGCTTTGAGCCCCCTGATCCAGTGGGAGGTGTCCCTGCCCATGGCAGGAGGGTGGAACTGGATGGCTTTTGAGGACCTTTCCAATCCAAACCATTCTACGATCTTCTAGGCAGGCCAAGCTCCTAGAAGCTTCTCATCCCGCATAACTCCGCGACACCGGGTTTCCCTAAGCACCTCACCCCCTATTTTGGTGCCTGAATGTCTCTTGTCAGCTTAGTCCTTTGTTCCCTCTGCACCACCTGTAACCTGACCCTCCATGCCAGCTCCCAGTGCCTTGGAATTGGCAGTGTGGACAGAACAAAATGTCAGGACACATTTTGAGCATGTCTGGGCAGTTTCCTTTGTAGGCTATCAGGAATCTTTTAAATATTCCTCTCCATTTCTGCACACATTTGGAGGTGGACTGAGAGCTGGATGCTTTTCCCCACAGCATTTGAAGATGGCAGCTTTGGGAGCCCAAGCCCAGGGCTTCAGCAAGGGACCACATAGTTCTTAGGAACCGTCTTTCACAGAACAACCTCTCTCTGGTCCACTTTCCTTACTGCATGCCACATTTCCTCATGGAAAACAACCTATCTGATCCACTGCGAATGCCACATCTGTTCAGAAGTATTTTAGGAAGCAAACATTGCTGCACCCATGGGAGCTGCAAACAGAAAGAAATGCTTTTTCTTTAAACTCCTTAGGACTTTGGACCTAGTTTTCCAATGGTGCTGAGCCCTCACTGGCTCCAGCTGCCTGAAGTGTCCTCTTGGGTTTTCTCCTTGACCTTACTAGCTTCTTGCTGAACCCATGTTGACAGCCTTCTGTGGAAGAAGACATTTGTTCAAAGTTCAGTATTATCAGCCGGATACGAAGCCTGAGACTGCAGTTCCTCATGAGGCTGCCTGGTTGGGGAAGGTGTGTAGATGACCTCACGCTGATTTCAGAGATGGTTTCCTGTTCTTTACATTTGGTTATTGTTTTTTTCCACATCCTCTCTCTGCAGGATGCCACCACCTTCGCCTACCTCTTGTTCCTGTCGAACAAAGCTTGAGAGAGTAGAAAGGGGGACAATAGGAAAAGTCTAGGGGCACTGCCCAAGGCAGCAGACCCAGAGCAGTGTGGGGATGGAGATGTTTCCACAGTCAGGTCCAGAGAAAGCTGTCAGCTGTAAAGCTTGGAACAGGCTTGTTAGTTTAGGAGATAAAGAGCCCAGAGCCCTGTCTCCTGCTCCAGCAAGGAGCAGTGGGAATCTGGGAGTGAGGTACTGCAGTAAGACATGCCCCTGGACAGCCCCTTGCCCTGCTCCACCCCTGCTGCCCTTGGCCAGCTCTTGACTATGACATCTTCCTCAGTCCTCACCTCCAGCATAATGACAGTTGGACTGGATGATCTTAGAGGCCTTTTTCAACCTTATTGGTTCTATGAAACAGCACACGTGAGACACAGATGTGCACAGAGGCAAACTGCCCCTTGGTAATTCTTCCTGGGGTTTGTCTGCCTTCCCCTCTAAAGTCCCCGAATAAATACTGGCTCCAGACATAACATGATTTCCCTGCCCACAGCTGGGAACAAGGAAACCCACCGCTAACTCTGGTGGTGAACACACCAATAACGCAGGACACCAGAGGGAAATCTTCCTCAGCACCACAAAGATAGCTGTGAACAACCACATGAGCTGAGCTGGTCTAATCATAGAATCATAGAATGGTTTTGGATTGGAAAGGACCTCAAAGCTCATCCAGTTCCACCCTCTGCCATGGGCAGGGACACCTCCCACTGGATCAGGGGGCTCTAAGCCCCATCCAACCTGGCCTTGAACACCTCCAGGGATGGGGCAGCCATCACTGCTCTGGGCAACCTGGGCCAGGGCCTCCCCACCCTCATCATGAAGAATTTCTTCCTAATGTCTCATCTAAATCATCCCCTTACAGTTTAGCAGTTTAGAGTCATTCCTCCTCATCCTGTCTCTACTTGTCCTTGTAGAAAGTCCCTCTCCAGCTTTCCTGGAGCCCCTTTCAGGTACTGGAAGGCTGCTACGAGGTTCCCTCCAGAGCCTTCTCTTCTCCAGAGAAGAGAGACAGACAACCAGTTGAGAGACAAACAACCAGTATGGCAGGAAACTGAGCCGAAGAGATGCTGTGTCTTGTTCCAAGCCACAAAGCAGAGGCAAGAAACAGGGCCCTTCCCCTGAGCTGCTGTCACAGCCTGAAGGGGGAAGGGGCCAGCATTCCTCCCCCAGCCAGCGTTGTTCAGGCAAACCTCCCTCCTCGGGTCTATCTCACACCTTTCCTTCTAAGGGAGGCTGGGGGGTTATTTTTAGGCATTTCACACTGCACTGATATGCAGCCATGCTACAAAAAAAGGGATTTTTTTATTTTCCTTAGAAATGAGAAGTTAAAAACCAAAAAAAAATCCCTTTGGCTGAAACCACAAGACAGGATTTTTTTAGGTGGTGAGAATGTGACTTGTCTGCCAAACTCCAGCTCAGCCAGAGAGCAATGCTGTGTGAGGAGCTGCCAAAGCAGCTCATTGCTGAAATCTGTGCTTCTTGCTTATAAAGCATTAATGCAGGGTAAGGAGTGTTGCAGAGCCATAGCAACCCCAGCCATTGGCAAGGAAATAAGGGCAACAGCACCAACAACACTGTTGCTGTAGCAGCTGGTAAGTGGATTTACTGACCCTGCTCGGAGCTTCATGACATCTCAGCACTCAGTGGGGATCTCTGGGCCTGAATGTGGTTTTTGAAAGCCTGTGAAGAGAAGTTGATTTACCCTCACTTTAGAGGAGAAGAGCAGGAGAGATTTCAGCATCAGAGCTTTGCACTCCCACCACAGCATCCTTTGCGTGAGGGTTTTATGGGACATAGAATTGTAGAATCATTGAGGTTGGAAAAGACCTCCAAGCTCATCCAGTCCAACTGTCAGCCCAATACACCTGTGCCTACTGAATCATGTCACAAAGTGCCACGTCCACGGGTTTTTTGAAGCCCTCCAGGGAAGGAGACTCCACATACGGTGTTAAACAGAAAACGGAGTCTTCCTGGGAAGTTCTGTGTTTTCCCACAAAGCTGAAGAGACCAGGCCAGTCCCATACAGACTTCAAAGACTCAGCATAGCAGGTGCTGCTTAACAACAGAGCAGACGAGCAGATCTAGGACTTCCAGATTTTGGCCTTCTCTAGTTTATGGCAGGTTGATCTGGTTAACTCCAGAATCTCGTTACCATCACAGGCTATGGATCTGGCCATATGGATCTGGCTTCACTTCCTTTCCCTTCCCACCAGCCCTGATTTTGGTCCACAGCTCAACCTTGCAGCAGGGATTATGTCAGGCATAATCTCTAGCTGCTATACTGGCAAAGCACTGGTCAATCCATCCCTCTCCTTGTGGTCTCTGTATGCTCAGACTGCAAATCCAAAGGAAACTTCTGTCTTACAGCAGTGTGTGGAAGGTCCAGGCTCCAGCGTGGGAGAGAAGAAGGGACACTGGGAGAAGGTCCTTGGGGTTCTTCTCAGGCTACACCCACAAAATATGAAAGAAGCCATTGCTTCCCAGAGCCCAGCAAACCTCCCAACCCTTGCAAACATCAATTAGAGCACAAAGAAGGCCCAGATAAAGCAGGGCACCACCCTACAAGAGCTTAGATCTGGGTGGTGCCCTTTCCCAAGACAGGCTGATCCCTGCTCGGAGAGGTACCTCCTGGGTAGCAGGTGGACTCTACAGGACTGCTCTAGGCTGTTCCCAAGGATTTCTTGCCCTCCCTGGCAAAGCTGGCTAATTGGGTTTTGGTGGGTTGCTGCACCTGGGCAGGGGGAGGCAATGTACCACATGCATCCTTCCTCCAGTGCTTTGCAAACCTCCTCACTATCTGCAACTTCATCATAGAATCACCATCAAATTGTTTGGGGTGGAAGGGATCTCAAAGCTCATCCAGTTCCACGCCCACCTCCCACTGGATCAGGGGGCTCAAAGCCCCATCCAACCTGGCCTTGAACACCTCCAGGGATGGGGCAGCCACCACTGCTCTGGGCAACCTGGGCCAGGGCCTCCCCACCCTCACAGCAAAACATTTCTCCCTGAGATCTCATCTCAATCTCCCTTCTTTCGGCTGAAAAAATTCCCCTCCTCCTGTCCCTGCACTCCTCGATGAAGAGCCCCTCCCCAGCTTTCCTGGAGCCCCTTTCAGTACTGGAGGCTGCTCTAAGGTCTATCTGGAGTATTTTTTCTTCAGGTTAACCAAGCCCAACATGCAACCAGCACGTTCTCCCCAACCAGACACAGCTCCTGTCTAGCTAACACCGAAGGCCAGTTGAGCATCAGAGCAAAGCAGGTGTAGTACCAGCATTCACACGTTTGCTCACTGTCTTGCAGACTCCAGAAGAAGAAGATGACGTGGTTTTCTTCTCTCTGCCTGTTGCAGAAGTCACATGGAATGTTTTATTATTCAAGAAAGCCAGGGAGGCCAGAGCCGAGCAGATATCTGGCTTCAAGAGCTGGAACTCGCCCTGCGCTGCCAGGGTGTGTGCAACCAGGGAAAGAGTTGGGCAGTTATTAAAGCAGGGGTAATTTACTCAAAAATCTGGGTTTAGGCATGGCTTTGGATTGCACACAGAGTTCATCTGGGTTCGGATCCCAGATTTCAGGTTAGAGCCACATTTATTACTCACAGAAGCAGCACATAAGCTCTCTCTTTATATTTCTGCATTTCAGCAACAACCAAGGCTTTAGCAGAGTCTCTCAGGGCGTTTTTCCACTTGTATTTAGAGGAATTAAGAGAGTCATGATTTTATTTGTCAACATTTGAAGACAAGAGGTGGGGGCTGTATTCCTGAGCCCTTTTCAGGTCAGACCTTGGTGCTCGTCCAAGGCCTTGATCTGTTGCTCAATTTCTGCTCAGGACTTCGGTCTCTCTTTACAAAAACCCTGGAGCTTCATGTAGAAGCTGGGTTTGGAATGAAACAGGCACATTTAAACCTGCTTAAGCTAAACATAACAGGCACATTTAAACTTGCTTAAGATAAACATAACTTCAATATCCTGAAAATGGTCTCCAGGAGGCTGCCCTGAGGTGTGGCAGGGATGTGATGGTCAAAGATCTGGCCCCAAGGACTCTGCTAGAGCTACAAGAGAAGGTCCTGAGAGACCAGACATCCTGGCCAAGCTGCTTCTGTCCACCCCTGCTGACCAGGGTTCCCCAGAGCTCCCTCGAGTGATTGTCCTCCACATCACCAGCTCACAGTATAATTAATGCTTTTGGGAGCCCAGTTATACCCCAGCCCTGCCCCACCCCACCCATCAGTAATGGCAGGGATGGTCCCACTCCCACCCCAGACAGCTATGTCCCTGTCTCCCACAGGGAGGTCAGCAAAGCCACCTGGGATCTCTCGGCACCTCTGGAATTTATGCAAGCACCAAAAAAATACACACGGTGGCTAAGACTTGCCAAGAACAATGGCTGGAAATCCAAAGCATGGACACTGCTCCTCACAAGGTGACAGAGAAAAAGGCTGTGCAAAGGAAACACTGAAGATCTGTGACAGCCATGGTACGTGGGAGGATGGAGAGTGGGGTGAGCTGTGTCTCAAGGGGAAGAGCTGCTCGGTTGTAAAAGAAACAACTTGCTGGCAAACATCCCACAGCAACCCTGGGGAGGACCTGTTCTTCAGCCTGGAGAAAAGAAAGCTCTTTATTCATTTTCTCTGCTTCTTTTAGTGGACTCCTGTCTTTCAGACTTTAACATGGATCTGCAGAGCCAGTTCATGTTTTCAGTTTGCTTCTTAGCAATAACCTTTTCTTTTCTAAATGAAAATCTCACCCTTTGCAGGAGGGAAGGAAAAGCTGCAAACCTGAGAAGACTTGCGATGACATCTCAAGTGTTGGCAACTTTGAGCTGGGATCTCTAATGGGGAAACAGAACAGTTTGAGAGCAACGTGGCCTTGCTGGAAAAAGGCAAAACAGCCATTTATGGGAGACAAATGTGTTCAATTGCCACGCAAGGGCCCTCCTGGGCTCTGGAACAGGCAGGGTGAAGGGTGTGTGAGTTATTATTAGCTGCTTTGTATGATAAAGAGGGCCTTCAGTTGCCTGGTCTGTGCAAAAGCTGCTGCACTTAGGAGTGCTCTTGAGAATAAGGGAGTGGAAGGCAGGAATTTGAGACCCTTTTAAGGTCTGTTTACTTTTCCAGCCTCCACAGTTTTCAAGGGCAAGTCTATGAGGCACATCTGAAATGGTTATCACAGTGGGAGCTGCAGGCACAGGAGGGAGTGGAGATCCCTGGAGCTCTGTCAGCTGGGACTGATGGGTCATGTGGGAAAGGTTTCCTGCACTGTGATCCAGGTTGAGAACAGCCCCTCTTGCAGGGGCCATATGAAAATAGTCCTCAGCCTTGTGTTTTCCTATGGCTTGTTGCTACAGACAAACTGGAAGGTGACTTTCCCCTCCCTTCCTCTTTACCCCCAGCCCCACCTGATCCAGGGGCCTCCCAGCTCTCTTTTCTGGTCTAAGGAATGTGTTGCCATCAGTGAGGGTCACACCCAGGGCTCTAATCTTATCCAGCAGAGGTGGAAACCTGTTCAGCAAGGTCAGGGAGCAGTACCCAAAGTGGGTCCATTGGGAATACTTCTCTTTTTCTCATGTTGGTCAAGACAGGGTCAGATCTTTTCTATCCCATGTGTGATGTCTTTCTTTGCATAGTTAAAGCTGCATAAAGTGTAATTAGGCATCCCCATATAATTAAGATAATTATGTAAGGTAAGCACCCCACAGGGTAATTGTGGCCAATTTTTAGCATACCCTGGGGCACTTACAGGGCCCAAGGTGGCTCTTCAGATGATTTACCTGCTCACATGTCTCTAGGTGTGTCCTAGGTGACAGCTTTGAAGTGGACAGTATTGTTGTGCTCCGGCTGAGAAACAGCTGGCTGGAGAAGAAGTACTCTTTTACTTAAATCCTCCTTGCCAAAAAAAGGAGTTTCATATCTTGTTTCTGTTCTGAGCAGGCTGAAACTGAGACTCTGGATGTGAGTGACCCAGATTCAGGTGTGACCTGCCAGAAGAAGGGCTTGACTTTGAGAGCTGTCACTCTGTAGGGGCAGCTTGGGTTGCTGCTTTTATTGAGGAGAAATTCCAGACTGGTTCTGAGAAATCATGGAGTCACAGAATCATAGAAGAGTTTGGGTTGGAAAGGACCTCAAAGCCCATGCAGTTCCACTCCCCTTCCATGGGCAGGGACACCTCCCACTGGATCAGGGAGCTCAAAGCCCCATCCAGCCTGGCCTTGAACATCTCCAGGGATGGGGCAGCCACCACTTCTCTGGGCAATCTGGGCCAGGGCCTCCCCATCCTCATCATGAAGAATTTCTTCCTAATGTCTAATCCAAATCTTCCCCCTTCCAATTTAAAGCCATTCCTCCTCAGTACTATCACTCCAGACCCTTGTAAGAGGTCCCTCTCCAGCTTTCCTGGAGCCCCTTTCAGTACTGGAGGCTGCTCTAAGTTCTCCCCAGAGCCTTCCCTTCTCCAACCCCAACTCTCTCAGCCTGTCCTCACAGCAGAGGTGCTCCAGCCCTTTGATCATCTCCATGGCCTCCTCAGGACACGCTCCAACAGTTCCATCTCCTTCTTGTCTTGGGGATTCCAGAACTGGACACAGGACTCCAGGTGGAATTTCCAGCTGAGCAGCATATCCCATAATGGCAGCTCTGTAATTGTCCTTCATGTGGGGCTGTTTATGCCAGGGCAGAAAGCTGTTTTCAGATTAACTATCTCCTCCTCAGCTCTGTAACCTTGGTAGCCTGATTTTTTTTGTTTTTTTAAAATCTACGCCACGTCGGCACAGAACAGTCTGACCTTATCACACAGCCACCCACACGAAAGGAGGGGCTTTGCAGCACAGAGCAATGTCAGCTGTGGGGAAGGCAGAGAAAGCAAAGCCTTGCCAGGCAGGTAGGACATGTGTGCTGAGGAAAGGTGCCTTGCTATGGATTTTGCATCTAGCTTGGGGTTTTCCCAGAAGCTGAGGAGCAGTCAGGTGGGGTTTTAACATAAGAATGCCTTAAAGAGTTGTAAAGGGGCCAAATTCCCAAATATGCAGGCATATGTATCACCTACTCTGAATAACTCAGTGATCCTGGGCTGGTTTGTCCCCCCCCTTCCACAGAACACCTCCAGGGATGGGGCAGCCACCACTGCTCTGGGCCACCTGGGCCAGGGCCTCCCCACTGTCACAGCAAAACATTTCTTCCTAAGATCTCATCTCAATCTCCCCTCTTTCAGCTTAAAACCCTTCCCCCTCATCCTATCCCTGCACTCCCTGATCAAGAGCCCCTCCCCGGCTTTCCTGGAGCCCCTTTCAGTCCTGGGAGGCTGCTCCAAGGTCTCCCCAGAGCCTTCTCTTCTCCAGGCTGAACAACCTTGACTCTCTTTGCCTGTCCTCGTATGGGAGGTGCTCTGGCCCTCGGATCATCTTTGCGGTCCTTTTCCAGGCACTTGAAATCCCCCAGACTGAAGCTGGGGGTATGGAGTGGTTCTGCTTTGGTATTTCTCCACAAACACAGCCTTTTTGAACCCACAAAAGCGCCCCAGTTCAGGTGCAGCCTTGGTACATGAAACTGCTAAGTTTTGTGGAACACAAATGATGGTTTTCATTTCAAAAATAGCAGCCTTCCAGTACTGAAAGAGGCTCCAGGAAACCTGGGGAGGTTCTCTTTATCAGGGACTGAGGGATAGGACAAGGGTTTTCAGCTGAAAGAGGGGAGATTGAGATGAGCTCTTAGGAAGAAATGTTTTGTTGTGAGGGTGGGGAGGCCCTGGCCCTGGTTGCCCAGAGAAGCTGTGGTGGCTGCCCCATCCCTGGAGGTGTTCAAGGCCAGGTTGGATGGGGCTTTGAGCCCCCTGATCCAGTGGGAGGTGTCCCTGCCCATGGCAGGGGGGTGGAACTGGATGGGCTTCGATGTCCCTTCCAACCCAAACCATTCCATGATTCTATGAAAAAGTGCGATGCAGCTGCATTAGAGAAGCTGGAGTGGGAGAGTGCCATCAGGGAAGAAAATCTAAATATAACCCTGGAAAAGCATTCCACTCTAATTAATTATAAGCACTGAAATAACATTTTTGAAAGAGAAATGAAAATATTGTGCTGAGCTGAGAAAAAAGAGGGAGGTCTGCCAGTCCTGGAGTGTGTTTATCCTGGGTATTGTTTAAGCTCTTGGTGCTAAATTACTGACAGAGCCCATCTGTTCCTGAATCTCAGCCCTCCTCTCTGCTGGGGCCAATAGATTTTGCTCTCGTCTGCACCCAAAAAAGGACTGCATTTCCCTTCCCGGCCGTGCCTGACGTGGCCTGCTCTGCAGACGTCAGCAGGATCAGCTCCCCAGCAGGAAGCTGGCAAGAGCTTCTTAAAAACATGTGACGTAGGAGACAGCCCCGCAGCACGGTTAAACCCTGCGCACGGAGGGCAAAGCCCGGTGGGGATGTGGAGCAGAGCCACGCTTCCAAAGAAGGAAAGCCCTCGTGTTGCTTTCTGTCTTCATAAAGAAGCTTGAGAACGGCCTCCGGAGCCTGCTGCGCCGCTGCCAGCACTGCCAGGGGGTGTGGTGGGCACCGGGAGGTTTTTATAAGGATTGGCATAACAACAAAGGGTTCCTGAAGCACATTCGGGGTGCCTGGATGCCTGAAAGAGCGACTGCATCCAGCTTCTAAGTGAGGAAGGGAAGGAAGAGAGGCACAGTGAGCATCTGGGGTGTGTGCTGAGGGGTGGCTGAGTCCCACCTACAGATGGAGAAGGGTGTGTTCATTTCTCTGCAGGTAAAATAAAGGGTCAGCAAATTGAAGAGAAGCCCCTCTACACCCCCTGTCCCCATGTCTGATCAAGGAGGAGTACTGAAAAGGGGCTCCAAGAAAGCTGGGGAGGGGCTCTTGATCAGGGAGTGCAGGGATAGGATGAGGGGGATGTTTCTCAGCTGAAAGAGGGGAGATTGAGACGAGATCTTAGGGAGAAATGTTTTGCTGTGAGGGTGGGGAGGCCCTGGCCCAGGTTGCCCAGAGAAGCTGTGGCTGCCCCATCCCTGGAGGTGTTCAAGGCCAGGTTGGATGGGGCTTTGAGCCCCCTGATCCAGTGGGAGGTGTCCCTGCCCATGGCAGGGGGTTGGAACTGGGTGGGCTTTGAGATTCCTTCCAACCCAAACCAATCCATGATTCTATGACACGGTTGCTCTTCAAGAGATGATTAATACAGTTGTTTCTACTTCCCACTCCCTCCTCCACCCCCCTAACCAACCCGGTAGCCTTTCAAGTCTTTCTCTGCCCTCCATCAGCCCCAGGAGAGTCCCCAAACTGAAAGATATGGATAGAGATTAAACTCAGGACAATGCCCTCACTCCAATTTCCCCACCCCCACTCCTCACTGAACAGACAAGCTCGGAGCAGAAATATATTCACACGCTGGAAGCACAGTGCTTTCTTCCCTGAGAGGTTTGGTTAATTGGCAGTCTCTTTGATGAGTTTCACTTTTATTGTTTTCAAGTTAGCCACAGTCCTCAGCCTGCCTGGGATTTCTCTCACGTCTGCAAGATTCGGAATCATTTGCTGAATCTGCTCTGAGTGCCTACCAGCAGGGCAGACTGCGGCTGTGAAATTCCATCTGGCTTCGGATACGACCGGGTGGACAGCAGGTTCCTGGACTCAAGTACAACTCCAACGTCAGAAGCAAAAGTTGAGAGTGTACCAAGCTGGAAGCAGAGCACCTCCATGAGGCACCTGGTCTCCTGTCCCCAGGACACAGCGATTCTCCCGTGAGCAGCTCTACAAGTCACCCCAGATCGCTGCTTCCCAGCACCACAATCCCACAGTGCAAAGCCAGCACATCCGTCACATCTCTGTGCAATCAAAGCTCAGGCCCTACACAAGGATGTGATGCTTGGGGTGGATGATAGGATGAGGGGGGAATGGTTTTAAACTGAAAGGGGGAAGATTTAGATTAGATATTAGGAAGAAATTCTTCATGATGAGGGTGGGGAGGCCCTGGGTGCCCAGGGAAGTGGTGGCTGGAGGTGTTCAAGGCCAGGTTGAACGGGGTCCAGGGCTTGTGGCGCCCCCCGGTGGCTCCGTGTGGGAATTACCGGGAAAGGACCAGCACCACGGTTGTGCCCCCGAGGTCCCTCCAGCCCCCCGAGCCTTGGAGAAGTCCACTCACAACCCAAAAGATCTGCCCTGGTCGCTTGTGCTTTTCTTTGGCACAGAGGGAGCAAAGGAGTCCCTGTCTTCCTTTTCGTGACCTCTTAAACTCCTTATATCCCTAAAAGCAGTTCTCTGCCAACCCTCACCCTGGATCTTGAGACTGAGTTCCTAGAATCAAGGAATCGTAAAGGTTGGAAAAGTCCTCTAAGTTCATCCAGTCCCACCATCAGCCCAGCCCCACCGTGCCCACTAAACCCTGTCCCCAAATGCCACATCTACACGGTTTTTGAACCCCTCCAGGAATGGAGACTCCACCACTGCCCTGGGCAGCCGATTCCAATGCTTCACCATTCTTCCAGTAAAGAAACTGTTCCTAATACCCAGTTTAAACCTCCCCTGGTGCAAGTTGAGGCCATTAAATGGTTGTCAATGCCCTGGTTTTATTCCTGACACTCTTTTGTTTTCATAAAGTTTTTTTAGGCAAGAGTTTACCCCTCTGTTAGCACTCATCGCTGTTGAGGGAATGGGATATGTTGGCAAAGGATCTTGTTCCCTGTGCTGCCCCAGAGATGGAAACCTTGAACGGGAAGAAAGGACTGTGAGATAAAACCCCATCGGAGCAAGATTTTGAAACAAAACTGTTCTTTCAAAACAAGGACAGGAACTGATGAAGCGTGGGGACAAAGATAATGTCTCTGCCTAGAATTAAGGGCACGTTTCACCCTGTTTACAGCCTGAGCAGGAGCCAGACCGACTGCTGAGCTGTTTTAAGCATTGGAGGTTAAAGGGCACCTGGAGCCGCCGCTTGAGTAGGGAATGTTTTATTTAAAGACTATTTGGTTGCTAGAACTTGTAGGGCTCAAAATGCTATTGAATTATTTTAAAAGCCTTTATCACACCAACATAGCATGGGGACAAATGAGAGGGTGACACATTTGGGGCTGCGGGAGGGTCCACATACATTTTCAGACCTATATCTTTTCTCCTTTGATTACAGCTTGGTGGTTGGAGGTGCAGGGTCAGCTCCTCCCCTGCATGCAGACGCCCGCCCGGGTTGTCTCAGCAACAGTTGCTTCAATACTGTCTTGTTGTGTCCTGTAAATGTTTAATGGGAAGCTTATCTCTCTTACCTATACAGATGGCTCAGGTTATGGAGCTTGTGAACAGGGATTAATTGGAAATGGGCAGATGTCAGCTAACCAGAAAAAGAGCTTAGTAAGTAATTAGATGAGCTGGGATGCTGTTGTGGGGGCAGAGGTTCCTCTGAAAGGTTCAGAGGAGAAAGGACAACCCCAAAAGGAAGTTCCTGAAGCCCTGCTGTAAGTTACTGGTAACACTCTTGGTCAGGGAGTGCAGGGCTAGGATGGTTTTCAGCTGAAAGAGGGGAGATTGAGATGAGATCTTAGGGAGAAATGTTTTGCTGTGAGGGTGGGGAGGCCCTGGCCCAGGTTGCCCAGGGAAGTGGTGGCTGCCCCATCCCTGGAGGTGTTCAAGGCCAGGTTGGATGGGGCTTTGAGCCCCCTGATCCAATGGGAGGTGTCCCTGCCCATGGCAGGGGGGTGGAACTGGATGGGCTTTGAGTTCTCTTCCAACCCAAAGCATTCCATGATTCCACGAGCACTGGAAGCAAATGCCAGGCGGCGGCCGTACACCAGAGCCCACCTTGGTGACGGCTGCAGGGTTCAGTGATGGATTAGCACCCAATACTCTTAGCTTGCAATCAAGGGCATCTGGTTCTTTCCTCACAGGGGATTGTCGGGGTGAGATGGCTGGGGAAAACAGGTCACGTTACACGGAGCAGCCAGATTGAACCTGCCACTTCGAATCCTGGCCATAAGAAGTTCAAGATCCACACGCTTTGGGGTCTTGAGCACCCTGATCCAGTGGGAGGTGACCCTGCCCATGGTAGGCAGCTTGGAACTGGATGGGCTTTGAAGTCTCTTCCAACACAAACCATTCTATGATTCTATGCCTGGTGCTGGTATTTTTCTAAATAATAGATAATAATAATTCAGGCTGTAACATGCATTGCCACTCTTAATTGGATTTTGGAAGATTATATGCTTTAACATATTCAATTTTTAAAAGATCAGACTATAAAAAAATTGCATGTGACATAAGGTGCATAAAAATAGAGAAAGAAAAATCCAGAGCAGCTGAAACAAAGTATTCCTCATGTGATATTTCCTCAGCTAAAATAACACCTGTGTGCATGTTCTTCCACGCATACCTAACCTTTTTGCAGTAGGTTTTGCCCACCTGCATGCACCTGCATTTGGGCACAGGTGTTTATGTGCAAGTGAGCAATTTGTGACCTGTATCCTGTGCACAAATCCCCCTTTGGAGGCTTGCTCAGGGAATAATCCTTGTGACTAACACTTGGATAGAAGGAAGGATCTGGAAACCATTCCCAGACACAAGGAGCACCCTGTTCACGCGGGATCACCGCCACGGAGAGCTGGTGAACACATTCCCTCAATCCTGATCACCAGGGAATGCTGGTAGGATGCCTGAAGTGCAGAGTCAAGGTTTATTTGAGGAACAGGACAGTCAGAAATCAAATGTGTTGTTTCACAACATCAGAGAAACTTGAGATTTGTTTATAGCACCTAATCATAGCAGTTTAGTGCCAAGAGAGAAGAAGGAAAGATGTACTGTAAGGAAAGAAAATGTGATGGGTGATTGAGGACTGCATCAAATTCCTCACGAAAACCTCTTTCCAAGTCCTTATGAAACATACCTGGGGATAAAAGGTGAATAAACAATGACACACAGGGGAAATGGCTGCAGCATTTCATAATCAGAGTGAGTCAGAGATGATATTTCTGGGAATGTACATGCAAAAGGCAAGAATTTGCCCCAGGAGGCAGGGAATGGTCGGTATCTGAAGATCAGCAGTTCTTTAGTTCCACTCAGTGAGCCGTGGAGAGAAGGGAAATCAAATGCCAGAGGAAGATGCCATGAAGCAGCCTTTGTAACAGGGAGTTGGTGCTAGGGAAAGGAGGCTTGAAAACAGAGAGCTTTAAACAAACAAACTGGTGTCATAAGAATCAAAGAGATGGGAGTCTCTCCGGGCTGTCCCACGTAGGCAAAGTGCCCTGAACGTCTGTCTGAACAAAGACCTGCCCGAGACCTACCTGGTGTGATTCTCTTTTGAAGGAGGGAACCTGAAGAGCTTTAAAGCTCCTAATTTCTTGTTGTGAATCTGAACAAAATCAGATGCCAGACATTTAATCATAGAATGGGTTGGGAGGGACCTTAAAGCCCATCCAGTTCCACCCTCCTGCCATGGGCAGAGACACCTCCCACTGGATCAGGGGCTCAAAGCCCTATCCAACCTGGCCTTGAACACCTCCAGGGATGGGGCAGCCAACACTGCTCTGGGCAACCTGGGCCAGGGCCTCCCCACCCTCACAGCAAAACATTTCTTCCTAAGATCTCATCTCTATTTCCCCTGTTTCAGCTCAAAACCTTCCCTCTTGTCCTATCCCTGCACTCCCTGATCAAGAGCTCCTCCTCAGCTTTCCTGGAGCCTCTTTCAGTCCTGGGAGGCTGCTCTAAGGTCTCCCCAGAGCCTTCTCTTCTTCGGGCTGAACAACCCCAACTCTCTCAGCCTGTCCTCTTACAGGAGGTTCTCCAGTCCTCGGATCATCTCCGTGGCCTCCTCTGGACGTGTTCTAACAGATCCATGTCCTTCCTGTGCTGAGGACACCAGAACTGAACACAGGACTCCAGGTGGGGTCTCACAAGAGCAGAGCAGAGGGGGAGAATCACATCCCACGACCTGGACAGACCATGTTACACTACACACAGCAGTGCTGGCTCTTCAGCCGGGGCTTCCCGCAGGATGGCTCTCATGGCCACAGCAACGTGAGTCTTTAGGCTATACTAAATGATTTCTTTGGAAGGACAGAAAGGGATTTGGACCAGGACAGCTCCCAAATCACTCTCAAAGCTCTCCGTTGGGCAGCTGAGCAGATGACAGGCCCATAGGCGTTCCAGCTGTCTCTTCTTTGCACAGATCCTATTACATCAGCCACCGTCAGCTCCGTGTGAAGGACACATCCAAGGGTTATGTGACTTGGAGGGGGGAGAGATCCTTTTTCAGGACTGCATTTACAGGCATCGAATTCAGTGGTGGTAACGTAAGCAAGTGTACACATACCCAGTGGAGGTGGGGCCAGGTTTTCACATGTTTGGCTGCTGATACTGCAGTCATTTTTCCTTAATTCTCCATTAGACTCCTGAAGAAAGTGGGACAATTTTCCAAGGAGGTCAGTAGCCCCCAAGTAGAGCTCAGCTACTAAAAGCTCCTTAGCCATTGAGAGACCAGCAATATAACCAAAGCTCTTGATAGGAGACCCAGACAGGTCTCTTTAAACATGTTCCACACATCTTTAATTGAGTTTCAGCTTCCAGAGTCTATTCCTTCCCCTGCCTGCAGCTTAACTCCAAGCCTCAGGACATGCAGAACATTAAAGCTGAGGTAAAGACATTCCCAATTATTTCCTTTGGTCCAGGATGACCAAACTCTCAATACCTCTCACTCCACCATTCCTCTACCTGAAACAGAAAGCAAAGGAAGAGAAGGAGAAGAGGTTATCCCTAAGACCTCCCCAACTGCACACTGGAAGCAACACTACTCAAAGCAGCAGTCAGTGATTCATAGATATTACTCCCTTTAATTTTAATCCAAGTCAAGCAGGGAAACCTTTGCTGGGATGGCAAGGGAAAAGTTAAGATGTTGTAAGAAACAGACCCACCATTGAGTCAAGCTGTCCTGATCACGGCACAAAAGCTCTCTCACTTCTAGCAAAGTGAAATTAAAGGGTTACTTCTTGCTGCAGGCATTTATGTACAAAGAGGTTGTTGATTTTGTTCTGCTTGCTTTCTGCTGCTCCCAAAGGTTTGATATTTGACACAGCACAGCTGAGGCATAGGCCATTGACATGTGCTGACATCAGTACATTCTCTTTTACAGGCCCTGGAGCAGGAGCTGAACTCCAAAAGGATCAAGCATTGGGTAGGAGTCTGAAGCTGCTTACTACGTCCAGGATGGAGACAGCTGCATTTAGATGTAGTTTGCCAGGAAGGAACAGATAAGATTGCTCTGATCTTCATGATAAAATACCTATCAAGTATAAAGAGCTTGGAGCAAAAGCAGGCAGCTGTTAGGAGAACCTGCTGAACTGCTGTCAGGATGTCACATTTATCACCAGAGTGAATAATCTGGAGGGACTGCTCTGTCTCATGTTCTGCCACTGTGAAAACCAGGGTTTGCTCCACAGCAAAAAAAGTGCCCACTAGAAAGGAAACCATAAACACAACAGAGATGGTTCAAAATCTCCTTTTCCTAGCACATTAATAAGGGATATATGTCAAGGCCACCCACAATTTAGACCTGGGTCAACCAACACCACTTGAATAAAACTGGGCATATTGCAGATACTGGACCCAGGACCCAGGGAAATTGGGTTTCTGTCTTTAAACTGACTACTCAAGCCCCTTTCCCTTGCAATAAATACTTAGGATGCTGGTAAGGAAAGGCAGAAGATACAGAAGAAGAGTCTAAATTCTTTGCTAGAGATAGAAGCAGGTGATTTAAACATCTGACACAGCCAAAAATCATGGGTTTATCAGCTCCCTGCCAAGGCACTGGGATGCTCTTCTACAGGGGATGTACTTCCTGGGTATATCAACTAAATTAGTGATGTTTTAAGGCATCCAGACACGATGCAGGGTTAGGCTGGTTTTAGTAGCTCCTCTTTCACTCTAAGATGGTCACATCTTACACGAATTACTCAGCTCTGCAGAAACAACTGAACAAAGATTAGCCTTTCTCCTTGCTATTTTTCTACAGCAAGAATGAAGCACTCCATTTCTATTTGAAAGTGCAAAAAAATGTCTTTTTAATCTTGGATCTCTATTTGTGATTAAATAAAGAGAAGCAGAAACTAAGCTTTCTGGCTTGCAAGCCTGTTCCTTCCTGACAGGCTGCTAGCAAAGCACTCCATCCACCCAGCGGCTGGGAAGAGCAAGCAACATCGACACCTACTGTTGGATATTTTAATTGCTGATGGTACCCAGTTACTAAGATGCTTGTACAGCAGGAGGAAGATGCTTTCCTTAGTTAAAACCACATGCTGATTCTTTTATTTTGCCTCCTGCAGTGCTTTCAAGGTGCACTTCATTGCAAATAGAGAAGCTGCATGTGCAGAGAAGCATCTTCTTTCAGTTTCTTCCTTTGTTTTGTTCATGGAAGGAGATGATACTTTGGGAGTATTTTTAATGAGGCTAGCTGATAAAAATAAGAGCTGAAAACTAATGCTGCTAGGATCAGACAAGGCTGTACTGTATGCTAAGAGAGAGAGAGCATACTGAGCTCTCAGGGAATTCAGCTCTTCCAGCTCATAAGGAAATGAGGTTTCCATGCAGACCTCTCGGATTATATCAGAAAGCACTACGCAGTCAAGTAGAGAACACAGGTTTCAAGGAAAGAGTTTATCCCATTTTAACATAGTGTCAGATCATATTTAACACCCTTAAAATGCTTCACACTAAAAAGTTATTCATCGTGATTTCCTTCCTGCACAACTGTTGTTTTCCAGCCCATTGAAGAGAATTTAAGCAGAGGATGAAATTACTCTCCCAAGAGATGAAGGAAAAATTTAGCAAGCTGGCAGAAAGAGCTTACCTCTATGTCTTCCCTCCAAACATCCCCCCCTTTTCTCCTCAGAAACTCCCAGCAAACTGACTTCAAAGAACTCTCCATAATTCTAAACATCTTCCTATTGTCCATGCTAACAACAAGAGGAAAAGGCTCCAGATCTAGAAAAGTAACACTGCTAAAGAGAAGGTCTGACAATGTTGAAGAGAGCAATGTCCACAGTTGCCTCTATGATAATCTGTATTAATCCATGAAATATTCCTCCTCCCTGCTACACCTGCCATAGGCCATGGAGCTGTACAGATATGCAGATGTATCCGGGGTAAATTCCCATAGGAACATTCCAAAGAAATTTCCAGAAACACCTCTCCACACTAAGAAAGAGCATCCTGGTAACACATGGTCTCCGTGGCAGTAGCAACCCGTCTGCAGCCCCAATCAGCCATGGATTTCCCCAGGTTATTAGGGGCCAAATCCCACAGCTTCTGACAGCCAAAACATAAATCCAGGATGCACTGGAGGCAGCTCAACAGTTTCTGTGCAGCCTCCCTTCACAGGGAAATCCAAAGCCAGCTCTTGCATCTCCCCAGCCAAGGGCCCACCTACCCAACACCTCTCTGCACTGCGAACATGAACCTTGGCTGTTGTAAACCTCTCGCAGCCAAGGAAACCAAACCCTTGCAAACCACCCTTGCCTTGGCAGTGCCAACCACCTCCTGGCAGACACAATGACAGCACAAGGTGAACACTTCAGCCACCTCCCCCTGTCTGATCCTCAGTGTTGACACAAAGCCTGGCACCATAAACAACATATTTGAGAATCAAAGCCATCTAATCTTGTTCTTCCACTGCTCTTGCAGCCCCACGACATGGCACAGCCTGATATTCTCGTGTCTCAAGTTGGAGTGTTAAGATCCATTGTCATGGTATCATTATTTGTGATACCAGGGTTCATAATGTTTGTCCAGACTGGCAGGAACTGAGGGGAACATATAAAAATGGGAAATGCTCTGCACCAGCTCAGTTCTGGTCCACCATGGCCAAGCTCACTTTGCTCACCGGTAAGTCCTGCTTCTAAACTGAATTCTCCAGTTTTATTACAGGTATTAGTAGCCCTTTCTCTATTATACTGGGTGAATATAAAGGAGATTTTTGGATCAAAAATGCTAGAGTCTCCTTTCTGTCAAATTAAGAGACAGTTACTTTCAGGAGGGAAAGATATAGTTTGAGTGGTGCTGGAGTGGATATTTTAAGTTTTAAAAAAGGATGCAATTCATAGTTCTATGAAATTCAAAGGAGATTTTGGAAGTAAACTCTAAACATCAAAACTGCATTAAAATTTGTTTGGTTTCTTGTCTCTCTTCTTAACTGAAGCAATCTGACACACGTTACCCACTTCCACACAAATGCTCAGCTGACCCGGCCGTGGGAATGCGCTGATTCTTCAGCGATCACAAGATGAGGTTGTGTTGGGTTCAGCCAAGCGTCACACAAGAACTTCTCATTTCTAAGTACAAACACTAAACCCCTTGTCTTTTTAATTTTTTCCCTGTACAGGTCTGGCCCTCCTGCTGCACGCCCAGATAGGTGAGTGCTTTCTTCGGAAAAGCAAATCTACCAAACGTGTTTCAGCATCGGCAAACGCAGGCAGGACAGCCAGGGAGCACAGCAAACACACCCAGAGCCTCCCCCTTCCAGGCACCACACGTCCCTTCTGCCTCTCTTCTTCCTTATGAGGCAGCCAAGGAGAAGGATTCAGTTTGGGGAAGAGACCCAGCACTCAGAACCACCCTGAGCCATGAGATTTTGGGTGCCAGATGTTCCTAGACCAAATCCTCTGCTGAAACAAAGTAGGAAGGCAAGAAAGCCATGATTGTCTCTGGAGAGCCAGTTCCCAGAGGGATGACCAACCCTACATCTTTCCCTCTGAACTCCATACTCTGCAGGGAAACACGGCCCAACCAATTCAAATCAGACCCAGTTCTGATGCTCTGCATGAAGTCACTGGTGTCTCTTCAGGTCAGTCCAGCTCTGCCCCATCTCCTCTGTCTCCCCACAGGCTCTGCCTATGTGCTGTCATGTTACTTCACCAACTGGGCCCAGTACAGGCCTGGCCTGGGCAAGTTCATGCCTGACAACATCGACCCATGCCTGTGCGACCACCTGATCTACGCCTTTGCTGGGATGAACAACAACAACGAGATCACGACTTACGAGTGGAACGATGAGACCCTTTACAAATCCTTCAATGGCCTGAAGAACCAGTACGTACTGAGAGCCAGGAGCACCACTTGTGCTCCCTCTCAGCTCCTGCCCCATCATTCAGCAGCTCTGTACAATCCATGGTCGAGGGATGCCCAGGAGAAGAGGCAGAGGGCAATGGCAGTGACTCCTTGGACTGCTGCTTGGACTTGCTCTTTGGGTTTCACTCCAAGAGATCATGACCTACAAACACAGCTACACCAGACACTTACTTGCAGTAAAACCTAATCCTGTCTCACCCTTTGCAGGAATGGAAACCTGAAGACCCTCCTGGCCATCGGAGGGTGGAATTTTGGGACAGCCAAGTAAGTTCAAACCATCTCCTTCCCATCATGGCACCCGGGAAAGGGAGGGAGAGGGGGAGAGAGGCACCACCCAAACTCCAATTCTGTCCTGCTCTGCTTCCTTAGATTCTCCACTATGGTTTCCACCCCTGAGAACCGTCAGACCTTCATCAATTCCGTCATCAAATTCCTGCGCCAGTACGAGTTCGATGGGCTGGACATTGACTGGGAATACCCTGGGACCAGGGGCAGCCCTGCCCAGGACAAGGCTCTCTTTACTGTCCTGATTAAGGTTTGCTCAAGCCCTTTTCTTTGCACAGCTGTGGCTGTGATGCCCCAGCCCAGAGAGTCCATGGTGAGATCTCTTTCTTGCCATCCTTCAGGAAATGCTGGCAGCCTTTGAGCAGGAAGCCAAACAGGTCAACAAGCCCCGTCTCATGGTCACCGCGGCTGTTGCTGCAGGACTTTCCAACATCCAGTCTGGCTACCAGATTGCTGAGCTTGGACAGTGAGTAGAAATCCCTCAGGTATCATTTCTGTGACTTCTGAGGTCTCCCTGTGAGTGTCTCAGGGAAACTCTGCCATGATCTGGGCAATCAACCTCACTACCTGTGGTGTCTCTTCTACATAAGACAAGAATGCTCTGAGTGGTGCTGGTCTGGTGGGAAAGGGGACACTTCAGGAAGGGAAATGTAACACCACCTGGCTCAAGCCACTCAGCCCAAACATGGAACATCTGTCAGTTCCTAGAATACCCATGCAATTCCCCCTCTGCCTTGTCCTCTGCCTCTGCATGGCCTCCAACACTGGAAAAAAGGTCTTGCAGAACCCAGATGTTGCAGAAAATATGGACTTGGACAGGAATGTGGTGGAATTCCCGGTGCTAAAAGAACATCTTTGTCTGGGTGAACAAACCAGGCCAGGAGATAAAGGCAAGCAATGTTCTCCACAGGTACTTGGACTACTTCCATGTGATGACTTACGACTTCTATAGCTCCTGGGATGGACACACTGGGGAGAACAGCCCTCTGTACAATGGTGGTAACAGTTACCTCAGTGTTGTAAGTAAATGTTGGGAGTCTATGTCACAGAAGTCATCCTTCTGGCTACAAATCCTGGTGGAGACTGTAAGTGTGGTGGTGTTTTTATAGGAATATGCCATGAACTACTGGAAGAGCAATGGTGCTCCAGCTGAGAAGCTCCTTGTTGGATTCCCAACCTACGGACACAGCTTCAACCTCCAGAGCGCATCTGACACTGCTATTGGGGCACCAACATCAGGACCTGGGCCAGCTGGACCTTACACGAAGCAGGCCGGGCTTTTGGCTTACTATGAGGTATGGGTGCTCCTACACACCTGGGCCACCGAGAACACAAACACCCTTCAAACCTCCCAGCAAGGGGGCTTTAACCCATGGACCCAGGCCAACAGCCCTTTTCTGTAGGACACTTGCTAATTTGCCCTCCCTGCCCTTTTTCCCTAGATCTGCACATTCCTGGACTCTGGAGCCACCCAGGCTTGGGATGCCCCCCAGGACGTGCCCTATGCCTACAAGGGCAGCGAATGGGTTGGCTATGACAACATCAAGAGCTACAACATCAAGGTAGGGTGGAACGTGGGGCTGTGAGAATAATAAGGCAGGAGGCCTCTGCAGTGGCTGATCCATGGAATAATTGGGATTTCTCCCCTGAATAGGTTGACTGGCTGAAACAGAACAATTTTGGTGGTGCCATGGTTTGGACCCTTGATATGGATGACTTCACTGGCACTTTCTGCAATCAGGGCAAATTTCCTCTGATCAACACCCTGAAGAACAGCCTTGGTCTCCAAAACAGTGGTGAGTAACTTGACTAACATGGTCTTGGACTTTTTCTATAAGCTCTAAAACCCTGGTGTGCTCATAAAACCATTACATGGCTGTGCAATGCCATCCTGATCTGACAAACCTCTGGGCCTGAAAAGATAAGATAGCTTAAAAGACCTTCCTGGGGGTCCACACCAGGAAAGAACAGCTGGGCACTGCTCAGCTGAAGATAACATGAAAACCGGGGTCTCTTTTCCATGGTAGAAGGGTGGGGAGGAGATTCCATTATAAATAGAATCCATTCCCAAAGCAAACCTTCCTCCTGCTTCCATTTCAGGCTGCACGACCTATTAACAGTCCAGTCCTCACATCCCTGTAGCTCCTAAACATGGAAGTGGGATTGTGTGAGCTGAAGTAACAATTCAGGTGACTGTGGTGGGAGTGGGTTTTGTGCTGGCAAAGCCATCCAGATGCAACCAAGCAGAGAAACTTTTACCAGTGTTTGAACATCAAAACAGGATTCAGAATTGCCACAACAATCTTGCATTTAACACCAGCTGTTCCTGCTATGACAGCCCATGAAGATACCAGTCCTATCACAGCAAACATGTCCCTCTGGTCTTATTACCTGGAATATTAATGATTAAATAAAGAATTCTGCAAAAGCAACAATCTTTGTTTCAACTTATCTCATTCTTAATATTTTGTTGCTCCAAGATTATCTTGTGATACTTATGTTTATATTTAAGCAAGAGCCTGAATACACAAGGTTGTATTTTGAACACCCAGAAACAAGCATTTTCCAGGGCTCCCTTACTGTGCCAGCGGGATAAACAGAGAAGGGAACAAAGCAGAAGGAAGAGACAAGGCAGCTCAGCCTGTGCCATGAGAGAGCCCACGGAGAAGGGTCACAGTGGCACAACCAGGACACACAGAACCCCCATACAAGGCCTGGGCATTTGTCCAGGAAAAAGCATTCTCATCCAGGAAAAGTCTCCTTCCAAAGGGACCAGAATCAAAGCTCCCCCAGTTCTGCTGCTCGGGCCATGAGGCTGCTGGAGCAGTTCCTCCCCACTGCACGAACGGTGCAGCTGAGCACATCCCAGTGCACAGGCAGATTCCCAATGTGTTCCAGAGCCCCAAAGTCCTCTCCAGGGCACAAGCAGCCAATGGACCCTCTTTTCCCATTGTGGCAGCCTGAGGGTGGGATTGCAAAACTGTTCTTCCTCCTCTCCCATTTGCTTCATTTCAAAAGCATCTGCTCAAGGGAAGAGAAATGAGTGGGAGTGACCTCTGCTGCTGCTCAGCCACTTCTGCCTCTGTCCCTGATGCAAATCATGGCTTAAAAGGGTCAACAAGAGGATTTCTGGAGACATTAAAAAACTGTGTGGCCATGGCACTTGGGGATATGGTTTAGTGGGCACAATGGGATCAGGCTGATGGTTAGACTGGATGAGCTTAGAGGTCTTTTCCAACCTTAATGATTCTATGACATTCCCTGGAAAAGAACCCCCAGAGTAATAAAGGCTTTGTGATAGGAGCCAGAGCAGCCCAGTGGTTTTTAGTAGACCCTCTGGTCAGAAAAGCAAGTCTGAAAGCAGCATAACTACTGCTTTACAAGAATTATAGGCTGTTCCCACCACAGACAATGAGTTTCGATCACATGTGCTGGGGGTACAGCTCACTCGAGCACAGCACTCCAGCTCCACGGCTCAGTTCAGACCCCACTGAGAAGCAGAACTGAAATGATGTATCATCAGCCCCGTGGGGCTCTGCCCAAGGGCGAGCATCAGCCTACGCTGTATTTGGCACACTTGGTTCTCAGCACAGCTCCTGCCAAAATGCAAAAGTGCAGAAAAACCACCCAAGAGTCTTCCATCACCTGCACACACCAGCTGCTCCAGGCTTTTGTCCCTACCTTCATAGGTCATGAATCATTTTTACAGAAGGAGACGCTGCTCGAGAAGCAGAGAGAGATGGAAAGTCAGGAGGATTTAAGGCACTTGTGGCTGCAGCACACAGGCAAACAGAGACCAGGCTCAGAGGGCAGGGTGGTCACAGGCTCCATGCACACAGCCCAGCAGCAGGTAAAGCCTTGTGCTAAGCCCAAGGCCCCAGGACTGATCACATCAGATCCACTCTCCAATCAGCCATGGATCTCCCCAGGTTAAGAAACAAATCCCACAGCTCCTCACAGCCAAAAAATAAATCCAGGATCTGTTGGAGGCAGCTCAACAGCTTCTGTGCAGCCTCACTTCACTCTTGGAACTCACCACACAAGGACCCATCTACCCAACACCCTCTGCACTGTGAACACGAACCTTGGCTGTTGTAACACTGCCATGGGCACAAACGCCCGCACCGGCTGTTGGCTCCGATCTCCCTGTGCCAGGGGACCGGTACCCACACCTCTGCATCCAGATAAGGGGTAGGATAGGGCTCTCCAAAACACACAGCACCACCACCTTGACCTTTACATGTCCCCCCAGTTCAGCCTTCCACAGAGACCTGCCCATCCTCCATCGCAAGGGCGGGGAGAGCAGGAGAAGCTCTCCAAAGCAATGGCTCTGTACTCCAAGGTTTGTAAGGTCAGGACACTCAGGTGTTTGGAGAAAAGAGCATTTTTCAGAGAGTTTGCTGAGAGTCAGATGTCAGACACATCTCACAGGGAATGGGTGCACGGCTGTGCAAGTGCCATGCCTGACTGACAAACCTCTGGGCCTGAAAAGATAAGTAAGCTTAAGAGACTTTCCTCGGGGTCCACACCAGGAAGCAACATCTGGGCACTGCTCACCTGGAGATAACATGAAAACCAGGGTCTCTTTTCCATGACCCATCAAGAAGGAGTGCAGGAAGTTGAAGGGCAGACAGAATCAGTCCTAGAACAGTCACACAATCAGCATAATGGCAATTTTAGTCAGTGCAGGGAGAGAAGCTAAAGCAGAAGCAATCCAGATTTGTAGGTCTCGCTGAAACTCAACGCTCTGGCTACAGGAACGATGTGCAAGGTCACTGTCTGCATACTTCACTCTTTTCTAATTTGAAAGCTTTTGGCAAGGACCAATTCTTCTGCCCTTACTCAAGGCTTCTTCACTCCCATGGGAGTCAGTGGCAAACAACCTTTCTTATGACAAAAGAAGGCAGAAATATGCCTATAGAAAAACTCCAGCATTTGCCCAGCTGACATTTGTTACCACTAAATGCAGACAAATTGGTTTCCTTGCTCCTTCTCCAAATGCTTTCGTTCTCCCACTGAAACACACTCTCCCAGCTCACAGACCTGCAAGGCTCCAGAGGTCACTGAGGCTGTGAGTTTCCAAATGTATTCCATAGAGTTTGCACTGTGTTACTTTATCAACCAAGAAACACACTGGAAAAATACTGTTTGCAGGTGGTTGTCTCTCATTATCTGCCATATCTCATGCATGAAACCTGAAGGGTCAGGCTAATGAATTTTAATCTGCAGGTCAGTGGCTCCAGTGCCAGCCTGTGATGTGGGCAGCTCTGAGGGTGTTTTCCAGGCTCCCTTACAATCAAGCCTGGGTGACCTATTGGAAATTCACCTTCATGTGATTCTAACAGGAATTAGGAAACGTTTCAGTGCAGAGAAACTGGCCATGTCTTACTCTACCATTTGCACTACCCCGATGGTGCCTGATGTACAAAGGGAAAGAAACCACATTTCTCTTTGAACATAACAATAGCTGTGAGTCTCCACCTGCACTGAAGAGGAAACAAAGAATATTTTGAGATAAAAACCATCATTTTCAGCACCTCTAACTGCCTTTTATAAAATCACATACACATAAGCTTAGAAGAACAACATTGCATCCTGAAAACAACCATGCGAGGTGTTTCAGCTAAACCAGATACATTTGGTTTATTACAAGAAAAAAAGTATTACAACAATGATTGCTGACAAGCTCATATGGAATAAAAAAAATTGGGGTAATTTCACATCATGGAGCTTCACCTAAGGCTAGGCATGAAATCTTGGCAACACAGAGGCCTCTCAGTTTGAGAAACAGAGGAGGTTATAAGCATGGGAGGAAATGTGACCTGCATGATGCTCTGTCCCTGGGCGCTCTCTCGTAGAGCTTGAGCTCCAAGAAATAACACTTGTCCCTGAAGAAAATTAACTTGGCAAGACACTGACTGGTTTGTTCATTGGGCTGCTGGGCATCCACTCCGTGGGTCAGCAGTACACCAGTTGTTTAAGGCACTGTGTTAAAGCACTCTTCTCACCTTCTTTTTCTTATTTCCTGACCATAGTCCCCAAAAAAGTGGGAGAAGCACTCAGCAGACGCTGATTCCAATTCACTTTGGCTATGGGACATGAGGACATTCCATTTCTCTGAAGTGATAACACCTCAGATGATGTGAGAAAGAGGCAGCTGAGCTCACAAAACTTGCTGGACCCCAACACTTTGCCTACAGCAAGGGAGCCCCAGTCCTGTCTCCCCAAAACGCCCGCTCCTGTGAGCCGAAGACCTGCACAGCCCGGCCTCGCTGACTGCTCCAGCCAAGGAGAACAAACCCTTGCAAACCACCCTTGCCTGGGCAGTGCCAACCACCTCCTGGCAGACACAATGACAGCACAAGGTGAACACTTCAGCCACCTCCCCCTGTCTGATCCCCAGTGTTGACACAAAGCCTGGCACCATAAACAACATATTTGAGAATCAAAGCCATCTAATCTTGTTCTTCCACTGCTCTTGCAGCCCCACGACATGGCACAGCCTGATAACAGCGGTGTCCCCACCTGGAGGGATAAGGCCCTTTGTCATGGTATCATTTTTTGTGATAATAGTCTTTACCAAGTTTCATAATGTTTGTCCATCTTGGTTGACCCCAGACTGGTAAGGACTGAGAGGAGCGTATAAAAGTGGGAAACGCTCTGCACCAAATCAGTTCTGGTCCACCATGGCCAAGCTCACTTTGCTCACCGGTAAGTCCTGCTTCTAAATTGAATTCTCTAGTTTTATTACAAGTATTAGCTGCTCTTTCACTGTTATACTGGGTGGATATAGGGGAGATTTTGGGGGATTAAAAATGCAGCACAGTCTCTTCAGTCAAAGGAAAATATGTAGCAGTTACTTTTGGGATGGGTTTATGTTGCTCTGTTTTTGAGGTTGATTTCTTTTTTTTCAGACATGCCAATTTTTGATTTAATAGCTTTATTGGATTGAAAAATTATCTTGGACCAAAAAAAATGACACTCTGAGGAGGAAAAGTGATCATTCTGGTAGAAAGCCTACTACAGTCTCCTTAGCAGAGCATATTCCAAAAGTCTTCTGCCGTTTCAGCCAGGCTTATAGGCATGAAGATCTCCTCATGCTGAACCGTGGCTAAGAGAAGCAGCAGATCATTGAGCCATTAATGACCATGAGCTGCTCTGTGTGTCCCATTTGTGACCTGGGAGGGGGCTGTGTTGGGTTCAAACAGATCTCAGAAGAGTGGTATAAATAGGCCCTCTAATAGAAGCAATTTTATTGACTGCATTACAGGCTATAAACCTGAGAGTTTCTGCTAGCTCAGGAATTACATTATTGCTCAGCTCAAAGACTAATCCCATGCTTTTTCCTTTCAAGGTCTGGTCCTCCTGCTGAACGCCCACGTAGGTACGTGCTTTCTACCCTGAAACATCTCTACTAAAACCTCACTTACAGAGCATACAGGCTACTGGAACAGCCTTCTGAGCTAGTGCTTGTACATGGGGGAGGAGGGAGAGGCAGGCAGGCACACAGCCACAGTGCTGTGGAAGGCAAGAGCTCAACAAAGCAAGGCAGGCTCAATCTTAAGTGCAAATATGATGCTTTCTTTCATGCAAGCTTCCTCTTAGAAGCCCCTTCCTGCTCAGCTTGAATAAAGCATCAGCATAGCTCTTTGTGGATGCTCTCAAAGGAGGTCAGACAGGAAGCACAGCAAACATGCAAGGAGATTTCCACCTTCTAGACAGGTCACCAGAGATCCTTTCTGCCTCTGTTCTTCCTCACATGGCAGCAGAGGAGAAAGATTCAGTTGGGAAGAGACCCAGCACTCAGAACCACCCTGATCTCTGAGTGTAAGAGGCTCCAAGGGAAACTCCTCTACTGAAACCAAGTAGGAAGGAAAGAAATTCATTACACTCCTTGGAGAGCAAGATCCCAGAGGGATAACCAACCCTACTTCACTTTCTCTGAACACCTTACCCTGAAGGGAAACACTCCTCTGTTTCTCCAGAGTTAACAACTCCTAAGCACAGCCCAGGGCACTGATCCCTCTCCTCTGTAATTTGAAGGGTCACTATAAGCAGTAACATGTCCCTGTGCAGACAGGGTCCTGGTTCTTCTGCCTTGCAGAGATGTGGCTTTTCTGTTCTTCTCCCTCCTAACCCCATCTCCTCTGTCTCTCCACAGGCTCTGCCTATGTGCTGTCATGTTACTTCACCAACTGGGCCCAGTACAGGCCTGGCCTGGGCAAGTTCATGCCTGACAACATCGACCCATGCCTGTGCGACCACCTGATCTACGCCTTTGCTGGGATGAACAACAACGAGATCTCCACTATTGAATGGGATGACGTGAAACTTTACAAAGCCTTCAACGGCCTGAAGAACCAGTACGTACCGAGAGCCAGGAGCACCACTTGTGCTCCCTCTCAGCTCCTGCCCCATCATTCAGCAGCTCTGCACAATCCATGGTCAAGAAATGCCCAGGAGAAGAGGCAGAGGGCAACGGGAAGGGAGAGGGAGGAGAAGGGAGGGCAGGCTGCCAGCACTGGTGCTCTGAGCATGCTGGCAGTGATTCCCTGGACTGCTGCTTGGACCTGCTCTTTGGGTATCACTCCAAGAGATCACGACCTACAAAGACAGCTACACCAGACACTTACTTGCAGTAAAAACTGATCCTGTCTCTCCCTTTGCAGGAACGGAAACCTGAAGACCCTCCTGGCCATCGGAGGATGGAATTTTGGGACAGCCAAGTAAGTTCAAACCATCTCCTTCCCATCATGGCACCGAGGAAAGGGAGGGAGAGGGGGAGAGAGGCACCACCCAAACTCCAATTCTGTCCTCCTCTGCTTCTCTAGGTTCTCTGCTATGGTTTCCACCCCTGAGAACCGTCAGACCTTCATCAATTCCGTCATCAAATTCCTGCGCCAGTACGAGTTTGATGGGCTGGACATTGACTGGGAATACCCTGGATCCAGGGGCAGCACACCCCAAGACAAGGGTCTCTTTACCGTCCTGGTTAAGGTAGGCTGGACAATAGGGTTTGCTCAAGCTCTCTGTTCTGCACAGCTCTGGCTGTGATGCCCCAGCCCAGAGTCCATGGTGAGATCTGTTTCTTGCCATCCTTCAGGAAATGCTGGCAGCCTTTGAGCAGGAAGCCAAACAGGTCAACAAGCCCCGTCTCATGGTCACCGCGGCTGTTGCTGCTGGACTTTCCAACATCCAGTCTGGCTACCAGATTGCTGAGCTCGGACAGTGAGTAGAAATCCCTCAGGTATCATTTCTGTGACTTCTGAGGTCTCCCCGTGAGTGTCTCAGGGAAACTCTGCCACGATCCGGCAGCAATCAAACTCATTGCATGTGAGGTCCTTACTCCTTTGCATAAGGCAAGAACAAACGGAGATTTGTAGAAATTTTGGACATGGCCAGGGATGTGCTGGAGTAAATGGACACCACTAAAGAAATTATCAGGTCTTGCTGATGGAGCAGGACAGGAGATGCAAGCAATGTTCTCCACAGGTACCTGGACTACTTCCATGTGATGACTTACGACTTCCATGGCTCCTGGGATGGGCACACCGGGGAGAACAGCCCTCTGTACAGAGGCCCAGCTGACACTGGTTCCCTCATCTACTTCAATGTCGTAAGTATATTTTCTGAGAGGGTGTCACAGATGCTTATTACAACACCAGTGATCAGAAGTTTCAGGAGTCATCCTCCTGCCTACAGATCCTGGCACTGACTGTAATTGTGGTGCTGTTTCTACAGGATTATGCCATGAACTACTGGAAGAGCAATGGTGCTCCAGCTGAGAAGCTCCTTGTTGGATTCCCAACCTACGGACACAGCTTCAACCTCCAGAGCGCATCTGACACTGCTATTGGGGCACCAACATCAGGACCTGGGCCAGCTGGACCTTACACGAGGCAGTCTGGATTCTTGGCTTACTATGAGGTATGGGTGCTCCTACACACCTGGGCCACCGAGAACACAAACACCCTTCAAACCTCCCAGCAAGGGGGCTTTAACCCATGGACCCATGGACCCAGGCCAACTGCCCTTTTCTGTAGGACACTTGCTAATTTTGCCCTCCCTGCCCTTTTTCCCTAGATCTGCACATTCCTGGACTCTGGAGCCACCCAGGCTTGGGATGCCCCCCAGGACGTGCCCTATGCCTACAAGGGCAGCGAATGGGTTGGCTATGACAACATCAAGAGCTACAACATCAAGGTAGGGTGGAACGTGGGGCTGTGAGAATAATAAGGCAGGAGGCCTCTGCAGTGGCTGATCCACGGAATAACTGGGATTGCTCCCTTGTTACTGAACAGATCGACTGGCTGAAGCAGAACAAGTTTGGTGGTGCCATGGTCTGGGCCCTTGATATGGATGACTTTACTGGCACTTTCTGCAAGCAGGGCAAATATCCTCTGATCACCACCCTGAAGAACGGTCTTGGCCAACAAAACAACAGTGAGTATCTCCAGTACCTTGTGTGCTGGTGATGCAGGGCTTTGGGGATCCATGGACCTTCATCTGTGGAGCCCTGGGGGATAAGAACTTTGTGTGGAAGCCACAAGTAGAGGTTGCCCTATATTACTCAGGGAGATTGTAGCTTGGACCTAGGCCCAGGTTTTTCAAAGGCCTGGTGTGGGAGCACACTTCAATAGCTGACCCCACCACTGAAGGGCCTGTGGAGGGTGGGGAGAGCTGAGAGATTGTGCATAAAAAGTAAACCATGTCCTGCTTTCATTTCAGACTGCGTGCCTCCAGCTCAGCCCAATCCTCCAATCACTCAAGCTCCTGCCCAAGGAGGTGGAAGTGGAAGTGGGAGCTCCAGTGGCAACACCGGTGGTTCTAGCGGCAACACTGGAAGCTCTGGTGGGAGCGGTTTCTGTGCTGGCAAGGCCGATGGCATCTATGCAGATCCAACCAACAGGAACAGCTTCTACAACTGCAATAATGGGCAAACCTTCACTGAGAGCTGCGAGTCCGGCCTTGTCTTTGACACCAGCTGCTCCTGCTGCAACTGGCCATGAAGACACTGACACTGTTACAGCAAACCATCCCCTCTGATCTAATTGCACAAATAAGAATGATTAAATAAAGTGATCTGCAAAAGCAACAAGCCTCACTTTTGAATCACTTTACGCTTAATGTTTTGATGCTCCCCAGTTCTCTCTTGATACTCAACAGTTGTGCTCAGGGATGGGCCTGAACCCACAAGCTGGACTTCATTCCAGTACGACATGTTCCAGGGGTTTCTCTCTGCCCTTCCTTGAGAGCCAGGCATAGGAGAAAAGAGAGAGGAGTAGACAATGGGGCAGATCAGACAGTGCTTCAAGAGAGACCATGGAGAAGGGTCCTGACAGCACCGCCCACAGACTGCATACCCAAGACCTCTCCTCTACTGATTACGGTGTAAAGAACAGCTGCTGGGAACGGGAGCCAGGAAAGGACAATCCATGGGGATGATATAAAACCTCTTTACTTTAAATACCCACAAAAAAGCATTTCCCAGGGCTCCCTTACTGTGCCAGCGGGATAAACAGAGAAGGGAACAAAGCAGAAGGAAGAGACAAGGCAGCTCAGGCTGTGCCATGAGAGAGCCCACAGAGAAGGGTCACAGTGGCACAACCAGAACACCTGCTCCACACAGAGCACTCATGCAAGGCCTGGGCATTTGTCCAGAAAAAAACATTCTCATCCAGGAAAAGTCTCCTTCCAAAGGGACCGGAATCAAAGCTCCCCCAATCCTGCTGCTCAGGCCATGAGGCAGCTGGAGCAGTTCCTCCCCACTGCACGAACGGTGCAGCTGAGCACATCCCAGTGCACAGGCAGATTCCCAATGTGTTCCAGAGCCCCAAAGTCCTCTCCAGGGCACAAGCAGCCAATGGACCCTCTTTTCGCATTGTGGCAGCCTGAGGGTGGGATTGCAAAACTGTTCTTCCTCCTCTCCCAACAGGGCTTCATTTCAAAAGCATCTGCTTAGGGAAGAGAAATGAGTGGGAGTGACCTCTGCTGCTGCTCAGCCACTTCTGCCTCTGCCCCTGATGCAAATCGTGGCTTAAAAGGTCAGCAGGAAGATTCTGCTTTCAAACAACAGGGAAGCAGCCTCGATGCTCCCCGGAAATGAAACTGCAGAGCACAAAAGCCTTTGTGATAGGAGCCAGAGCAGCCCAGTGTTTCTTACCAGACCCCCAGGTAAGGAAAGCAATTCTGAAAGCAGCAGAGCCACTGCTTTGCAAGACTTTGTAGGCTGTTGGCAGATTGCTTCCCTCAACCTTCAGGGGTCATGAGTCATTTTTTCAGAAAGAGGCACTGTCTGAAATGCAGAGAGAGAGATGGAAAAGCAGGAGGCTTTTAGGCACTTGTGGCTGCAGCACACAGGCAAATAGAGACCAGTCTCAGCGTGCAGGGTGGTCACAGATCTCCTTCCACACAGCCCAGCAGCAGGTAAAGCCTTGTGCTAAGCACAGGGGCCTCAGGGGTGATCACACCAGCTCCTAAGCCCGAAAGAGCCATGGATCTCCACAGGTTAAAAACCAAATCCCACAGTTTCTCACAGCTGAAAAATTAATCCAGGATCCAGCTCAACAGTTTCTGTGCAGCCTCCCTTCACAGGGAAATCCAAAGCCAGCTCTTGCATCTCCCCAGCCAAGGGCCCATCTACCCAACATACCTCTGTGCTGCAAACACAAACCTTGGCTGTTGTAACACTGCCCCAGCCAAGAACACCAAACCCTTGTAAACCACCTTCGCCTTGGCAGTGTCAACCACCTCCGGGCAGACATTATGACAATACAAGGTGAACACTTCAGCCACCAGACCACGTGTAATCCCCACAGTTGGCACAAACCCCATCAATATAAACAACATTTCTAAGGAAAAAAGCCATCTATTATTGTTCTTCCACTGCTCTTGCAGCCCCACGACACCGCACAGCCTGATATTCTGGTGTCCCCAGCTGGGGTGTGAAGGCTCATTGTCATGGTATTATTTCCTTGTGATACTGATTTTTCCCAAATTTCGTAATGTTTGTCCATATTTGCTAACATGAGACTGGCAGGAACTGAGAGGAGTGTATAAAAGTGGGAAATGCTCTGCACCAGCTCAGTCCTGGTCCACCATGGCCAAGCTCATTTTGCTCACTGGTAAGTCCTGCTTCTAAACTGAATTCTCTAGTTTTATTACAAGTATTAGTAGCCCTTTCTCTATTATACTGGGTGAATATAAAGGAGATTTTTGGATCAAAAATGCTACAGTCTCCTTTCTGTCAAAGACAGAGCAGTTCCTTCCAGAGGGAAAGATATAGTTTTAGTGGTGCTGGAGTGGATATTTTAGGTTTTAAAAATGTATACAATTCATAGTTCTATGAAATTCAAAGGAGATTTGGAAGTAAACTCTAAACATCAAAACTGCATTAAAACTTATTTGGTTTCTTGTCTCTCTTCTTAACTGAAGCAATCTGACACACGTTACCCACTTCCACACAAATGCTCAGCTGACCCGGCCGTGGGAATGCGCCGATTCTTCTATGTTTTTTATAGAAAGCAGCGATCACAAGATGAGGTTGTGTTGGGTTCAGCCAAGCGTCACACAAGAACTTCTCATTTCTAAGTACAAACACTAAACCCCTTGTCTTTTTAATTTTTTCCCTGTACAGGTCTGGCCCTCCTGCTGCACGCCCAGATAGGTGAGTGCTTTCTTCGGAAAAGCAAATCTACCAAACGTGTTTCAGCATCGGCAAACGCAGGCAGGACAGCCAGGGAGCACAGCAAACACACCCAGAGCCTCCCCCTTCCAGGCACCACACGTCCCTTCTGCCTCTCTTCTTCCTTATGAGGCAGCCAAGGAGAAGGATTCAGTTTGGGGAAGAGACCCAGCACTCAGAACCACCCTGAGCCATGAGATTTTGGGTGCCAGATGTTCCTAGATCAAATCCTCTGCTGAAACAAAGTAGGAAGGCAAGAAAGCCATGATTGTCTCTGCAGAGCCAGTTCCCAGAGGGATGACCAACCCTACAGCATTCCCTCTGAACTCCATACTCTGCAGGGAAACACGGCCCAACCATTTCAAATCAGACCCAGTTCTGATGCTCTGCATGAAGTCACTGGTGTCTCTTCAGGTCAGTCCAGCTCTGCCCCATCTCCTCTGTCTCCCCACAGGCTCTGCCTATGTGCTCTCATGTTACTTCACCAACTGGGCCCAGTACAGGCCTGGCCTGGGCAAGTTCATGCCTGACAACATCGACCCATGCCTGTGCGACCACCTGATCTACGCCTTTGCTGGGATGAACAACAACGAGATCACCACTTACGAGTGGAATGATGAGACCCTTTACAAATCCTTCAATGGCCTGAAGAACCAGTACGTACCGAGAGCCAGGAGCACCACTTGTGCTCCCTCTCAGCTCCTGCCCCATCATTCAGCAGCTCTGCACAATCCATGGTCGAGGGATGCCCAGGAGAAGAGGCAGAGGGCAACGGGAAGGGAGAGGGAGGAGAAGGGAGGGCAGGCTGCCAGCACTGGTGCTCTGAGCATGCTGGCAGTGATTCCTTGGACTGCTGCTTGGACCTGCTCTTTGGGTATCACTCCAAGAGATCACGACCTACAAAGACAGCTACAGCAGGCACTTTCTTGCAGCAAAAACTGATCCTGTCTCTTCCTTTGTAGGAACAAAAACCTGAAGACCCTCCTGGCCATCGGAGGATGGAATTTTGGGACAGCCAAGTAAGTTCAAACCATCTCCTTCCCATCATGGCACCCTGGAAAGGGAGGGAGAGGGAGAAAGAGGCACCAAACAAACTCCAATTCTGTCCTTCTCTGCTTCCCTAGGTTCTCTGCTATGGTTGCCACACCCGAGAACCGTCAGACCTTCATCAAATCCGTCATCAAATTCCTGCGCCAGTACGAGTTTGATGGGCTGGACATTGACTGGGAATACCCTGGATCCAGGGGCAGCCCACCCCAGGACAAGGCTCTCTTTACTGTCCTGGTTAAGGTAGGCTAGAACAAAAGAGCTTGCTCAAGCCCTCTGTTCTGCACAGCTCTGGCTGTGATGCCTCAGCCCAGAGACTCCATGGTGAGATCTGTTTCTTGCCATCCTTTAGGAAATGCTGGCAGCCTTTGAGCAGGAAGCCAAACAGGTCAACAAGCCCCGTCTCATGGTCACCGCAGCTGTTGCTGCAGGTCTTCCCAACATTCAGGCTGGCTATGAGATTGCTGAGCTTGGAAAGTGAGTAGAAATCCCTTGTTTGTATGACTTAAGAGGTCTCCCTGCAAGTGGTCCAGGGTAACTGTGCCATGACCTGGCAGCAACCACCCTCATTGCCTGTGGGCACCCAACTCCTTTGCATAAGGCAAGAACGCTTTGAGTGGTGGTGGTCTGGTGGAAAAAGAGCCTCCTCAGGAAGGGAAGTATAACACAAGGTTGGTTCCCACCACTCAGTCCCAACAGGGAACATCTCTTTGTTCCCAGAACACCAGTGCAATTTCCACTCTGCCTTGATCTCTGCCCCCCTCCTCCAGAGTAGAGCATTAACCCCAGTACTTACAAGGCCACCTGAAAAAAGGTCTTGAGGAACCCAGATTTGCAGAAAGTTTGGACTTTGGCGGGCGATATGCTGGAATAAACGGCCACCACTAAAGGAATCATCAGGTCTTGCTGATGGAGCAGGACAGGAGATGCAAGCAATGTTCTCCACAGGTACCTGGACTACTTCCATGTGATGACTTACGACTTCCACGGCTCCTGGGATGGGCACACCGGGGAGAACAGCCCTCTGTACAGAGGCCCAGCTGACACTGGTTCCCTCATCTACTTCAATGTCGTAAGTATATTTTCTGAGAGGGTGTCACAGATGCTTATTGCAACACCAGTGACCAGAAGTTTCAGGAGTCATCCTCCTGCCTACAGATCCTGGCACTGACTGTAATTGTGGTGCTGTTTCTACAGGATTATGCCATGAACTACTGGAAGAGCAATGGTGCTCCAGCTGAGAAGCTCCTTGTTGGATTCCCAACCTACGGACACAGCTTCAACCTCCAGAGCGCATCTGACACTGCTATTGGGGCACCAACATCAGGACCTGGGCCAGCTGGACCTTACACAAGGCAGTCTGGATTCTTGGCTTACTATGAGGTATGGGTGCTCCTACACACCTGGGCCACCGAGAACACAAACACCCTTCAAACCTCCCAGCAAGGGGGCTTTAACCTACAGAGCCACAGAAGGGGCCAACAGCCCTTTTCTGTAGGACAATCTCAAACTTCTCCCTCCCTGCCCTTTTTTCGTAGATCTGCAAATTCCTGGACTCTGGAGCCACCCAGGCTTGGGATGCCCCCCAGGACGTGCCCTATGCCTACAAGGGCAGCGAATGGGTTGGCTATGACAACATCAAGAGCTACAACATCAAGGTAGGGTGGAACGTGGGGCTGTGAGAATAATAAGGCAGGAGGCCTCTGCAGTGGCTGATCCACGGAATAACTGGGATTGCTCCCTTGTTACTGAACAGATCGACTGGTTGAAGAAGAACAAGTTTGGTGGTGCCATGGTCTGGGCCCTTGATATGGATGACTTTACCGGCACTTTCTGCAAGCAGGGCAAATATCCTCTGATCACCACCCTGAAGAACGGTCTTGGCCAACAAAACAACAGTGAGTATCTCCAGTACCTTGTGTGCTGGTGATGCAGGGCTTTGGGGATCCATGGACCTTCACCTCTGAAGCCCTGGGGGATAAGGACTTTGTGTGGAAGCCACAAGCAGAGGTTGCCCTGGTGGATCACTTCATGCTATATGGCTCGGGATGGAAAAAAAGAGGGAGATTGTAGCTTGGACCTATGCCCAGATTTTTCAAAGGCCTGGTGTGAGCCAGGCCAGATGTTGGGGAGCACATTTCAATAGCTGACCCCACGCTAAAGGGCCTGTGGAGGGAGGGGAGAGCTGAGACATTATGCACAAAAAGTAAACCATGTCCTGCTTTCATTTCAGACTGCGTGCCTCCAGCTCACCCCAATCCTCCAGTTCCTGAAACTCCTGCCCAAGGAGGTGGGAGAGGTGGCAATACCAGTGGTTCTGGTGGTAATACTGGTGGCTCTGGTGTTAGTAACTTCTGTGCTGGCAAGGCCGATGGCATCTATGCAGATCCAACCAACAAGAGCAACTTCTACAACTGCGGTCATGGGCAAACCTATGTGCAGAGCTGTCAGAGCGGCCTTGTCTTTGATGCCAGCTGCTCCTGCTGCAAGTGGCCATGAAGACACTGATGCTGGTAAAGCAAACCAACCTAATGGTTGGTTGGATTTAATCATTAAGAATGATTAAATAAAGTGATTTGCGAAAGCAACAAGCCTCTCTTTCAACTCACTTCTTTCTTAATGTTTTGGTGCTCCCCAGTTCTCTCTTGATACTCAACAGTTGTGCTCAGGGAAGGGTCTGAACACACCAGCTGGATTTCATTCCAGTATGGCATGTTCCAGGGGATGTAAACAAACCTCTTTATTTTGAACACCCACAAACAGGCATTTCCCAGGGCTCCCTTGCTGTGCTGGGGGGGCAGTCAGAGAGAGGGGAAGAAAGCAGAAGGAAGGGTCAGGGCAGCTCAGGTTGTGCTACCAGAGAGCCCACTTTGTAGGCTGTTGAATCATTTTTACAGAAGGAGACACTGTTCGAAAAGCAGAGAGAGATGGAAAGTCAGGAGGATTTAAGGCACTTGTGGCTGCAGCACACAGGCAAACAGAGACCAGTCTCAGAGGGCAGGGTGGTCACAGGCTCCATGCACACAGCTCAGCAGCAGGTAAAGCCTTGTGCTAAGCCCAAGGCCCCAGGACTGATCACATCAGATCCACTCTCCAATCAGCCATGGATCTCCCCAGGTTAAGAAACAAATCCCACAGCTCCTCACAGCCAAAAAATAAATCCAGGATCTGTTGGAGGCAGCTCAACAGCTTCTGTGCAGCCTCACTTCACTCTTGGAACTCACCACACAAGGACCCATCTACCCAACACCCTCTGCACTGTGAACACGAACCTTGGCTGTTGTAACACTGCCATGGGCACAAACGCCCGCACCGGCTGTTGGCTCCGATCTCCCTGTGCCAGGGGACCGGTACCTACACCTCTGCATCCAGATAAGGGGTAGGATAGGGCTCTCCAAAACACACAGCACCACCACCTTGACCTTTACATGTCCCCCCAGTTCAACCTTCCACAGAGACCTGCCCATCCTCCATCGCAAGGGCGGGGAGAGCAGGAGAAGCTCTCCAAAGCAATGGCTCTGTACTCCAAGGTTTGTAAGGTCAGGACACTCAGGTGTTTGGAGAAAAGAGCATTTTTCAGAGAGTTTGCTGAGAGTCAGATGTCAGACACATCTCACAGGGAATGGGTGCACGGCTGTGCAAGTGCCATGCCTGACTGACAAACCTCCTTCCTCATCCACCCTCTTTCATACACTCCATACCAAAATCTGGAAGTTCAATGAACTCTAACAGCAGGGCAATGGCTTCAGTGCCAGCCTGTGATGTGGGCAACTTTGAGGCCTTTCCCAGGCTCCCATTCAACCAAGCTGTGTCCCTGAGCTCTCTCTGGTAGAACTTGAGCTCCAAGATAAAATGTTTCTCCCTGAGGAAAATAATCCTTCCAATTAGGAGAACAAATTGGTAGAAGCTGAGTTGGTTTTCATTTACTGATGGGATACCAGGAATCCCTTTCCATTTCCCTGAAGTGCCAAGAAGGTCACATGGTGAGAGCAAGAGGCAGCTCAGTTCACAAAGCTTGCTGGACCCCAACACTTTGCCTACAGCAAGGGAGCCCCAGTCCTGTCTCCCCAAAACGCCCGCTCCTGTGAGCCGAAGACCTGCACAGCCCGGCCTTGCTGACTGCTCCAGCCAAGGAGAACAAACCCTTGTAAACCACCCTTGCCTGGGCAGTGCCAACCACCTCCTGGCAGACACAATGACAGCACAAGGTGAACACTTCAGCCACCTCCCCCTGTCTGATCCCCAGTGTTGACACAAAGCCTGGCACCATAAACAACATATTTGAGAATCAAAGCCATCTAATCCTGTTCTTCCACTGCTCTTGCAGCCCCACGACATGGCACAGCCTGATAACAGCGGTGTCCCCACCTGGAGGGATAAGGCCCTTTGTCATGGTATCATTTTTTGTGATAATAGTCTTTACCAAGTTTCATAATGTTTGTCCATCTTGGTTGACCCCAGACTGGTAAGGACTGAGAGGAGCGTATATAAGGAAGGAAGAGGCTGCATGCAGTTCCTCCAACACAAAGATGGCCAAGCTCATTTTGCTTACCGGTAAGTCTTGCTTCATAACTTCATCTTCTGCCTTTCTGAGGAGTGTTTGTATATGTTTGACTACACTGGGTGGTTATACAAGAGGGTTTTTGGATGATCTTCTTTTAAAGATGTATCACTCATCTGTCAAAAGAAAAGATATTTATTACTTTCAGGAGGCACAGTTATATTTCTCTGTATGACTCACATGGAAATTTAGGTTTTAAAAACGAAGTGAATTCACTGTTAATTGAAATACAAAAGAGTTTTTTGATCACAAAACTCAACAAAAAAATCAAATTATTGCATTATGAATTCAATTTATTTTCTGTGTTTCTGCACAAAATCATTCCACAAATGGTACCCATTTCCACATGAACACTGGATTGACCCACGCTTGAGAAACAGGTTCTTGTCTGCTTTTTCAAGAAAACACAACAATATCAAGCAAATTCAGATTAGGCTTTTGATGAAACATGACTTTGTTGTCTCCTTGTTCAAGTCCCCTGGAATGACTGGTGACCTGGGTTATGGGTTATAGGTTATGTTGGGTTCAGTCCAGTCCAGCTTGAGAGCTTTGCACTGCTCAGCTCAAAGACTAATCCCACACTTTTCTCTTTAAGGTCTGGCCCTCCTGCTGAACGCCCAGATAGGTACGTGCTTTCTACCCCAAAAACAACTCTACCACCCTGAGTCAGGAGTTTAAGGGTGCAAGAAGCTCCCAGACAGACTCCTTTACTGAAACAAAGTAGGAAGGCAAGAAAGCCACGATTGTCTCTGGAGAGCCAGTTCCCAGAGGGATGACCAACCCTACAGCATTCCCTCTGAACTCCATACTCTGCAGGGAAACACGGCCCAACCAATTCAAATCAGACCCAGTTCTGATGCTCTGCATGAAGTCACTGGTGTCTCTTCAGGTCAGTCCAGCTCTGCCCCATCTCCTCTGTCTCCCCACAGGCTCTGCCTATGTGCTGTCATGTTACTTCACCAACTGGGCCCAGTACAGGCCTGGCCTGGGCAAGTTCATGCCTGACAACATCGACCCATGCCTGTGCACTCACCTCCTCTATGCGTTTGCTGTGATGAACAACAACAACGAGATCACGACTTACGAGTGGAACGATGAGACCCTTTACATAGCCTTCAATGGCCTGAAGAACCAGTACGTACCGAGAGCCAGGAGCACCACTTGTGCTCCCTCTCAGCTCCTGCCCCATTATTCAGCAGCTCTGCACAATCCATGGTCGAGGGATGCCCAGGAGAAGAGGCAGAGAGTGATAGGGAGGGAGAGGGACGTGAGGGCAGGCTATTTGGGTTTCACCCCAAGAGATTATGGCAGCTACACCAGACATTTTCAAGAAAGGCAACAGCGCTGTGCTTTGTGTAGAGCTCTTGAGTAATGGTAGAAATTGGTCAGGCTAAACCATGCCTCATAATGCATCATGTTCCTGTCTCTCCCTTTGTAGGAACAAAAACCTGAAGACTCTGCTGTCTATCGGAGGATGGAATTTCGGGACAGCCAAGTAAGTTCAAACCATCTCCTTCCCATCACGACATCCAGGAAAGGGAGGGAGAGGGGGAGAGAGGCACCAAACAAACCCCAACTCTGTCCTGCTCTGCTTCCCTAGGTTCTCTGCTATGGTTGCCACCCCCGAGAACCGTCAGACCTTCATCAAATCCGTCATCAAATTCCTGCGCCAGTACGAGTTTGATGGGCTGGACATTGACTGGGAATACCCTGGATCCAGGGGCAGCCCACCCCAGGACAAAGCTCTCTTTACTGTCCTGATTAAGGTAGGCTGGGAAAAAAAAAGGGTTTGCTCAAGCTCTCTGTTTTACAGAGCTCTGGCTCTGATGCCCCAGCCCAGAGACTCCATGATGAGATCCGTTTCTTGCCATCCTTCAGGAAATGCTGGCAGCCTTTGAGCAGGAAGCCAAACAGGTCAACAAGCCCCGTCTCCTGATCACCGCTGCTGTTGCTGCAGGAGTTTCCAACATCCAGTCTGGCTACCAGATTGCTGAGCTTGGAAAGTGAGTAGAAATCCCTCAGGTATCATTTCTGTGACTTATGAGGTCTCCCTGCGAGTGTCTCGGGGAAACTCTGCCACAATCTGGGCAATCAACCTCACTACCTGTGATGGGCCCTCTCATAGGCAAGAACACTATGAGTGGTGCTTGTCTGGTGGGAAAAGAGACACCTCAGAAAGAGAAGTGCAACACCAAGCTGGCTCCAGCCATTCAGCCCCAACAGTGAACATCTGTCAGTTCCCAGAATACCCATGCAATTCCCCCTCTGCCTTGTCCTCTGCATGGGCTCCTGCCAGCTAGAAAAAGGTCTTGAAGAAAAGTGGGGACATGGCCAGGGATGAGGTGGAGTAAATGGGCAGCACTAAAGGATCAATTGGGTCTGAGTGACTGAGCAGGCCAGAAGATTGCTACGACCTGGATAAAGGAAAATTAGGGGTTATAAGGGTTCCTCACCTCTGAGGCATTTACATTAACTCCTCCAGTCTCTTGCAGACATAGACAAGAGCAATGTTCTCCACAGGTACCTGGACTACTTCCATGTGATGACTTATGACTTCCATGGCTCCTGGGATGGACAAACTGGGGAGAACAGCCCTCTGTTCAAAGGGCCATCTGACACCGGTGACAACATCTACTTCAATATCGTAAGTATATTTTGTGAGACTGTCACAAAGCTCAGGTCTGTGATCACATCAGTGATCAGAATTTTAGAAATTCATCCTCCTGTCTGCAAATCCTCAAATCCTCGCGAAGATTTGCACAGTAATGTTTTTTTTTTATAGGATTATACTATGAATTACTGGAAGAGCAATGGTGCTCCAGCTGAAAAACTGGTTATTGGATTCCCAACATATGGAAATACCTTCACACTGCAAAACCCATCTGACAATGGCCTCGGTGCACCAACATCAGGACCTGGTCCAGCTGGGTATTACACACAGGAGGCTGGGGAACTGGCTTACTATGAGGTACCTGTATTTCTATTACATTGATTTATTAATTCATTTTAAAGAAGGTATCTGTGGAGCTTTCTGAATGGCTACCTCAGATACCAAACTGTGCACAGAATTACAGAAGAAAAGCAAATTAAAATACCAGAGAGAATCTGCACCTGAAAACAGATGTCTGATTAATAAACTGAGTATCACTACACAGTTCAGCAGCAAGGGTTTGACAAAGATGAATCAGCCTTTCTGAAATGTAGAGATGATTCCTCCAGTACAACAAGAGAAATTACTAATATTATTTCTAGTGTTCATAAAGAGTAGGAAGGCTATGTTATTCTATTATCTTTTGCCAGCAGTATCTAATATGTCCAAGTAAGCCTTGGCACTTAAGCTCATTTCACAAAAGCTAAGGAGAAGCTCCTTATTCTCAGAGACCGGAAAAAGAAAATTAGAGAAGAAAGTCAGGGTAAAGGTAGAGCTTGGACTATTCCATTTTTGCATGATACTCAATAAAATTCCACCTCTTGCTCCTTCTCCCTAGATCTGCACTCTCTTGAATTCTGGAGCCACCCAGGTTTGGGATGCCCCCCAGGACGTGCCCTACACTTACAAAGGCAGCGAATGGGTTGGCTATGACAACATCAAGAGCTACAACATCAAGGTAGGGTGGAATGTGATGCTGTGAGGATAATAAGGCAGAAGGCCTCTGCAAGAGCAGATCCATGGAATAACTGGGATTTCTCCCCTGAATAGGTTGACTGGCTGAAGAAGAATAAGTTTGGCGGTGCCATGGTCTGGGCCCTTGATATGGATGATTTCACCGGCACTTTCTGCAAGCAGGGCAAATATCCTCTGATCACCACCCTGAAGAATGGTCTTGGTCTCCAAAACAGCGGTGAGTATCTCCAGTAGTGAGGGCTTCTTCAAGGAGACTCCCTCACTCACTGGTGATGCAGGGCTTTGGGGAACCTGGACCTTCACTTCTGGAGCCCTGGGAGACAAGAAATTTGTGTGGAAGCCACAACTAGAGGTTGCCTTGGATAGGTCGCTTCACTCCATGTTCCCCAGGATAAAAAAAAAAGAGGGAGATGGTAGCTGGGACCTGGGTTCAGGTTTTTCAAAAGTCTGGTGTGAGCCAGGCCAGATGTTGGGGAACACATTTCAATAGAACTGAATTGCCTGTGGAGGGAGGGGAGAGCTGAGAGGTTCTCATTATAAAAATAAACTCTTATCTTCTTTTGTTTCAGACTGTGTGCCTCCAGCTCACCCCAATCCTCCAGTCACTCCAACTTCCTCTACAACGGGTGGAAGTGGGAGTGGGAGCACAGCTGGCAATACTGGTGGTTCTGGTAGCAATCCTGGTGGCTCTAGTGGGAATACTGGTGGCTCTAGCGGGAATACCAGTGGCTCTGGTGCTAGTAACTTCTGTGCTGGCAAGGCCGATGGCATCTATGCAGATCCAACCAGCAAGAGCAGCTTCTACAACTGCAATAATGGGCAAACCTTCACTGAGAGCTGCGAGTCCGGCCTTGTCTTTGACACCAGCTGCTCCTGCTGCAACTGGCCATGAAGACACCGACACTGTTACAGCAAACCATCCCCTCTGATCTAATTGCACAAATAAGAATGATTAAATAAAGTGATCTGCAAAAGCATCAAGCCTCACTCTTTTGAAACATTTTGCTCTTGGTGTTCTGATGCTTCCTGATTCTCTCTTGATGTTGACCATTGTGCTCAGGGTCTGAACCCACAAGCTGGATTTCATACCAGTACAGCAAGTTTCAGGGGTTTCTTTCTGCCCTACCTTGACAGCCAGGCACAAGACAACAGGCAAACCATAAACTAAGAATGTGCCCTTGTGGCCAAGAAGGCTAAGGGTATCCTGGGGTGGATGGAGAAGGGCATGGCCAGCAGGGTGAGATTCTCCTCTCCCTCTGCTCTGCCCTAGGGAGGCTGCATGCGGAGTCCTGTGTCCAGTTCTGGGTTCCCCAGCCGAGGAAAGAAAAGGAATGATGGGAGAGGGGCAAATGGAGGCCACAGAAATGATGAGGAGATTGGAGCAACTCTCTTACAGGAAAACTGCAAGCCCTGTGTCTGTCAGCCTGGAGGAGAGTAGACTGATTGGGGATCCCATCAGTGCTGATCAATATCTGACAGGCAGGGGGCAGGAGCAAGGGCCAGACTCTGCTCAGTGGAGCCCGGCAACAGGACAAGGGTCAAGGGGCATCAACTGGATCTCAGTAATTTCCACCTGAACAAGAGGAAAAACTTCTTTCCCATGTGGATGACAGAGCATGAGAACCAGCTGCTCAGGGAGCGTGTGGAGACTCCTTCTCTGGAGATATCAAACCTGCTTGGATGTGCTCCTGTGCAGCCCTGCTGGAGGCAACCCTGCTTTAGTAGGGGGCTTGGACTGGATGAGGTCCAGAGGGTTGGTCCAACCTTGACAATGCTGTGATTCTGTGAGTATTAATCCTCCCCTTTCCCCTGCACCCTTCAGGCGCTGCCACCGCCAGCGTTCTCTCCAGCAACCCCTGCTCTGTGTCCATAGCAACAGGAGTACAAACACACCCTGACGTCTGGCAGGGCAGCATGGCAGAAGAGTGGGAGCTGAGAGGTGAGCCAGGGCTGAGGGCATAAGGCCTTTCCTTCTCGTACAGCTCGCTGGTGGCATCAGGCTTCCCCACAACCAGGCTGATAGGCTGCTCTTTGCTCAGGCTGGGGAAAAAGACTCCTTTGTGGCAGAAGGGAACAGGTATTCAAAGAGCAGAACCTTCACCCATATCCAGGGTCAGAGGAAATTCCCATTGGGGAAATAAGGGAATAGTTGGCCTCAGGCAGAGAGCAGCAGAGACTTAAGGAGGAACAAGCAGGAGGTGGTCACCTCCACATGGGTTTATCACACCGGTGGCATCTCCCTCTCCTGGTCTCACAGATGCGCAGAAGCGGATCTCATTTGGATCATGTCAAGAGCGGAAAATGTTCCCTCACCACCAGGCCCCAGACAGATTGGGAATCAAGCTGAGAACCACTGGGGGAAACCCCTCGCTTGGGCCAGGCTGTTACTTAGGTCAAGAGGTAAGTTGTTTGGTTTCCGTGCTCAGAGCTTTACCTTTGCAAGAAGACACGGTACAGGAGGAAGAGGACCATGGGCAGCCGGACACGGAGCCCCCCACACCTGCCCTGCAAACCCACGGTATAAGGTCTCTACATAGACCTAGAAAAAGAAATTCCATCCCCTTCTAAATGCACCAGTCCAGCTGCCCAAGGGCGAAATCAGAGGAATTAACAGGGATAACGTCTGTTGCTGGGGCCCTTCTGCCCTTCCCCTGATGCCAATGGTGTCTTAAAAATATCAGCAAGACACTTCTGCTTTTGAATTGCAGAGAAACAGTCTCAGCTACTTACTGGAAAAGAAACCACTGAGCAAAAAAGGCTATGTGATAGGAGCGAGAACAGCCCAGCGTTTCAAATCAGAGCCACAGGTAAGAAAACCACACTTGAAAGCTGCTTTGCAAGAATTTGTAGGGTGTTCCCACCATGGACTTACCAGTTTCAATCACGTTTGCTGGGGCAGCCTCCAACTTCATATGTATGGTAGCTACAGATCTCCTTACACATCACCTGGTGGGAGATGTTGAATCTAGAGACCAATGATTATATGAGATATGAGCTCTGGCAGCATCGACACACGTGTTTGCACACACACATTCCTCTGTATCACATCCACAAAGGTAAATGCACATATTGAGGCAAAACCAGCAAGGGAGCTCAGTTATATACCCAAATAACCACGCTGTTTTCTGGCCCAGCTTCTCTAGAGTAACAATACATTAGAAGAGACATCAACAGGACACACTGGGTAAGGAGTGTGGAGGAAATAATTGACCTGTTCTGTTTTTTTCACACTGAGTAGCCAAAGTATGTATTGAACAGCAGGTCTTTAATGCCAATCACAGCATATAGGAACAATTTGCAGAACAAAGTATTCCAACATAGGAATTTTATCTCTTGCAGACTGTGACCCCCAGCCCAGCACAGTACCAGTTGTTCTGGAGCAAAGAGAAAAAATGCCAACCTGCCTATGCTCCGTTTTCTGCTAAGGCACCACGATTTCTAGATAAGCTTTCAGATAAAGAACTTTTCCCTGGGTAATGTAATTCATTTTCTTACATTTTTAATAATAAGCAGGAGTTAAGGAGGCTGAGAGGAGACTCTCTCCCTGAAAGGAGGTTGTGGTGAGGTGGGTGTTGGTCTCTTCTCCCAAGTAACAAGTGATAGGATGAGAAGAAATGGCCTCGAGTTGCGCCAGGGGAGGTTTAGACTGGATATCAGGAAAAATTACTTCATGGAAAGGGTTGGCAAGCACTGGCAGAGGCTGCCCAGGGAGGTGGTGGGGTCACCATCCCTGGAGGGATTTAAAAGCCTTGTGGATGTGGCACTTAGGCACCTGGTATACTGGTGGAGTTGGCAGCAATAGGTTTATAGTTGGAATCGAGCTTCAAGTTCTTTTCCAACCTGAAATGATTCTGTGATTCTGAGTACTAACAGAGAGAATACTAAGACACAAAATGGAGAGAGATAACTGAGTTTCCAGTAATGCTATTCTATCTTCAGAAATTTCTCCTGCTTTAGTCTTTTAACTTTGCATAATAACCCGTGGATCAAGGTAGGGCTGGTAAATTCTGGTATTAAAAACCTCCAGAAATGACATCTTTTGTGCCTGTTTTCTTTAGACCTGGGACTTATGAACCAGACAAGCAATTACCCAAAAAAATCACCTGGCCAATGAAGTTTGGATCTCCAGACTGGTCTTCAGTGCCAAAGCCACCACACAGCAAAATTCATCCTTTTTTGCTAAAAATAGAGGCACCTAAGGTAAGGACACGGATAAGGGGATGTTATTTCTGGCTCAAAGTTCCTGAACAAAGGAAATTATGTGATTACTACAAGGCATTCACACTGTGTTTTCCATCCTTTCCTCACTGCCCTGCTGGGTACATGGCTCTGCAGGCCTGGGACACGAGATGCAAAGTGATTTTCTCTCAGAAAATGCTGGTTTGTCAAAAAAAAAACCCCAACAAACAAAACCCCTTCTATTAAGAAATTTCCTCAGGAAGCTTCCATTCACAAAGTGAGAGAAACCAAAGCCCAGAACTCCTCTTTCTGATTTAAAGTGTAGGTTAAAGTTTTGCCCCCATCTCACATCTTCCTGTGCTTTTCTGAAGTGATTGGCATTGCAAATATCTAACGGAGAGCAATTCTTTCAGCAGACCCCAGAGAGAGAAGAAAGGAAACAACGGGCCCGAGTGGCCTATCTGGGTTTATACCACGGCTGAGGAGCCAGCGCTGCTGCAGCGCCTCCTTCCCTTCCAGTGGGGCAGCTCAGCCCTCCCCTCCTTCCCACCCGCCCGAGGAAACGTCCCACAGCACCACCCAAATAAAAGCATCTCAGGAAGAAACGTTTCTTCCTCCTGGTTTTGTTGAAGGTGTCTGCGGGGGTTTGGGTGCCAAGCAGCACCCACAGGTGGCCATTTTCTCTGGGTCGCCATGGAAACACCTCTGGGCCCTCCCTGACACAGCTTCCCCCGCCCCAGGGGGCTTTTCCCGCCCAAACCCAGCCCTCCCTGGCACCAGAGAGGAGACAAATTACTATGGGAAGGGAGCAGCTTGGCTGCTGCCCCCTCTCCTCAGCTCTGGGAGCGATGCTGCCATCTTCATGGACTCATGGAATGGTTTGGGTTGGAAGGGGCCTCAAAGCCCATCCAGTTCCAACCCTCCTGCCATGGGCAGGGACACCTCCCACTGGATCAGGGGGCTCAAAGCCCATCCAACCTGGCCTTGAACACCTCCAGGGATGGGGCAGCCACCACTGCTCTGGGCAACCTGGGCCAGGGCCTCCCCACCCTCACAGCAAAACATTTCTCCCTAAGATCACATCTCAATCTCCCCTCTTTCGGATCAAAACCAATCTCCCACATCCTATCCCTGCACTTCCTGATCCAGAGCCCCTCCCCAGCATTCCTGGAGCCCCTTTCAGTCCTGGGAGGCTGCTCTAAGGTCTCCCCTGAGCCTTCTCTTCTCCAGACTGAACAAGCCCAGCTCTCTCAGCCTGCTGGTTTCTAATGAACTAAACGTTTTGTTGAAAAATTCCCAACTTCCTCAGCTACCAAATATTGCTGTGGAGAAAGGAAGGGACGCAGAGGGAAGGACAAGACTTCCTACTGCTCATAGATTCTGGCGAACACACTCAGGCTCTATTCAGGTGCTTCTCCACTCCTAAAACTGTAAGAACTCAGACAATTTTGCTTGTAGGAGATAAAATTTCTTTTATTATGAACATAAAAATTACTATTTTCATTCTAACATTTTTCCCCTACCCAGAGAGGGATTCTGCAATTATGAAAAATGCTTAATCCAAGTAAAAAAATACATACATACACAACATCTCTGTACATTTTTTATCCTGTATAACCAAGGCACCAGCAGAACAGACAATGGCACATGCAGGACTTTTTTGCTAGAGTTGTAATTTCCTGGCAGTAATTGTTTGGCAGGAACACCTCCATTCTCACTTTCTATCTTCCTTCTTCATGGGTGACAGGGGAAGAGGGGAGCACAGGAGGATGCCTTAAGTACACAGAGGTGAGCACGTACACACATAACTCTGATCTCTCTGGTGATGGCAACAGACTCCTTGCATCCAGCTGCTACTTGAGGGAACCAGGGCCTGCCTGGCAGTCTGTAGCAAGTGGTCTTTGCTGCCTTTCCCAGCACATTTTCATCCAGAAGAGATGCTTGGGAGACTGGAAAATTTTACCCATGTTTTGCCTAAGTAGAGGCTGAATGAAAACTAAAGCAAAGCCCTGCAGAACCAACTAACATTTACAATACTCCCACCACCAGTCATTTTCACAGCTGAAAGAAAGTCTTCTGCTCTGGGGAAATAAAGGGGGGGAAAAAAAGAGCAACTTCTGCTGATAAAAGCCTGTTATTTGGGAATGGACAAAATAAAAATGTGCAATCGATAGCACGGCCTTGCAGACTGCAATCAACACAGCTTTATTCCATATTCCAAGTCTTTCAGCACAGCATCTTTAAAAACAGCTGGTGAAAGCCTGAACTCTCAAAGGAGTTGTGCTGCTGAAGCTAACAACAGAATTGAAGAATAGCCTGAAGCAGCTGTTAAATCCTGCCATTTGTACTGCTAGAAAATAATCTCAAAGAGCAGGGTAAACACCACACTCAACGCTTTTAAGTCAGAAGTGCAGCTGCAGTCAGAAAAGTGAGAATAAAATGCCCTCTTAGCTCTGTATTTACACTTTGCTCTCTCACCAACACATCAGACATCTTTAGTTTATAAAAGAAAAAGTCTGTTTGCCTTTACCTGCCAAGAATCCAAAGAAAGAAACCTCTCTGGGATTTCTCTGTTAAAACATGCTCCTTAGATTATAAGGCCAGGCAAGGTTGGTTGCAGAAGTTTCTTTTCCAGCCTGCCAGGCAGCCACAAACAAATTGTGCCTTTGTATTCCATAGAGCCTGCTGGAGGCACTCAGCAGCAAGAACCTGTGTCCCCCATCTCCTCAGAGAATCAATCCTGCTGGCAGTGAGAGCAAACCAAAGTAAAGGAGACAATTCCCAATGGGAGCCCAGTGGCCTCCAATCCTATTAAGGCAATTGACCATTGATCACGCCAAGGCAGGAGAGCAGAGAGAGATCTGCAAACCAGGATGAGAGGGTAGTTGAGGGAACATTCTGCCTCTGCCACTTGCCTGGATTGCCTCTCCTGTCTTGCTCTGTGCCTCTCGCCCGCAGCAGCAGAGGTGAAACCCTGGCTTTTCTCTTCCTCTGAGCAGCCAGCTGGCTCCACCTCACTTCTTTCTGCGGATCTTGGGCTTCTTCACTGGCCGGAGGTAGGGATTGTCTATCATATTTTCCTCTCCATTCCGACTGCCTGACAAGGAGGTGTTCTGCTGTAACACTGACGCATTCTCCTTTTCAGGTCCTGAATCATCCTGTCACGTTGAACAAAAAAACAAAGCATAAACAACCAAAGTTAGGTTAAAAAAGGCTTAGAAGTCCAAACTACATTACCTATGTGCAAACTAGATAATCGACAGCCAAGGTAAACAGCAGCACACAAGGAGCTGCATTGAAGGTGAGGACTCCTGATTTCTAACACAAGATGATTCCCTTCAGGAAGGATGAGATCCTAGGACAACCCCTCTACCCTAACACAGAAGTGAAGTTTGTACTGAAAGGTCATGATCCCACCTCATTTTGCATTGCATCCCGCAGAAAGTTAAAGAACCATGACAACATTTAGTCATTTACACTTGGGAAAATGCAGCCCTCTGCCCTTTTCCACCCACTCTGCCCAGCTGCAAGGAAGGCAAAGAAACAGGTTTCATATGTTTAAGAAAGTCAGAGCCAAGAGACCTTGCTCTCTCAAGGTTGGCCGTACCGTGCTCATGTGCAAAGGAAGGTTCTCGGTGTCTGTCTGCTCGTCTTGCTCAGATGAATCTGTCTCTTCCATTTGCTGCATTTCCAGCTCAGAGGGGAGAAGAGCTGTCAGGTAGGGCACAGTGAAAGGCCTGGCAGCAATCACTACAGTTAGGGGAAAGGACACAGTCAGCTCCTCAGCCACAAAGACAACCAGGTACTTGGAGACCAAACACTTCCACTGGCTCTGGTTTTAAACACACATTCTTTTCCTGCTGCTCCCAGGGATGAGGAATGAAATATGCTGTCCTTAAAAAATGACACTCTCTAATTCCCTATTTTCTGAGGCCGCTTTCTGACTCCAGACATGGACATAGCATTATAGTAACATAAAAAAACCCTTCCTGACCTCTATAAAAGTTCAAATATCCCACGGCCTGAAGCATCACTTCATCCCCCTTACTGAGATCTGTGCTGTCAGAGAGCCTTGGGAAGGTGGGAACTCTCAGCACTGCAGCTTAGCAGACAGAGAAAGAGGAAAACCTCCACTGCCTACCACAAAAACGTAAGAGAGAAGAAATCATTCAAAAGTTACTGAGGGTCGGAGACAGGACTGGAATTTAGCACCTGTCAGGCAGTGAGCTTTTGGTGAAGGTAGAAGACTACCATTTGGCTGTGATTCTGTTTTTCATCCCTGTTTCCAATAGAAAAGTTCTCGTTTCCCAGCCTTTCAGTGCCTCAGAAGGGCAAACACAATGTTTATCACTCAATGCTCACCTTCTGCAGTAGCAGGAACTCCAACAGGATGTACACTCACTTAAATGGTTGCCATTTCATAGAATTGTTGAATGGTTTGGGTTGGAAAGGACCTTAAAGATCATCCAGTTCTAACACTCTGCCATAACACACCTCCCACTGGATCAGGGGGCTCAAAGCCCCATCCAACCTGGCCTTGAACCCCTCCAGGGATGGGGCAGCCACCACTACTCTGGGCAACCTGGGCCAGGGCCTCCCCACTCCCACGAAAACTTATTTCTCCCTAAGATCTCATCTCAACCTCCCCTCTTTCAGTTGAAAACCATTCCACCTCACCCTATCCCTGCACTCCCTGATAAAGAGTCCCTTTCAGTACAGGGAGGCTGCTCTAAGGTCTCCCCAGAGCCTTCTCTTCTCCAGGCTGAAGAAGTGCAACCTCTCAGCCTCTCCTTGTAGAGGAGGTGCTCCAGCCCTCAGATCATCCTCATGGCCCTACAGCACAAAGTGTGCCAGATAACTCACGTGGGAATGTGCTAACATCATCTTTGAAGAGACTCTGTGTTTCCCCTGTCTTGGCCATGAAACGTGTGAGAGCTCTTTCCACATCGCGCCGTTGAGATGCTGCCTTTTCCCGTAGGACTTGATAATCAGACACTGGCTCCCGGTATGTCTGTGGAGCAGGGATGGAAAAAGGAACACTGTAAGTGGATGCAATGCAGACAGCTGAAGTTCAGAACACTCTTACAATGCAGATGCTACAATCATGCATTGACCTTCAACACACAGAGATTTTCAGAGAGCTACAGCTGCCAATCATCCAATAACAAGTGATCTTATGCCAGGAGAAGCAATGTTTTGGATAAACAGCACCAGAACTGCAGTAAAAATATTTACCCAACACTCCCAGTGTTAATCAATTCAGATCCCAAATGGCATTAAAGTCTTTTTCCACTTACTGGTGTCTTGATGTAAGTGTGAGGATCTGGAAACTCAGGGAAATGGCCAGGAATGTGGGATGGATGTGGCTTGTTCTGTCCAGCCGTCAGGGCTTTGGGAGTCACGGGCTGGTTTGTCACAGGAGCTACAGTTAAAAAACATGAACACATACACAGATCAGCCAGCTTCTTTCTGGTAAGAGTCAGCCACAAAGCACTGGCTTACACTGAACTCTGGATCTTATAAAAGAGACAGAGAACATCCCACCAGCAACAGCTCTGGGTTGTGTTCAGCATCCCAAAAGGAAACAAGGATTACTTGACCCCTCTCTCCTACAGGAAGGACAAAACCATGTTGAGGGTTCTCATGTGGATGCTGAAGCAAAGCCAATGGATTCGGCAGAGGGTGCCTTCCTTCACCTATTACACAGTCACTACATGAACTGCACCCCCAGGAGCACCACACTGCATCATCCACTAGAAAAGCAGGAGCTCTGGATGCCAGCAGGCAGGAATGCCAAATTATTTCCAATTCCCTACATAGCAAGAGAAAGGATTTCCCACATACGGGCAGTGATGACCATCCTCTGGGACCGCTTGGCATAGGCAGGAAGCGTTTCAACATTGAACCCTGAAATGCAAAAGAGAAAACAGAAATCACACCAATAGTTTATCCTGTGAAAAAAACCCTTCTCTTAAGACTTCTCCAGAATTTTTCCAAGGACTCCAAGTTCCATGAGAAAGAAAATCATGCAGTTTGTATGTATTTACACTGTACCTGCAATACCTGGCATCACCCAAAACATTGGGGATGGATTTTCCTACCAACACAGCACACCCAAACCTTCTGAATGCCAGAAGCTGGAATTAGTGGGACCAGTCAACTACTCACCCATTTCCACCAGTGTAACCACTATATCGGAGAGTGTCGGCTGTGTTCGGGCTGTGTGTTCACAGTAGGACTTTGCACTCCTTCCAATTTCAGAAATATCTGAAGGAAAAAAACATAACCACGTATTGGATTCAGTGACCACACGTGAATGAGCCCAACTCTGGCTTCAGAGACCTGGAGTTTTAGTAAATTTAGCAAGAAATCAAAAATAGCTCTTGGAATTCAGTGTCTTACAGCCTTCACGTTTAAAATTAAATCACGTGCAAAATGCGAAGGCACTGAAGATGAAAGAGGCAAATGTTTTCCACAAATGCAAAAGGCAAATCTGCCTCAGAGGTGTGAAAAACCCACAAATCACTGCTTGATTTTAGAAAAATATGGAACCCGAGATCCCAGAGCTGCCCAACACAGGAACTTCTGCAGTCGTAGCCAACCAAATGTAAGGAACTTCACTATGTCTCTATTTACACTGGCAGCATCACAATATATGGAGCTTAATAGGATGCCTAATGAATATCTAATGAGTACTCACTAAGATAAATAAGGAGTTCTGAGTTTGGACACACACCTCATGCTCTCAGAAGTCGGTGACTCCAGGGTTTGTGTTCCTGAACATCATTAACACAAGGTAATAAAAATGGAAAAAAACGAAAAATTTGAAGAAGAAAAAAAAATTTGAAGAGTGAAGGCCAATTTGCAAACAGAGAAACAAGAAACGTCAGGGGACCCCTATGGCTTCACCGGACACTCACAAAGCCGGATACTCACAGCTCTGTAACATCTCCGTCAGCGTCTCCACCGCAGCCTTCTCGGCGCTCTCGAAGCCGGCTTCGGTGAGCAAGGAGCTGACCACCACCTGCAGAGTCCTCCTCCGAGCCAGGTAGTAGTTATCGGCCGGCGTGGTGGCGTGTTTGCTGCCCGAGCGCTGCCGACACAGCCCCCCCCCCCCCGCCCCACACAAGAGCTGAGCGGAGAGCAGCCACCGCCAGCCCGCGGAGCGGCCGCGAGGACAGAGCTCTGTGAGCGCTGGGACCGGGCAGGGCCGGGGCACTGATCCTGCCCTGGGGTGGGCGCTGGGACACAGACAGACAGACAGACACACGGACAGAGACAGGCAGGGACACACGGACAGACACCGACAGGCAGGGACACACTTCATCAGAGGCAGGGACACACTCACACCCACAGGCAGGGACACACTCGCAGGCAGGGACACACACACACACTCACCGGCAGGGACACACTCTCACAGGCAGGGACACACACTCACATTTCCAGGCAGGGACACACCGGGACAAACACACTCACAGGCAGGGACACACACACCCCCCTCTCACAGGCAGGGACACACACACCCCCTCTCACAGGCAGGGACACACACACACCCACTCACAGGCAGGGACACACACACACCCCCACACCCACTCACAGGCAGGGACACACAGGAACAAACACACTCACAGGCAGGGACACCCAGGGACACACACTCACAGGCAGGGACACACAAGGACACTCACACACACACACACACACTCACACACACACACTCACTCACTCACTCACTCACAGGCAGGGACACTCTGTCTCTGTCTCTGCCAGTCATCGCCCCCCTCCCCTCATCCCCCACTCCAGCCCCCAAGGCCGGCGCAGCCCTCGGCCGCCCCGCCCGCCCCCGCGTCCCGCTGCGGAGCTGCCATTACCGCGCCGGAGCCGCTGGGCGCCGCCTCCGCCATCTTGGAGCCATTGGGGGGGGGGGCGCGGGGCATTGCGGGAGCGGCGGCGCGGGGCGGGCTGAGAGGGGCATTGCGGGAGTTGTAGTCCAGGGGCGCGGGGCATTGTGGGAGTTGTCGTGTGGGTGAGAGAGTTGGGGTTGTCCAGCCTGGAGAGGAGAAGGCTCCGGGGAGACCTTAGAGCAGCCTCCCAGTACTGAAAGGGGCTCCAGGAAAGCTGTGGAAGGGCTCTGGATCAGGGAGTGCAGGGATAGGGCGAGGGGGAAGGGTTTCCTGCTGAAAGAGGGGAGATTAAGATGAGATTTTAGGAAGAAATGTTTTCCTGTGAGGGTGGGGAGGCCCTGGCCCAGGTTGTCCAGAGCAGTGGTGGCTGCCCCATCCCTGGAGGTGTTCAAGGCCAGATTGGATGGGGCTTTGAGCCCCCTGATCCAGTGGGAGGTGTCCCTGCCCGTGGCAGGGGGTTGGAACTGGATGGGCTTTAAAGTCCCTTCCAACCCAAACCATTCCATGATTCCATGAGGTGGGGAGGGAGTGGGACTGCTGTGACTGGTGCTCCCTGGTACCTGGTGTGTCCACAGCAGGTTGGGGTCTCCTGTGTGCTGGTCTCGTGCATGGGCTCCAAGCACCAGCTACAGCCCACAGCGGGCCAGGGGTCTAAAGCTCAATCCATTTTGTTCCCAAGTCCAGAGGGCACCTCTGCCACCACCTGAGATGTGCTGGAGTATGGGGTTTTATAGAATCATAGGTGCTGCTTGCTTTCTTTTACATCTTTTACATATGTAGTGTTCTCCTGATTAGGAGACCAGGACAGATGGAGGCAAAATATCAGCCAGGAGTCATAGAATCATGGCTGGAAACAACCACTGTGCTCACGCAGTCCATCTGTCAGCTCAGCCCCACCATGCTGACTAAACCATGCCCTGTAGTGCCATATATACCTGGTTTTTAAACCCCTCCAGGGATGGAGATTCCACCACTGCCCTGGACAGCCTCTGCCAGGGCTTCACCACTCTTTCAGTAACGAAATTGTCCCTAATATCCAATCTGAACCTCCCCTGGTGCAACCTGAGGCCATTTCCTCTTGTCCTATCACTGTTACTTGGGAGAAGAGACCGGCACCCACCTCTTTATAACCTTTCCAGGAGCTGCACAGAGCGATGAGGTCTCCCCTCAGCCTCCTCATCTCCACCTCCTTGTCTCCAGACTAAACAGCCCAGACCCCTCAGCCACCTCTTGTCTAGGGAGAAAGCCCTCACTCTGCCTCCACAGGATAGCCAGGAATGGGAAGCTTCGTGTAACAGCATCGTGCTTGCTCTGGATTAGCCCATGTTCCCTGTAGGAAACTATTGATGTGCAAAACACCAGCAGTGTTCCAGGAACCCCGCAACCATGGGAGCAACATGTACTTTTAGCCGAACCTCGGTGTACCAGCTCATGTGCTTAGATCTTTAGATCAAAGCTTTGGTGTCAGCCAAGTGTTTCAGAAAGACAGAACAGGAAACCCCCACACTACAGCTCCCACCCCTCGCTTCCTGTGTAAGTACATGTGTGGGAGAGAAAGAACATTGTGAGAACCAATTACTGCCTGTGAGAGGGGAAAAAAAAAAAGTGATGTAAACAACAGCTGCCACGGTGGAAATTAAAGGTCCTCATCTCATTTGGTTTGGATGGCAACATAGCTTCCACATGCTGCTGGCAGTTCAACAACAATAGCAGCAAAATCCGTTCAGAGACGGGGAAAGAAGAGGCAGAGGAAGGTGGAGACGGGATTGTTAAAGTGAACACGCCTGCAGCAGTGAATTTCTTGAGCATCAAAGGTAGGAGGCAACCTTGTTTCAGAGATTGAAAATGTGTTGTAGAGGACAATCTTACAGCCTGTGCGCTCAGGGATGAGCACAACCATTGGCAGAGGGCTGGGGGAGTACGATCACACCGGAGATATCAAAAGTACTTGGAAATGGCTGGGTGAGGGGGTCGGTGCTGACTGGAGGTCTCGTTGCAGAGTTGTGAATTTCCAGGGTGTCAGCATCCTGCCAAACCGCGGGGCAGCCACTTTGCCATCCCTCAGCAGGGATGTCTGTCTCTGCCAGGGCTTTGTCGTGGAGGTGGGGCAGGCTCTCAGCCTCCTGGCATCTTAAAAGAGAGAGATGCTGAGTCCTCGTGGCTTCCAGCTGAGGAACTTCTGGAGGTCTGCACCCCAGCGAGTAAGCTGACATCGCAAATGGGGCTAAAAGAGGGGAAATGTGAGCACTTGGTCCATCCTAATCTGCTGGGAACGCTTGAAGTGTCTGACCTGAATTGTTTGGGTGGGAAGGGGAGCGAAAGCTGGCAGGTCTGGACTGAAAACATTGGCGCAGCGCTGCTGGTCCTGAACAGACTTGAGCTGAGCCAGAAACATCTGGGGCAGTTTCAGGCTGGCTGGTTATACGGGAGGCATTGTGCCCTTCCGTCCCAGCTTGCCATCAATTCAACCAGTTGCTCTTGCAGCGAATCCAGGAGATGAGTAAATGGGGAAGCAAGTGTGGACAGGTGCTTTTGCTGGTGAACCTCATGTGCATCAGAGTACTGAGCGAGGCAGCGCTTTCTCCTTGTACTATAATGTGCCAGTCAGCTTAGGGAAGAGATAAATTTTAATGATTGGTGTGGAGATGCATCCTGAAATGTTTCAGAAGGAAGAGAGATCATGTAGGGGCCAGTACAGAGTGAGGGAATCACACACTCGTGTTTGGGATGCTTGCAGGTCAGGGCTTCAATCTGCTCTTATCTCTGCCACTCACTCTCCCAAGTCTCTCCCTCACTCCCTGTCTGTGGGGAGGAGGATGTTATCAAGCTGAATGAGTTATCTCACTGAGATTGTGGGGGGTGCAATACAAATACAGCACACAGTAACTGATTCATAACTCTTGGTTGGGTTATTGCATGAGGACAGTCTCTCTTCTTGGTCTCTTGTCTCCAGTGCTTTGTAATGTCCCTTTGCAACTTAGAGTGACACAAACCTGGCTTTCAGACCCTGCTTTCAGGAGTGTTTATGCATTTAACTGCTTCATGTAAAGCACAGACCCACTGGCTGAGACCCAGCAGCCTTCTCCTGCTCTGGAGAACCAGCTTCTGATCTGCAGTGCCACTCAGCTTCTCTCTGCCCTGGTTGAGACTCACATTTTCTTCTGTGCAATGCTTGCCTGCGTCCATATGGATGGACAGCGTCCAGTGTCCTCCTGAGCAGACCTGGGGCATCTTTCTGGGAGGTGGCAAATGGAGAGGCTGAGCAGTTACTGGGAACATGGGCACGGTCTTTCTTTCTTCAGAATCTGTAGGAAAGGAGGAGCCCTGCAGAGGCAAGATTTCAGAACCCCTGTATCTGTCAGCAGTTTCCAGCTAATTATTTCCAGTCTTGCTGAAATGTTCTGCTCTCACCTGATCATTGCCAATGGGACTTTGCCAAAGCTCACTCTCATCAGGAATGAGATGCCCCACAGGACAATTCAGGCTGGAAAGGACCTTAGGAGGTCTCTAGTCGTGTCTCCTGGCAGAAGCAGGCTCAGCCGTGAGGTCAGACGAGGCTACCAAATGCAAACCTTCCTGTGCTTGCCTCATGCATCCCTGCAGGAATCAGGAGCAACGGGACACTGGTCAGTGTAGCTGGGCTGTCCACCAGCTCTTCCAGCTCAAACAGACTTTGAGGAGTTTCCCTCAAGTGCAAGCTCCTTCTGCAGCTGAGGGATCTGCCTGCCAGGACACAGGCAAGGCCAGGGCAGTGCCTTCCTTCACACTGCGCTGCACAAGCGTGTGCTGCCTCTTTACCTGGGGTGTGTGCCCACCTCTCCAGAGCTCCCCTGGCACTCGCTGCCTTCTGCTGTGAGCTCCCTCTGCACACATGGGGTGCTGCAAAGGAGGCTGCTGGAATTTCCTGTTCTAGCTGAGCTGTTTGGCCCAGCCATTGCACGATCCTCTTTTTCTGATTTTTTTTAAGTACTGCACTACCCGATTTATTCGTCTGTGGGAGCTGTTGTGTAAAGAACAGAACTTCAGACTTGTGCTTGGCTGCTTTTTTGATTTTTGCTCTCTTGGGAATATTCTTTTTTCACTTCCCTAGTCTTCATAGATGGATTTTGGAAAACAAATCTGTGTAAGTCCCTCACTCTTTGCGCTCCAAGGGCATTGGTTTGGGAGGGAGGTGGCAGGGGAAGTCTGGCAGTGAGAGATGCAAGGGGAGGCTGAATGCTGTCATTAGTCAGGCAATGCATCGTATTATTCTGGGCTCTGGTCCTGGCTCTGTAGCTACAGGGAAGTCTCTCTGCTCCTCTGCATTTCACTTTCCCATCTGTACCTACTGGCATTCTTTGTGAGATGCTTTCAGAACTGATAAAAAGCAGCATTTGGCATTAAAATATTCAGCACGGTACCCTTGGAAATGTCTTCCCAGAGCAGTGCAGTCTGTGTTGGACTCATCACAAAGCAGAGTCTCCAGAGCAAGGCAGAGATCCACAGACCCACAGACAGTCCTAAAATTATGGATACACCATCCCTCTTTATTGTGTCGGTGCATCATTCTTCCCTGATGCACAGCTCCTCTCTGACTGGTGAGATGGGAATAGAAAACTTCCATGAAGGTCCGGTTACTCAGTGGTTCAAGAGTTTCTTGCAGTGCTGGCTGCTCTGAACTAGCTGCTACCAACCACTAGAGGAGAGCAGCAGCTGAGACAAGTGGGGACTAGCAAAAAGAAGCCTTCAGTGCCCTGCTAAGAGATGTTGCCAGGGCTCCAACTTGAAAGGGACGGAATTTGGAAGCAGAACCCTGCTGGCAGTTTGTAGCCATAGGTGGAGGGCGGCATCTTTATTTAGGAGCCCATGTGAAGTGGGAAATGATGTTGCCTCTGGAAGGCTTTGCCAATTTAATGTGCCAGTTTCCTCTGGAGCGCTGTGAAATTGGTCATCTGGCAGCAAAACAAAAACATGCAGGATGGCGATAGTCTGTGTGCCTTCCTGGGCCTGTCGTGTTTTCCCAGAGATTGGAATCTTTTCTCTTGTTTCCCACTTTTAACAATGACAAAAAAAGGCTTTCACATTGGAAAAAAGTTCATATGTTTTTACTCTGAAGATTATTAAAAAGAAGAGGCAGGAATTAGGATTCCCAGGTGCATTGAAACTAAACAGTTTTGTGACCCCCAGACAAGAAGAATATTAACCTTCTTGAGACACAGCTGAATCCGTACAATCCCAGAGGGGAAGCTGTAAAGCTTGTTGAAATTCATATTGGAAAAGAATAATGGGAACTGATGACACTGGACTCTTTGGGTAGGGAAAGCCTAAAGCTTTGTAGGTTTTTTTGAGCCTGGGAGACGTTCAGCATAGCAGAAGAGCCTGCAGAAGGCAGCCTGTGTGACCTGGATGTTCCCAAATCCCAACTTTAAGAGAGGTGATGAGTCAGCTGGAAATTACTGAGCTCAATACAGGAGTGAATTTTTGCAGCATGGGTTAGACAGGAAGCCAGACCAAGTGATCTAATGTCCCTTTGCACTCTTAAAGTTCCTTGTGCCTCTGACTTGCCAGGGAGATGTGCCATGGGCAGGCCCTGAGCAAAGGATGGAGCTGCTGCAGGTTTGTTTCCTGGCAGCACCAGACACCCAAAGGTGGCAGCTGGCAGCCACAGGGTGCTGCTGTCCCCCAGGGCTGCCCCGTGCCACCCCAGCACCCTTGCCACCAGAGGGCATGTTGTGACCGTCTTCTTATTTCTGAGCAACTTTGTGCCCCATCCCTGGAGGTGTTCAAGGCCAGTTTGGATGGGGCTCTGAGCAACCTGACCCAGTGGGAGGTGTCCCTGCCCATGGCAGGGGGCTTGGAACTGGATGGCTTTGAGGTCCCTTCCAACCCAAACCATTCTATGATTCATTCAGAAACCAAAGTAGCCACAGGGAATTAATTTAGATTCTTCCACCCCTTAGCTTTGAGGAGGCCATCAAAATCCTCCTTGCGCCCATTTGTTGCTGAAAAGCTCCTGTGAACCCCCCAAATTCCTTGCATGATGGGATCTGAGGGGTTTTGTAGTGTAGTTTGAGAAACACTTGATATGCAGAGGCTGCTACTGCTGTGCAAGGAGGGAATAAACTGCACATCTGACAGAGCTGTTAAGGTTTTTCCCAAGGCTTAGGCCTTGCAGAAATGAAAATGCAAGTGCCAAGAGCTTAGAGCCGTGTTGCTATTGTTTTTTATTATTTTAATTAGTATTTTGAGAAGGATTATTTGTTTGTTAGTGTTACTTTCCTCTAATGCAGCGGTGGTGTCACTGTTGGCAATACACCTGTGTTTTAATTAAAGCCTCTTGGAGTAAAAGCTTTGCAGATAGAGTTCTGAGGGTTTGGAATTTGGTAGAGGAAGAACAACCCTGCCTGTTTGTGTGTGTAACCAGGTGTGGGGATGCTGCTGAGCTCTCTGGATCATGCTGAGGAGTCACATCTGGAATTTACATCCACCTTTCAAAGCTCTACCAGGCACAGAGGGTGGAGAGGGGTTTCCAGAATGCCAAATGCATCTCAATGTGTGAGTTGGGCATTCCAGCCTTGGAGTTTCTCAGAGCAAAGCTTGAAGCTGTTTAGTCAAACCTATAAATAACCACAAGGGGAGAAGGTGTCTGGTGGTAGAGAGCTCTTTGATCTAAGAGTCATAACAAGATCCAGGTGGTGGAATTGCAGGCGAGCACAGTTAAAAGAGGAAATCAGAACCATCTCTTCATGGGGGAACATAATTGGGCTTCTCAAGGGTGCAGTACACTCCCAAACATGTCAAGGCTCCAAATCCAGGCTGGCTGTCTCTCCAGAAGATAATGCTGTAGTTCCACAGCAGGCTGCTGAGCTAGACACATAAATGGGGTATCTGAAGCCACTCCTGACCCAGCAGTCCGAGCTGGATGCTCAGATCCCTTCTGAGGTTACGCTGTATAGCAGTGTCCGTGCTGGAATGGGATCCCAAAGGGTCCCTGGCTCTCCTCCTCACCAGGCTCCCCACCCTTACTGTGGAACTGCAGAGGTGTGTCCAGTGTCTCCTCCTACAAGCTGTGCTCCATAAGGATGAGCTTACAACAGCAAGGAGGTCCCAGGATATCTGTTTTCCCAAACTGGAATGTCAGAGCATCTTTACTGCTTAAAGCAAGTCTGGGGTGGTAGATATTTGCTGGGCCTTTTATTTCAGTGCTGTCAGCTGATGTGAAAAACATTTCTTCCCATTCCACCAGCTCATAGCTATGTCTCTGAGTCAGTGCCATGTCTAATCCACCAAGCATGTAAACCCACACCTCCAGGCTGTCCAGAGGCTCTGCTGCCGAGAACTGTTGCAGATCTCTGGTCAGCTTGTCCTGCCTCACCAGTGACTCAGTGGATGTTCTTCTCCATTCCGTCCCTCTGCCTGCAGCTTTAGGGTCCAAAGGTGAGGGGTAGGTCTGCTCCTGTGCAGCTGGTGAGATGTGAACTTTAATTTCTGAGGAACAGAATATGTTGCTGAGAGAACTGGCAGAGGAACTCTGCCAGATTCAGGGGATGCTCTCTGGTGTGGATTCTTATAGACAATGCATATGGCCCTCACCTTCTCTCTTCCAATGGAGTGTATAACAAATTCTCTGCCCAGTCTTACCCACAAGCTGTCATTCTGACTTCTCATCCTTGCTTTGGGCAAACTGTTTGCAGCAGCTTCAGACTTGCCAGGTGCTGGATGTTACAGCCACCACTGCAGTCCCTTGGTGTCAGGGATGCTCTAAATATTATCCTAGTGGTGTCAGGAAGAGCTGATGGCATCAGCAGAGAGACAGTTCTCTACTGCCTTGTCAAGGGACGGTGATGGTCTGGATGATACTGGGGACCCTTAAAGCCAGCTAGAAGGACTCTGAGAAGAGACACATTGCCTCTGCCTTGTCCCTAGCATGGAGTGATCACAGTCAGATTCATATGTCTGACCCAAATCTTGAATCCTTTCATTCATCCTTGATGAAGAAGTGGCAAATACAAAGTATAACTGCAGCAAGAGCAGCCTTATCCCTATTTGCTGCCCCCTGTACCCACATTTGGCATATTTTGTCTTGGGCAGTGAGTCTATTTCCCCTCTCAAGTATTGTCCTGGCTTTTAAATGTCATCTTCAGTGGATCAGACCTTCAGACTGTCAGAGGAAGTACTGCACAGCAAGGTGGGCACCGTCTCACTTGTAAAGCACAAGTCAGCATTAAAGCTGGGCCAACATCAACTCGGTCCCCTGGATGTCTTTTGCACACTTCCCTCTGTAGCTAACAGTTTGCCTGATGAAGCCAACTCTGCTCTGAGCCAGAGCTGTGTTGCACGGGCCTTTGATATTTTGCAAAGAGTGAGGTGTTGCTGCTGGCTCCACAGGGTGACAGCCTTACCCTTGAGCATGAGCACCGGCAGCTCTCGACTCAGAAGAGGCCACTTACCACATTTGGGTTTCTTACTGCTGTCTTTGACAAATACCTCTATCATTTCAGGAAACCGCACAGTGGGTGTTGTCTTTTCAGGGTAGGGGTGGGGGAAGGAATCCTGCTCCTCCATGCACAGGCCGAGGGATAGCTCTGGAGTGGTGGGATCAGAGAATCATGGGATGGTCAGAAGGGACCTCAAAGCCTATCCAGTCCCACTCTCTGCCATGGGCAGGGGCACCTCCCACTGGATCAGGGGGCTCAAAGCCCCATCCAACCTGGCCTGGAACACCTCCAGGGATGGGACAGCCACCACTGCTCTGGGCAACCTGGGCCAGGGCCTCCCCACCCTCACAGGGAAGCATTTCTCCCTAAGATCTCATCTCAATCTCCCCTCTTTTAGCTGAAAACCCTTCCCTGTCTTCCTGTCCTTGCACTCTCTAATCAAGAGCCCCTCCCCAGCTTTCCTGGAGCCCCTTTCACTCCTGGGAGGCTGCTCTAAGGTCTCCCTACAGCCTTGTCTTCTTCAGGCTGGACAACCCCAACCCTCTCAGCCTGTCCTCATAGCAGAGGTGCTCCAGCCCTCGGATTATCTTCATGGCCTCCTCTGGGCTCGCTCTAACAGATCCATGTCCTTCCTGTGCTGAGAATACCTCTGCTCTCCAGGACGGGCTGTGAGTAGCTCCTCTATCAGAGCAGGATGAAGCTGCCTACACTTTCCCTGGCAGGGAGCATCCAGAACCAGCATGAGTAATTCCTGCAGATCATGGGCAGTGCTGCGAGTGGGCTGACCTGGCTCTGCTTCAGAGCAAAAGAATATGGAAGTTTGGAAAATTCTTCCGAGCTGTGATTGTGTAATGTTGCCTGTCCTGGCTGAGCTTGAGGTCCTTTTACTGAGGTCCTATTATCAAAGGATAGGGAAGCTGTTTGGATGAATTCTGAAGAGACTACGTGCCTCAGCTGAGTCTCGTGCATGGACATGGCTTGCTAAAGCTCTCCGAGGTTGGACTGCAGGGTCTTACTGGCTTTTCGAGATGCTTCCCACAGTGATGGGGGTGAAAACTTTTGTCTGCCACTGGGGTGCTTTGAGGACACCACCAGCCTTGGAGAGTCTGGTTCTGGGTCTGCTCTTGCTCTTTGTACATGGCAAGATGCTTCCCTTTCTGTGTTTCTCCCCGTCTTTAGAATGCGGTGAGGGGAAACAGCTTAAGAACCATCAGTGGTTTGACTGGAAGAGTTGAAAAGTTAGGCAGCTGCTTTCTGTAACGTGTGGGTGACAATAATGGGGTTGAGAGGGACTGCTGTCACCTTTACTTGACCATTAAATCTGTCATTTCAAGAATACTGGTGTTTCTTAGCAAAGCACTTAGAGCAGACGCCTCTGTCTGTAAATTTGAGCTCGGTGTCTGATGAAAGTCACATTTTTTTCTTCCCTGGGGGATCCTAGATATACACAAACATCAGCAGTGGATGAAATGTAGGAACTTCTGTGAAAGTACTGGACATTCTCAAGATGTTCAAGCTCAGTTTAGAGCTTGGGTTTGGACTGATCCTTGTTTGATCTAATCTAGCTCCCTGTCCCCGTTTTCAGGTGAAATGATCCCTTCCCATGGTGTAATAGCACCTCTTAGACCCTTCTCCTTAGCCAGGCGGAGTAGTTTGTTTTTCCTGGGCTTCAGAAGCAGCAGAGACACAAGGGGTGAGACAGAGATAGAGGGTGGCAGCAGCTGTTCAGGATGTGTTGCTGATTCTGTGACATCTCCCACCCTTTTTGGAAATCAAGAGTTTGGAGAGAGGCAGAAAGAAGAAACAGCAGCTGATAAAGCTTCATATAGAGGACAGCCCTGTCCTCCATGGGCTGTGACCCACAGCCTGTCTCTGGGCATCTGCACCAGCTGGGAGGCAATGATAGGCTTCACTGCTTATTCTGTCTGTTTGCTTCCCTGCTCTGGGCACGGGGATGGATATCATCTCCCTTCCTTCCTTCTCCCTCCCTTCCTCCCTCATGTCTCTGTCTCTTCCTCTCTAAGTCTGAAGCTCCCTCCATAACCCCTCTTTCACTTGCCCTGGCACAGTTTCTGCCTTGGCTCTGGTTGCCAGGCCTCTCTTGTATAATTCCCTAGAGTCTTGTAGCCTTGCTGTCCTTCAGGGTCCCACTTAGAAATGGTGGACTGGGAAATCACAGAGTGTCCTCTGTCCTAGGAAGTGCAATTCTGAAGGGGGGGGGGGGGGGGGAAATTGAGTGAAGAAAATGTTTGTGGCTGGAAACTGTTGACCCCAGACCAAGTTTTTCTCGGCGCATGACTGTTTGTCGCTTGGGTTTATCTGTGAGGACCTCCAACGAGCCAAGAGGATGCTGAGGGTGTCACCACAAGAACTGGTCTTCCTAGGAATGGTGGGATGGAGGGGGTATTTATTGGAGCTGAGGGTGGTACGCTGGTGTGGCAGAGAAGTCGCTTGGGCTGGGAGCAAGGGAGGCTGCTCCTGTGACTGGAAACTCTGCTTTTGCTGAAGGGAAGGGGCTCTTTGAGGGCAGCAAGACTTATATCGGTCCATGGAGATGGGAAAGAGTAGGTCTGTGCTGGAGAAGGTTCCTTGGGCAAGGAGGACTGAGATCTGCTCTGGCTTCAGAGGGATGGCAGTATGGGAGGGCCTTGGTAGAGCATGCATTTCCTCTGTCTTACAGACAGCAGGATCTATTTTGGGGTAAATACAAGACAACCTGAGTTCCTGCACCTAAGCAAAGGTGACTTCAGGGTATACAGAGGGCTACAGGCCCCGTTTCACGTGCAGACAACTGTCACCACGTGTGATTTTTCTTTCTTTTCTTTCTTTTCCTTTCTGTAGCAAATGAAGGGGGTCCCCACATCTGGCTGTGGCGGTTAAACAGGCTCGATTTAATCACAGACAGATATAGGACACGGAGAGAAAGGAGGGGAAAAGGGTGAGAAACCCCGAGCACCTGCATCCCCCCCCAAGCCCACGAACCCCATCCTGGGTCAGGGCTGCGCATGCGGGAGAGCCAGGAAATCCACAGCTGGTAGTGAGGGCACGAAAGGGGAGAAGTGAGTTGTCCAGATCCCGCCTAGGGCGAAAGGTTGGGACCTTTTGCAAAGGTTTTCTGTAGCCTACATGGAGCAGAAGCATGACAGGACCATTGCAAAGGGGGACCAGGGCTGGCAGAGAAGGCTTGTGCAGATGTGTTGCATGGCAGGAGGCTTTCAAAAGGATGTTTGCACGAACGTGATGCGTGTGCTGAGAGGTAAAAGGAATCCAATGCCTCATCTGCCTTCCAGAAAATGGGAAATCTCTTCCCCCTCAGGGCAGGTTGGTTATTAGGAAGAGGTTCTTCACCCAGAGGGTGGTGGAGCACTGGAACAGCTCCCCAGGGAAGCAGTCACGGCACCAAACCTGACAATATTCCAGAAGCATTTGGCCAGCGCCCTCAGACATGCAGAGTGAATGTTGGGGTTGTCCTATGCAGTTCAGAGTTGGACTCAATGGTCCTTTTGGGTCCCTTCCAACTCAGGTCATTCTATGATTCAGGTTGCTCCCAAACTGCATATTAAAGATTGGCTGCTTAAGCAGCAGCAGCAGGTTGTGTGTGGAGATCAAGAGCTGTCTGATCTGGTGGTTCTCTGCTGGAGCTCCCGTCCTCTCTGCTCTACCCTCAGAGGCAGAGTGAGCACCATCTTTCTAGCCCAGGGCAGCAAAGAAATGGGCAAAAAGTTGAAAACTGCTGTCTTCTTGTGGCATTTCCCATGCCTAGTGGGAAGGATGCTAAAATTGTGACTTCCCAGACTGAAGCCCCCACACCAAATCTCTTTCATGCAGTCTGCAAAGAGCCGTGGCAGTGTTGATCCTCAGATCAAACACGAGGTGTCAGATCTCTGGGATGTCCTGTGTGTTAAGTGGTATCTTGAGCACAGATCAGTGGGTTCCTCTGCTGAACTGCACCTCTCCAGCTCCAGGCTGGTAGAGCACAGGTCACTGTGTATCTATTTTAACTCAGCAAGCAGAATTAACCCAGCTGAGTGGAAAATACACAAGGCCAAAACGAGAGGTGAAACTTGGCTGCTCTTATGAGACCCTTGGAATCAGGATTTTGGGGCAGGAACCCAGAACTGGGAAAGCCCATGCAATCACTGAGGAGCTGGATCTTCACAGCAGGAGCCAAGTGTTTTGCTGATAGGGTGATGGGCTTTGCCATCCAACCCAGCACTGGGTTTCTTTTCCCTCCTCCACTCATCTCTTGCAATGGGCGAGCACATTAACTGAGACAGCAGTTTTTCCTAACCCTGCCTTTCCTCCTTCCCCTTCAGCCCCCCCAACCTGGTTATCAATGAAAGCAGATTTGACATCTGATAGGTCCCAAGATAAAAGCAACATTACAAGAGAATGTAAGCAACAGCTCAGGCAAAAAAAAAGCCCCCAAAGGGCTGAGCAAGGCATGAGCAGGGGATCTGGTGTTGGCCCCAGCTGCTCTTCAGCCCCAGCTGCAGCTGGGAAGAGGCCTGCCTCCTGGAAAGGGTTAATGCCAGGACTCCTGCTAGACTTTGGAGCCCTTTTGACAGCAGTTTTGAAATCTGATTTTCTTTCTGCAACCAAGTGAGGTTTCTATCAACTTCCTATCTGAGAGCAGAAGTCGGAGCTGGTGCAGGAAGGCTGGTGCAGGAGTGCTGGCTTGTGTCCTGCTGCCCCGTGCTCTTGCATTTATTCGAGGTGAGCAGTGTGCTGGCAATGCAAGAACCACAGCTGGGGCAATGGGAGGTTAAGAAAAGGCAAGAGTCCCGGAGTTCAGTGAGATACAGGGTCCTGTTTTGCATCAGACCACAGGCCAGCCAAGCTGCATGTGCAGCCTGCTTCTCGTTGCTCGCTGCAGCATTGCTGCTCTCCTCTCGCCTGTGTGCAGAGTTCAGCTGTTCACGGCTGATGGCTGTGTCAAACTCCTTGTGCAAAGCAGCAAAATAACTGTTTGTGCCTCTGCTTGTACCGCCAAGGCTCCAAGACCTGCACTGGCCCCTCAAATCCAAAACCAGTCGAAGCCCAAATCAGTTCCATTCTGAGGTTGCACCCTAACACCAGCTATATCACCATCACAAGAGCTGCAGAGCAACAGATCCCCACACAGATGGCTCTGCACATCCTGCACTTCTGTTTGCAGCCACAATAGAGTTGTCTCCAGGAGGTGTTTTGGTGGCACAAGACAGGCAGAGTGGAGCAGGTCCCCTGCTTATAGAGTCACAGAATGAATCATAGAATCGTGGAATGGTTTGGGTTGGAAGGGACCTTGAAGATCATTCAGTTCCAAAGTTCCTGCCATGGGCAGGGACACCTCCCACTGGATGAAGGTGGATCAAAGCCCCATCCAACCTGGCCTTGAACATCTCCAGGGATGAGGCAGCCACCACTTCTCCGGACAACCTGGGCCAGGGCCTCCCCTCCCTCATCTGAAGAATTTCTTCCTAAGGTCTAATCTAAATCTCCCCTTTCCAGTTTAAAGCCATTCCTCCTCATCCTATCACTCCAGGCCCTTGTAAAAAGTCCCTCCCCAGCTTTTCTGGAGCCCCTTTCAGTACTGGAAGGCCACTATGATGTTCCCCTGGAGCCTTCTCTTCTCCAGGCTGAACAAGCCCAACTCTCTCAGCTTCTCCTCATAGCAGTCCTGTGCTCCAACCCTTTGATCATCTTCGTGGCCTCCTCTGGACCCGCTCCAACAATTCCATATCCTTCTTATATTCATACAGTTATATCCTTCTTGCTTCATGCAGATTGACCTGAATCTGCTTGCTCTAACCTAGTTGTTTGCACAATTCCTGTTATTCCTTTCCATATGCAGCTGGGACTTTCTCCTGCAAAGGCTAAACCAGTCTGTTCAATGCTCCAGTACTCAGCAACTTGCGCCCTTCAGAACAGCTCGAGTTTCTCTGTGCACGCTTTATGGGGGAGCTGGGCCCAGGCAAGCACAGATGGACTCCAGGCTTATGGAAAGTACCTTTCAAACCAGCCCTGTTTAGGTTTCTACCCTGAGCCAGAAAAATAAATAAATAAATAAAGATGGGAGGTGTTTTCTCTCTGATGTGTTTAATTACATTGACAATCGGAGCCCAGGTCAGCCTCTCCATTGGAAATACCCCAAAAAGGCTCAGATTTTGCAGAGATTTCCCCAAATTCTTCATCTGGGGAGATGACACTTCACATCTTTATCCAGAAACTATCTCAGCATTTCTCTGTTATGTCGCAAAGGACAGAGCCCACGGTGGCTGTTCAGGTCACCTCTAGCCTAGCCTGGCAGGGTACAGACATAAAGGCCACTTGCCCTGCGTTGCACAGCTTGGTCAAGGGGTCAAGGCAGGGAAGGATGCAATCCCAATACAGAATCATGGAATGGTTTGAGTTGGAAGGGACCTCAAACCCCATCCAGTTCCAAACCCCTGCCACGGGCAAGGACACCTCTCACCAGACCAGGCTGTTCAAAGCCCCATGCAAGCTGGCTTTGAACACCTCCAGGGATGGGGCAGCCACCACTTCTCTGGGCAACCTGGGCCAGGGCCTCCCCTCCCTCATCTGAAGAATTTCTTCCTAATGTCTAATCTAAGTCTTCCCCCTTCCAATTTAAAGCCATTCCCCCCTGTTCTATCACTCCAAACCCTTGTAAAAAGTCCCTCCCCAGCTTTCCTGGAGCCCCTTTCAGTCCTGGGAGGCTGCTCTAAAGTTTCCCCAGAGCCTTCTCTTCTCCAGGCTGAACAACCCCAGCTCTCTCAGCCTGTCCTCATAGCAGTCCTGTGCTCCAGCCGTTTGATCATCTTCGTGGCCTCCTCTGGACCAGCTCCAACAGTTCCATATCCTTCTTATGCTGGGGATTCCAGAACTGGACACAATACTCCAGGTGGGGTCTCACAAGAGTTGAGTAGAGGTGGGGAGCAGAGTAGAGAGGGAGAGCAGAGTAGAGGGGAGCTTGTGACACCCCAAATCACAAACGCCATGAGAGTGAGCAGGGAGTTAACAGAGGGAAGTCTCAGCTCTGCCTGGCATCGCTGACATACAAAGAGCTCAGGGAGAATGAGAGCAGCACCAGAACTGGAAAAGCCTTCTGTGCTTATGGCTGTGACAGCGTGCAGGGAAACTAGAGCTGAGATACGTTGTGTAATGTTCATGCTGCTGTCTCGCTTCAAAGGTCTTGTGCCACATTTGGTTTCTGATGCATCTCTTTGAAACCGTTGGCTTGGAAAGATGAAGGGTTAAATGCAGGGACCAAGATACAGGGGACCTCTTCGGTGGCCAAGGACCGTCAGCATAATCTCTGCTCTCAAAACACTCTCTCTGCTCCAAAGCAGTGGTTTGCAGGTTTAATTCAAAGCATCATCCACGTGTGCAACCAGACACATGTTCCTTAGGCACTTAGCTGTGCCTGCAAGGGTTTAGCTGAGCCAGAGCTGCAGGTGCAAGAAGTATCAAGAGATGGGGAGTGGAAACTGCTCTGTCTTCAGGGCACCATTGTAGTTTTCAGCTGTGCATCCAACCATCAATCTCTGCAGGTAAGCAGAGATCGTTGCTGAGCGTCTATTTTCTCTGTCTTAAATTTTACTGTGCAGGAAGTAAATAAACACTTATGCATACTTTTAACATATTTGTCAGGTAATGGTGGTAAATATGAGTTTGCATATTGTGGGGCTGAAATCTGCTTTGTGTTGCACACGGGAGCCTGTTGAAATCAGTGGGGTCTCAAGGGTATAAGTGATGGCAAACATCAGCCCTGGCTTTAAGCCTTCTGTATCTTGCTGTCTCAGCTGGTGGCAGAGGGGAATGGTACCCTGCAGCCCTGCCAACGTTAGTGACAGGCTCACCCTTCTGCTCGTGGGTGTCTGGGGTGGAACGCTCCCTTGCTCGCATCAGGGAAGGAATCACTCAGGATTTTTCAGTACTTTCAGTACTGAAAGGGGCTACAGGAAAGCTGGGGAGGGGCTCTTGATCAGGGAGGGCAGGGATAGGATGAGGGGGAACAGTTTTCAACCGGAAAAGGGAGACTGAAATGAGATCTTAGGAAGAAATGTTTTCCTGAGAGGGTGGGGAGGCCCTGGCCCAGGTTGCCCAGAGCAGTGGTGGCTGCCCCATCCCTGGAGGTGTTCAAGGCCAGGTTAGATGGAGCTTTGAGCCCCCTGATCCAGTGGAAGGTCTCCCTGCCCATGGTGGGGTGTTGGAACTGGATGAGCTTTGAGGTCCCTTCCAACCCAAAGCATTCTATGATTGTACATCTGCCATCATCAATTACCTCTCACTTACCACCAATTAAAACCAGAAGGTTATTCCTGCTCAGTTCAGCAATCAGCTCACAGACCCCTCCAGTGCCATCTCCCTGATAACTGCTCCTCCCCAGCTTGGAGATGATAATCAGTGATGAATTTTTCTCTGTGCCTCATCCTGGACACTGTCTTTGTGTCCTGTCCCTTTCACCCACCACCACCCTCAGCGTGGGGGGCGGAGGTAAGTCTGAGGCATTGCGCTCTCAGCACCTCTCGCCCTCTTTAAATGCTCCTTTTGGTCATACTTTCCTGCCAGCCTGCAGCTTGCAGCAGCTGGAATGCACTTGTGCAATGCATCTCTACCCTCTTTTCTGTCTCTACACATCTTCCTATGCGAGTTAATCGCCTGCTTGGCTGCAATTTTGATTGCAATCAGCTCTTTCCCCCACCTTGCTGCCCTTAGTATAGATATGAGCCTGAAATACCTTAGGGCAACCTCTCCCTCTTGCCTGGGCACTAAACACAGTGCCAGGGCCTTAGTGAAGTGCTGTCAGTCACTGCACCCATGCAGTTGTTTCTTTCTCTTTTTGAGGGCAGTTGCATTTGTAGAAACCCAGGCAGGGAGACGGGAGCACAAAAGGACCTTTTCCTTATCTCTGACCTTTCTGGCATGGATGTGAGTCACAGGGTGGCCTCCAGAGCCCAGATAATGCAAAAGCTGGGATGCACGATTAAGCGTTGAGGCTTTGAGGCATCTGCAAAGGTCTGGTAAAAACCTGCAAGGTGGCAGCGAAGAGAGAAATAAGGGACATCTCCTCTGCAAAGTGTGGTGTAATGCCAGGATGGAGGGATGTGTGTGAGGTGGTGGGGCAGAACCCTGCTCCGGGGTCAGCGGGGGTGCTTGGAGGAGCCTTGGCAAGCTTCTTGCTGATGAGGGGTGTAACAAAGTGGGTGTTGGAGCTGGCTGAATCTCCCCAGGACAAACATTTGGAAGAAAATGCTGATTTTTCATTATGTGCTTGGAATTGCATTAGGATGAGAGAAAGGGTGGCCCTGCTGCCCTGGCTGTAGCCACCCCTTTGGGCACAGACTGCGAATGGTGGCCAGAAGGAAGCAAATCTTGGACCTGAGCTTTGTCCACCCCTTTCCCAGGTCATGCCATGGTGTGCAAGAGCTTCCAGATGCTCTTACTGTGAGCAGCAAGGCCAGGCACAGCTGGTTTCCAGCAAAACTGAAGCTCTTCTGTGGAAAAGGGAAGACAGACGCATGCAGCAGGATTGTGTATGGCTTGTTTCTTTAGAAAACAAGGCTAGAAGTGCTGAAAGGTCTTGGGTTCATCGCAATGCAGAACAGGAAGATTTTTGTGGAATGGGAAAAATGTTTCCTGCCCATCTCCAGTCCACACTGCAGCTCAGAGAGACCCATTGTGGTGAGCCTGGGCTGCAGCGATGGGGCCTGGACAGACAGAGAGGACCACAGGGTGTGTTTATGTCCAGCAGCCTCAGTAAAAAATTCCCCTTCGTGGTGTCACAACCCAATCCTGCTCCTTCCCCTTCACAAAGGACAGGCAGTACAGCATGACCCGAAGGTAAACTGGGAGAGAGATGAACTGGGCAGGAGATAACATATGTATATATCTATTTTCAGGTAGAAAAATCAAACGTTTTCCCAGAGTCTTTGGAGAAAAACATGTTCTAAAGTGTCTTGTTTTGCTGAAGCCTCTCTCGCGTGCGCCGTCTCCAGCTGTGGCGGGTGGAGGGACGGATCCTCAGTACCGATGCTGCAGCCCCACCCTGCCAGCTGAGGAGCTGCACTTTCATAGCCTTGTCCCAGGGTGACTCGGGGCCAGCCAGGGTGTAGCCTGCGATGCTTATCTTTGTGGGGCCTTGAGAACTTTATCGTAGTCTTTTTCCCCCAGATTGTTGTCCCCATCCATCTTTAGGCTGCAGTGACCCAGCTGTGATTTCCTTGGGTTTCTGTGTTTCACGTAGCAGTGAGCATTTCCTTTATTACAGATATCACTTCTGCCCGTGCCTCAGAACGGCTGGGGTTCAGAAGATGCAGCTCTGGTCCACACTTCACCAACATCAATATCTCCTGAGCTGTGGGAGGTTTATTTGCCAGCACAGTTAGATGCTCTCATACAAATATGGTCATGCTCTACATTTGCATGGTTTATTTTACATATATACTGATCTAAATAGAGTTACACTTACATAGTTTTGACACCACACTATCCTTTGCATGGTGAAAGGAGTGAAGCTTTTAGCTGGATGGAGCAAATGTAGAAGCCTACCTGGTTCTGAGGCGAAGCTGACCTACATCTCTCGCGGGCACTGCTTTCCTGCCTGTGCTTGCCTGTTGGGTAACGCAGCTTTGCAGCCAGCCAGGTCTCGTCCTTGATCTGGCAGAGGTAACCTGGTCAGAACAAGGCAACCAGCACAAAGGCCAGTCTCCATCCAAGGAAGGGAGGAGAACAGCCCCTTTGGCAGCAGCCTGGGCTTCCATGGTTTCACTCAGAAAACCAGATCCCAGATTGTCCTCCCTCTTCCCGTGCAGTTGTTTTCTCGTGCAGCTCCTTTGTCCACCTTATCTAGCAAGGCTGGCACCTCCTCATGCTCTCCTGGTGTGCATTGGGGACCAAAACACCCTGATCTCAGGATGGGGGTGCTTTTATACCCATCATAAGGCAAATAATAGCTGCTAGATATTATTTATTATATACTGATTATATAATTTATATATAATTAAATATTATATATTTATTATATACTTATAATAAGGCAAATAGCTGCCCAAGTCCTGGAGCTTGTACCACTTCAGGCAGGCCACCCCCAAGTACATTCTGGGAGTTGTCACTGCAAAAGCAAGCACTTGGCTATTAAAGTCTCCAAGTTCTGGCTAAAGCTGATTCATTTACACCAAGTTAATTAATGGGTCCCTTTGCAAGGTTTCAGTCCAGTCATTCCACTGCACGATGTCATTTTAAGGGAGAAGTAAACCCTTTGCTTACATCTTTATGGAGTTAAAGGGCATAATCTTGTAGCATCTTTCACCTGGGAGTTTTCTACCATCTTGAAGGCCTTTAACACCATTAATAAATGAACATCATTAATGATTAATCACACAAATATGAATGGAGTGGGCTTAGTGCCAGGTAAGTGCAGGATAAAGGCATTTACTAGAGTTCCACTCACACCCCTTGACTCTGGAGTGTCTGGCAGCAGTTCTGCTCAATTCAGTGAACACATGCACTTCCACGGTCTCCATTGGCAGGAGGGAAACTGAGGCACGAAGCAGTGAAGTGGTCTGCCTGGGCTATCAAGCAAGGCAGAAAAGAGGAAATAAACCCCCAAGCCCTGCCAATTCCTGGCTCTTTCCAATACGTGCTTTTTCTTTTCACTGGGAATATTTATTACATTTCTTTAATTGCACCTCATAACTGGCTGAAGGGAATAATGCTCCCCATTCTCTCTGGAAAACAAGATCCTGGAAAATAGAAATTGCTGTGCTGATGAATCCTAAGGCTTCTCTGAGAGGAGACTGGGAGAAAGGCAGAACTCTGCACAAGTGGACTACGGATAATTTGCAAGAGCTGTTGACACTGAAGCGTGTGCTTTAGCGTCTCCTCTCATGCATTTTTAGAATACAAGATAGTCTTGATATCCAGAGAATATCCAAGCACTTTCTGGCTTGTAATCACAAGCAGTTGGCATTGTAGGCTCAAAAGGAAGTGGCAGGAGCCAGGACTGGTTGTTAGCTGTCAAACCCCAAAAGGTCACGCTTAGGTTGGTGCACTGAGAAGAACGAGGTAGGAGCGCTGCTGCAAATGGAAAACATTTCCATGCACTGCACTGTTGTCTCTAGGAAACCTTTCAAGCACTCCCAGGCCCAGCAGTTTGCTAAGAAGACCCAGATCTCATTCCTTTCACTATGGTTGCCAGCAGAAAGGCATTTTTTTTTTCCCAAGTAGAATCTGCTCCTGGCTCCGCTGAAGCTGGTCACAGCTTTTGTTCAAAAATTAAGCCCTTCCGTATTCGGCTGTGCTTTATGTGGTAACACATCGCCTGATCCTTGCTGGGGTAGGAGGGAGCTCCTGCTCACCCTGCGTGCACGTGGGGGGACTGGTGGGGTCCCCCGAGTGACAAAACATCTGCCTCTTGAACCGAGCAGCCAAGTGGTGACTGCTGTGATCTTCTGCCCTGGAGCATGACCACAAGAAAGGGGCTACATTGATGCCCTTCAGCAGCTCTGGGCGACCCAACAGGTTTTACGAGGGGACCTCAGGCCTTGGCAGGGCCTGGGGAAGACTCCCAGGGTCTCTACGTTGCTTGTGTATTTGCTGGGTGCAGCCAGTGTGGAGGAAACCTTCTTCCCAAGTGGATGATGAAGGAGGGACCTCTCTCCTCTCCTCTCCCCTCCCCTCCCCTCCCCTCCCCTCCCCTCCCCTCCCCTCCCCTCCCCTCCCCTCCCCTCCCCTCCCCTCCCCTCCCCTCCCCTCCCCTCCCCTCCCCTCCCCTCCCCTCTCCTCTCCTCTCCTCTCCTCTCCTCTCCTCTCCTCTCCTCTCCTCTCCTCTCCTCTCCTCTCCTCTCCTCTCCTCTCCTCTCCTCTCCTCTCCTCTCCTCTCCTCTCCTCTCCTCTCCTCTCCTCTCCTCTCCCCTCCCCTCCCCTCCCCTCCCCTCTCCTCTCCCCTCCCCTCCCCTCCCCTCCCCTCCCCTCCCCTCCCCTCCGTCAGGGTGCAACCCCAGCATCTCCTGAGAGGCTGTTCGCAACTTCAGGCAGGGAGGAAAGTCCTCTTTCGGTAGCTGTTTCCTCAGAGGGACTCTCAGGACCAGAGGTAACTTCAGTTTCCTTGGCTAAAGCTCCTGAATTACAGAGCATGCAAGTGATTAAAGCAGCAGTGAGGTCTGACTGTCATCTCCTATCCCCTCCAACTTCTTTACATCCCTCTAGGGCCTCCTGTTCTTTCCTCCTCTGTAGCTGTTAAGAGTTTATTCTTTTCTGGCTAAGAAAAGGCAAGAACCCAGCTGACCTGGAATCTTTTGGTAACTCAGCTGCAAACTGAGTGTATTCCCAGCCTCGATGAGGTCAAGACAGGAGCTGAACTCATCAGCCACCCTTGCTGCTGTGCTATGTGTTTGACTCTCTCCCAGGTTTCCAGAACATTATCAAAAGACTGGCTCAGCCAATCTCCCTGTCTTTACACTCATGTTTTGCACTGCAAGGTCTGTCATCTGTCAAACAGGGCAAGACAGTGGTGCCCATTCCGTGCAGCCCGTAACTGAGAGGCCAGGTCCTCCAGAAGATGATGGCAAAGTTGCTTCAGAGCCCACTGGGCCTGTCACACATTCCCAGACAGCTGCTTTAAGAGGGGGCAGTGAGTCTCTTGCAGCTTCTTTTCAGACATCCAGAACTGCACATTACATCCATGATGGCAGGATCACTCCTTTAAATCAAACAGATCTCATCTCTGTGAAATCTTCATGATAGGCATGGAAGGGGAGGGGGCAGGCTTCTAAACCAGCTCAGCTTTCGCTCAGAATAATCCAGACCCTGCTTCTTCCACCACTGCCTTGAGAACAGAAAGATTTGTTGGCTGCTGAGTGCCTTTGAAAATTCAGCCCTTGATCTGGCTTTTATTTTTCTCTCCTTGTCCTCCCTTTTCTTTCTCTTCCTGGCTCTCTAAGCTTACATGTATCTTCCCAGTTTCTGTCTCAGTCTGGGCCGAGAAGTCAAAATCTGCTGCCAAACTGACTGCAAGAAGCCCCTGGAGCTCAGGTGGGAGGAGAAACCAGTCACTCTACTTTCCATCATGTGCACTGCTCGGAGCTCAGCCTGGGAGATGAAAGTTCCTTGGCTGAATCTGACCAGCCTTCTCCTCCTGTCACTTTGCCAGCTGAGCCTCACATTTGTCACAGGGTGAGCAGAGCAATGTGATTTGTCTTCCTTGCTTTGCCCAGTTCTCCACAGGCTTCCTCTGCTTGCTGTTCACAGCTCTCCACCCATTCAGTTCTCCCCTGCTTGCCCTGGGTGGTAGAGGAGTATCTCTCCTCTTCCTCTCCCTAGGGTCACCTTAGCAAGTTTGGCTTGGCCAGGGGACCAGGCTGGTCCAAAATCCAAAGGAGAGAATCCGTGGATCTCTCCAAAGTCATGCTTGCAGAACAAAGGCAGGGGCATTCCAGGTCAAGGAACAGCAAAGCGAACACCGCTGCACCTGCCGGGCCGTGATGACCCGTGTGTCCTTGTCCCCACGTTCCTTGTGTGTTTGTCTGTTACCTGCTCCTGATTCCCTCAGTGGCTTTCCTCAGGCAAGGACCACAGCTTCCTTGAGTGATCACTGCTCCAACATCTCTGCACTGCCCTGTGAGAGCCATTTATCTGGCTGTGTAACACCTTAGGAGTCCAAACCAGCATCTCAATTCCAGCATCTCCAGCTGCTTCTCAAGTTGCTGGGCCAGCCTCCTTCAACTGCTCACAAAGAGCTTTGGCTCAAACACATGAGGAAGGAGGGGACGTTTTTGTGGTAATGACAGTTTCCAGTAGGCCTGGCAAGCCTTGCACTCCTCGCTGCCTGGCCCAAGCCCTGCAGATAATCAGTGGCTCCGATGATGGGGCTGTTCAGCAGTTCTGCACTTATCATTGCCCTGAGCCTGGATGGGGACTGGCAACGTGGCCATGCAGAAGGGAGTCTCCCCCACCAAAGAGGTGAAGAAGAGCCAACAACAGTTGCAAGCTCCCCTGGTTTGCTGGGCTATGGAATACCACCCAGGGAGGATCGATTGCTCAGCCCTGCATTGCAGAGCACTGGAAACTGTGTGCAAGCCAGTGCCATGCGGATGGGTGCCTGGGGGAGAGCTGGGTCACCAGCACCGAGCACACCAGTGCGTGTCCCAGCAGGACATGGGGCTGATGTTGTCCACCCAACCTCTTTGATCCTGGTGGGGCTTAGGCAGACAGAGCACCGTGCAGGCTCCCTGTATCGACCTGGCACTTACAATGCTGGGAGTGATGAGCAAGTCATTCCAGTGCCCCAGCTCATCGGTAAGCGAGGGAGCCCTGCATTCCTTTGCAGTCTACTGGGCACAGTCACAGAAGAGAATCATAGGATCATGGAATGGTTTGGGTTGGAAGGGACTTCAAAGCTCACCCAGTTCAACCCCCCCGCCATGGGCAGGGGCACTTCCCACTGGATCAGGGGGCTCAAAGCCCCAACCAACCTGGCCTTGAACACCTCCAGGGATGGGGCAGCCGCGACTTCCCTGGGCAACCTGGGCCAGGGCCTCCCCATCCTCACAGGAAAACATTTCTCCCTAAGATCTCATCTCTATTTCCCCTCTTTCAGCTGAAAACCTTCCCTCTTGTCCTATCTCTGCACTCCCTGATCAAGAGCCCCTCCCCAGCTTTCCTGAAGCCCCTTTCAGTCCTGGGAGGCTGCTCTAAGGTCTCCCCAGAGCCTTCTCTTCTCCAGGCAGCACAAGCCATCCCCTCATCTTTTCTCCTTCCCCAGTTGCTGAAGTTGTGCACTTTTCAAATGTTAGTAGCAACAGAGGGTTCTTCAGTGTGCACCAGATACCATGGATTCATCCCTGTGTCAGCAGCCATCCAGGAGAGAACACATCCAGCTGGATTTCAGGTCCTCCACTCCTGAAAGAGGTCAGTCCCATCCTCTAACGCCTGCAGCAGGCTGTTCACTGTCCAGACGTTAACGCTTCTTTTGAGGACACGGTCTGCCAGCTCACCTTATAAATAATGGTGAAGAGCTACAAAAATAAACTCAGAAGCACTCATGCCTGAGTGCAGGGACCTCTTTGTTTGTCAGTTCGCAGTGGAAGGAAGTTCATATTTTAATTGCCTCAGACAGTATCCTGGTAGGAGGCTGACTCTGGTGTTGCAGTGCAGATCTGATTCCCTTCTGTTCAGGCTCTTGAAGTCGAGTGCAAACGACAGTGTTTCTGCTCACACACACAGTGCAGGCTCCTACACTGTGCACTTGCCTTTGGCTGCAGGTCTAGTTGGGGTGGCTGCAGCCTGGCTCTCTGGTGGGAATGGTTGAATAGGATACAGCTACTTAAACCACTCCTGACTTCAGCTTATGATATTTCAGGAACCTCATGAGGTTCAACAAGGCCAAGTGCAACGTCCTAAACCTGGGTCAGGGCAACTCCCGGTATCAATACAGGGTGGGGGACAATGTGATTGAGAGCAGCTCTGGGGAGAAGGGCTTGGGGTGCTGGTTGATGAGAAGCTTAACATGAATTGGAAATGTGCGCTCACAGCCCAGAAACCACCTGTGTCCTGGGCTGCATCCAAAAAGCAATGGGACCAGCAAGGCCAGGGAGATGATTCCCCCCCTCTACTTCACACCTGTGAGACCCTCACCTCAAGTGCTGTGTCCAGTTCTGGAATCCCCAACATAAGAAGGATATGGAATTGTTGGAACGGGTCCAGAGGAGGCTACAAAGACAATCCAAGGGCTGGAGCACCTCTGCTGTGAGGACAGGCTGAGAGAGTTGGGGTTGTTCAGCCTCAAGAAGAGAAGGCTCTGGGGAGACCTCATAGTGGCCTTCCAGTTCCTGAAGGGGGCTCCTGGAAAGCTGGGGAGGGACTTTTTACGAGGGCCTAGAGTGACAGAACGAGGAGGAATGGCTTCAAATTGGAAGGGGAAGATTCAAATTAGGTATTAGGAAGAAATTCTTCACAATGAAGGTGGTGAGGCCCTGGCACAGGTTGCCCAGGGAAGTTGTGGGTAGCCCCTCCCTGGGAATATTCAAGGCTGGGTTGGATGGGACTTTGAGCAACCTGATCCAGCAGCTCAGCTCGGTGCCCGTTGGCTGTGTAGGCACATTCTGGCTGACATGGGGCTGGTACAAGATGTTTCCTTTCAGTTACACCAAGTTGAACTGAGCGCAGCCAGCGAGCTCATGGTAAAGGCTTCTCGCCTGCGAGGTCTGCCTTTAGTTCAAAGCCCTTGCAGCCTGTGCTCAGCCCATGCTGGAGGGTAAGAGCGACCCAGGTGCACCACAAGCTGGGGAAGTCAGTGGGACATCAATCATTTGCTTTCTACCCCCAAAAATGCGCAGATGCACGCAGCATAGTCCTCCCTCCCTCCAGGGAATCAAATCTAGCACAGACTCGACTGATCTGATGAGATTCCTGCCTGCCTGTTGCTGGCACCTCGGAGTGCAGCAACCACTGCAGCACTGGCAGTGGGGTAGCACATCCACCCAGAGCCCACCCTCCATCCTGTCCTGATGGGATCCTCTCTGCCCTGTAAAGGGAACAATCCTCCTCGTCCAGATGTCAGCAGAGACCTGCCCAGGCCCCATCCCCATTTACCACCTGGCCAAGACAAGATTAAACACCAGCCAGCCTGCCTGCCAGCCCAGCACTCTATCACATCCCACTTCATCAGGAATCCCTGGCTGGCTCCACTCCTACTGCCATGATTTTGCTTCGGGAGCTCGCGGAAAACATGCAGTGAACAGTTGGGGTGCAGTGCTGCAAACACAGCAGACATCCACCACCTGAAAGGGGCTCCAGGAAAGCTGGGGAGGGACTTTATACAAGGGCTTGTAGCAATAGGACAAGGGGGAGTGGCTTTAAACTGGAAAGGGGAAGATTTACATTAGACATTAGGAAGAAATTCTTCACAATAAGGGTGGGGAAGCCCTGGCCCAGGTTGCCCAGAGCAGTGCTGGCTGCCCCATCCCTGGAGGTGTTCAAGGCCAGGTTGGATAGGGCTTGGAGCCCCCTGATCCAGTGGGAGGTGTCCCTGCCCATGGCTGGGAGGGAACTGGGTGGGCTTTGAGGCCCTTTCCAACCCAAACCATCCTGATTCTATGATCCTCATGCAGCAGGAGCCCCAAGCCCAGCTTTCATGGCTTTCCCCTTCTCCCTGCTCCTGTTCCAGCTGGGCCAGCCCCTCTTCACCAGGCAGGATGGATCCTTTCTCCTCTACAGCTCCAGCCAATTCCCTTTCAGCCTGTGCTGCTGAGAAACCCAGAGCCAGCTCTGAGTTACCGACTGACAGTTTGTGTTGGCAAAGAGGCTCTCAGCACCAGCTTTGCCACATCAAATGAAAAATACCATGCGACCCAAAATTCTTAGAAAAACCCAAACACATCTGATCTACTGAGCAGGGTGCACAAGACGTAGGCAACAAGATCAGGGCAAGGCAGGAAAAGGCAGGATGGATGGACAAGGGAAGGGTGTTGTAAAAAAAAAAGAGGTATTCTATATGTAAAATTTCAGGCAATATTTTTTAACAATTTGCATAATTGGCAACCACAGATAATCCCCTGAAATGGGCTAAATATATCACAACTGGGGGCTTTCCAAGCCCAGTTTGCTTTCTGAAATCGATTGGTTTCATCTTTGCAGTTTTTTTCTCTGTGATCTTTCTTTCTATCTTTACCAGCTGAATTTGGCTGGTTTCTAAAATGTCTGATTTGGGAGCAAAACAGAACATTCACCTGGGGAAGGCTCAATGAGTCAATGAAAATGTGACTTAATTTTAGATTTCATTAGGAAAAGGGAACTAAGGTAGAAAACAGCTGCTCAAATGACAGATGAGGACAAACTTGTTCTAACGCTTTCCATAAAGAGTGAGGTGAAACTACATTTAAATCTCTGCTGGCCCAAATTGTCAGCTGAGGCAAAGTGAGCCGGCTCCTCTGAAGTCAGACCTGGCCCACCTGCTCCACAATGGAGATGATCCACACCACAGCCACTCCTGGAAACGTCCTCCTAAAGGCAACCTCAAACTCCATCCAGTTCCAATCCCTGCCATGGGCAGGGACACCTCCCACTGGATCAGGGGGCTCAAAGCCCCATCCAACCTGGCCTTGAACACCTCCAGGGATGGGGCAGCCACAGCGTCTCTGGGCAACCTGGGCCAGGGCCTCCCCACCCTTATTGTGAACAATTTCTTCTTAATGTCTAAATGATTTGCCAAAAGATGTAATGAATTGCTTGTTTATCTCTCGTCATCCATTCATTCCTCTTTCCAATCACTTCTCTCTTTTGTTCTGGAAGCCACCTAAGCGAAGGGCTTCCCTACATCCAACAGTTTCCTGGTGAAGTTTCCTGGTTGACACATATCCCAGGAACAGGCATGCTCAGATACAGAACAAATGGATATCACGTAAACCCAAACAGTTTCAGGAGTCACACTTTTGTTTAAATAAGCATTTGGTCCAAACTGTACCAAAATAATGCTCTAATAAGCAGATTTAAGTCAAGGAAAAAGCTATATTTTGACCTTTGAAGCCTAGATGGTTAAGGTTGGAAAAGACCTCTAAGTTCATCCAGTCCAACCATCAGCCCAACCCCACCGTGTCCACTAAACCCTGTCCCCAAGTGCCACTGCCACACAGTTTTTTAACCCCTCCAGGGATGGAGACTCCCCCACTGCCCTGGGCAGCCTCTGCCAGGGCTTCACCACTCTGTCAGTAAAGAAATTGTTCCCAATATCCAATCTAAACCTCCCCTGGTGCCACCTGAGGACATTTCCCCTCGTCCTGTCCCCTGTTACTTGGGAGAAGAGCATCAACTTTTCCACTTCAGAGTTCTCATGTGTTTCATTACTTGATCTATCTAAGCATTGCTGAGATTCAGTATTCGGATGATATCACTCTGAACTAATTAGTTGTACTCAGAAGTCTGACCAAGTCAGAGGAAAGGGAATGCAGTGGTTGCCAGTAATGGGAAAGATATTAGGAAACACATCCCCTGGGTCAAATGTTAAAGTCGTACTCAACCAAGTTCCCTTCAATTCAGCAAAAGCACTTTTTCTAAGTTAAGAATGAGTAAGACATGAGAAAGGAGAGAGAGCAGAGATGAGGGGGGAGACAGCAGTCTTGTGTTTAAGCATGGGACCGAGACCAGGAAATCCTCAGCTCTCCCGCCCACTGGACCGGGGAATGGATGAATGAGTGGAGAAGCTGCCTCAGCTCCCTGTGCCTGCAGCTCCAATTCATGGGCACCAGAGCAAACATCTGTGAGGGGCTGATGCCAGCATGTTGGCAGATGAAGCTGGGCAGCCCCACGGCCCAGCTTGTGAGCGCTGGTTTGTCTTCATCAGCAGTTTGAAGGTGTATGATGGACCATGAAGTGGGCTGTGTCCTCCTAAAGCAGCCAGGACTGCTGACAAGCAGAGACTGTGACACCAAAGCCCTTCGTGAGCCCTTGCGAGCCTGAGCGTTCGGTCTTTCCTGCTGGGAATAGCTGCAATATCTCTCTACTTTAGGGAGAAATGGGTGTGAAATGTAACAGATTAGGATCTTTGAGGTGCTTGGAAATCCTCAAACCAGAAAGTGTGAAATACTGGCTTCACCCTTTCTCACACACACACAAAAATGGTACCTGTTTTTCATGTTATCTTGGGGATTTCCTACAGCAAATGATAGTGATTTGCTCATTGGATTTGGTTTTCAAGCCCTTCGTGTATGTTAAGCAGTTTCATTTTGAAGTCACTGATGACATCAGTGATGTAGTTGCAGAACGACCGAGGAAGAAGATGGCTTTGCTCTTGGTAGATGAAAACTGCACAGGAGGCAGATACAAAACATAAGACACAGAAAGCAGTGCAGCAAAAGCTGCTGATCCTGTTTGTTGACAGCCTCCAGGACCAACCTCACTGCAAAGACCTTCTGGACGTGCCCTTGTTGAATGGCCATCCCAATAAATGTCATTAGCCTCGATCCAAGCCCACGTGTGACCCCGGTGAGACCTGCATCCACATTGCCCCTTTAAAAGCTCCAGCTGCTGGCCACTCTTTTAAATTCACCATCAACATACCAAAAAAATGAGCCCTCTTTATGATTCAGCAAAGAATAACATCGCTGGTTCGGGATCCTGGAAGTCTGGAGGCCATCAGGTTTTTAATTTTTACTCTGAAGGAATTTCCTTTTCTTTAATATCGCCGTGTGCTCTCTTGCCAAAGCCAGGAAGCTGACTATCTATGGACAGCAGCGACCAAAATTTGGTTTTCCTGGAATGTTCTCTTTTCCCTCCACACCACCCACACAATGGGCTTTTTAGGATGCCTGCAGCCTGTAATTTGCCTTCCTAGCCTGATAATGTGGCTTGCAGAGGCATCAGTTTTGCCAAGTCATCATCTGGAAGGAACACTTTCTTACGCAACAGGCTGTGTTTTCCGATGGCCCACGGTTGCCACCAGCTCCAGGCTGTGTCAGAACCACTGGGCAGACACTGGGAAACAGGAGAAAGCCCATGAAGGCTGGGAAAGGGCCCCAAACTTTCAATTTCGAAAAGCACAGCCCAGAAACCAGAAGGACCAAGAACCCAGTGCTGTGGTTTCCCTTTGCCTGGCTAAAGAAAACAGGCTGCTGCCTATTTTTACTAAAAATGTGGGATATGGGGCCTTCTTCTTCCCTGGCAGAAACAGGGGATGCTGCTCACAATGAGTGCAGAGGGGGGGGGGGTCATCCCAGATTAAAACCAGCTGACTGGTCCACAGAAATCTCTCCCGTGGATTCTTCAAATATTTCTTGCCCACAGCACTGGAAGATTTATTTGTAAGGTGAAAGAAAGTTAGTTGGGAAAGAGATTTAGGAATCCCACCTAGAAAAATCCCTCTTTTTCATTTGAAGGCAGGGATGGGATTGATCTAATTTTCTCCTCCTTTCTCTTCTCCGGTTCTGTGTCACAGTGCTGTCCGGTGTTCTTGGGGCAACCAGGACAACCAATCAATGGTGATGACCTCATTAAAAATGTATCATGTACCTTGCAGAAAATGAAAGCCATCTGCACAAGGGTAGAAGTGGGATTCCAGCGCGTGAAATGTGTGTTCTGGATGTGACCTTTGTGTTCGCTGTCATGAGTAGCATTCGGAACCTCTAAACCTCTGATCAAAAAGATGTTTTTCATTTCTAACACACACAAAAAAAATCCTGACCAGGGAGAACAAAGACTTCAGTCTTGTTTTACTTAGGCTTATTAACTTCGGATGTTTGTTCTTCTTTAAAAGACTCTTTTTAGATGACTGAAAATTCAAAAATGAGGCTAAATGTGTCAAAATCATAGAACAGAATCATAGAATGGTTTGGGTTGGAAAAGCCCATCCAGTTCAACTCCCCTGCCATGGGCAGGGACACCTCCCACTGGATCGGGGGCTCAAAGCCCCATCCAGCCTGGCCTTAATCACCTCCAGGGATGGGGCAGCCACGAAAAGGCACACACAGAAGTGACTTGTGTGGGCAGAGCAGCTATTGTGGCCAATCACTCCTTTAGTTCTTTGCTCCTCAGCCAAAAAATCCATACAAGTGTGAACACTGAGGAAAACTCCAGCAGAACCAGTGAGAGTTCTTCCAGCTGAGTCCCCTTTGTATGACCCCACATCCTAAAACTCTTTGTTCTTCAAATTCCATCGCTCCATTCCCTTCTGAACACGAGCAGTTTTTTTCCTGCAGCTATGGATTATTGCTGCAAGTTGGATTTGGGTTTGTGTCCGTGAATTTCCCTGCACCTTGCCCTCAGCCCAGCTTTGGGAAAGGGAATATAGAGCCCTGTGCAGTGAAGTGTCGCAGGCTGAGGTGCTTCACTTCAGAGTTCAGGGCAGTCAGGATTGGCAGGGAATGCTGTAATCCAGCTGAGGGAGAGATGTTGGTGGTCTGGAATGTGTTTCCCACCCCTCACATTTCTCATTATAATCATTTGATGCTGAATACTGCAAAAATGCCACATTGCAACCCCATCCCAGGGGCAAAGGGGCTTTTACAGACAGGTCATCCCATTGGGACAGGTTGCCTTCACAGCTGGTGTTCCATTAAAAAGGGACCTCCTGAGTTCATTCTCTTATCTCAGTGAGGAGCTTTTAACTAGCAATTAAAGGCAATCCATTGCCCCTTCCAATGAAAGAGAATCCACTGTACATTTTGTATCTATTCCCACCCCTTCCCCTTGGTAGCAGCAAAGTCAAGGCACCTCAGGTTGTGCAACCGGTGACATCGGAGAGCAATGTGGCCAGAATTGCCTTCAACTTCCCACACCAGAAACTGCTGCTGGGTCAGCCTGGAGCAGTACCAGAGCAGAGCAAATCCTACTCTGTGGAAGTTGAAACTTGCTAAAAAGACCTTAAAATTCCTAGGGTGAGCAGCCACTCTGTGTGCAATTTGCAAAGGTATTTCCAAACAATTGTTAATTATTCTGAAAAGCCCGCCAAGCCTGACAACCCCTTATCTCTGCAGCCACTGGGTGCTATCTCCCACGGAGCTGCACCAGGAGTAACACCAGGGTAACTTCTGGCAGACAGCAGGCTCCGTGTGGAGCAGCTCCAAGTATGCACACAGCTGATTATTTTCGTAGTCTTGAAGGACATCGGTCAGACAGGCATGCAAAAAACTATAGGATTAAATAATAATAAAATTACTAAAATCTGTCGATTGGGTTGGCTCTGCTAATGAGGGCCACGCTGCCCTCAGAGCCATGGAGTGGAGCCTCAGCTTGGAGACCACGAGAGTTGTTGGGAACAGAGCGGGGAACTGAGTGTGTGTTCTCAGCTGCACCATTCAAACCCTGTTGGCATCCCATGAGGTGGGAACTTGCTTGACACCAAACTAGGTATGGGAATGGAAAAATGCGTGTAGATATGGCACATGGGGCATGGTTGAGTCGGCACGGTGGGGCTGGGCTGACGGCTGGACTGGATGAGCTTAGAGGTCTTCTCTGACCTTAATGACTCCGTGCTCCCTGCGAACTGCGGGGCTGTCCTTCTGCAGCCCGGCTCAGGACACCGCCTGGACACCGTGGAGCAGCCCCTGGCAGCACATGGGGTGCGGGGGGAGACACGAGGCGCCCCCCGGGGGCTGCCGTTCCCCCCCCCCCCCCCCCAACATGGCAGCAGCACCCCTGGGCTGCTCCACGTGCTGCCTTCCCGCGGGCGCGCCCCAGGCCCCGCCCACCCCGGGGATGAGGGCGTGGCTTTAGGCGGGGAGCCGCAGCGGATTGGCTGACAGCGGTGGTGGCCACGCCCCCTTCCACCCTCCTCTCTGGAGCGCCGCCAGTTCCCGGCGTCCCGCGGCGGAGCCGGCGGGGTGGCAGCTCCTTCCCCTCCCGTCCCGCGTTCTCCCGGCTCTTCCCGCGCCCATGGAGCTGCTGTGCATGGAAGCCGTGCCCCGCGTGCCCCGCGCCGGGCCTGACCCGCAGCTCTTGGGCGACCGGCGGGTGCTGCAGAACCTGCTGAGCCAGGAGGAGCGCTACAGCCCCCGCGTTTACTACTTCCACTGCGTGCAGCAGGACATCAAGCCCTACATGCGGAAAATGCTGGCTTTCTGGATGCTGGAGGTACAGGACCCCCTGCTGCATCCTCTCCTGCATCAGCTCCAGCTCCCTGCACGCTCACCGGCACTTTGCTTCGCCCGGCGTGCACGCTCCTGCGGTGCGGGGAAGTGCGGGGCAGGAGCTCCAGAGCTGGCTGGGGGATTCTGGGGTCCCTCCCGTGCAGGGGTGCGAAGGACAAGGAGCACCCCGGAGTCTCGGGGCTCGCAATGCATCGGGGGTCTCCGATGCGGGAGGGGGGACAGGGGCGTGAGGAGGGAGGGGGATGCACACGGAGGGTCTGAGGTAGGTGAAGAGGTCTGCACTGGGGAGAGCTGCGTTAGATGTGATTACCCCCCACGCAGGAGGAGCAGAGCCCCCCAACCTGCAGCCTGTGCGCACCGTACCGCCGTGCTGTGCGGGGAAGCGCGGGGCAGGAGTACCCGACCTCATCGGGGAGTTCTGAGGTTCCCCCCCGTGCAGGGGTGCGAGGGACAGTTCAGGGGACGGGGACACCCTGGAGTCTCAGGGCTTGCAATGCTCCACAGGTCGAGTCTTCAGTGCTGGGGAGGATTTGTGGCTGGGGAGGGAGGGAGCTGCACATGGAGGATTTGGAGTATGTGAGGAAGGAGGTCTGAGCTGGGGAGGTATCGCTGAGCTGGGCTAGATGTGATTGCCACCCACGCAGGACGAGCAGAGCCCTCCAACCCCGAGCCCCACCCCGGTGCTGCGCGGGGAAGGTCCCCCCGGTGCAAGGGACAATGCAGGGAACAGGAGCACCCTGGAGTCTCGGGGCTTGCAGTGCTTGGGGGTTCGTGAGTGTGGAGGGTGAGAGCTGCACATGGAGGGTCTGGGGTAGGTGAGTGAGGAGGTCTGAGCTGGGGAGGTATCGCTGAGCTGTGCTAGAAGAGGTGATTGCCCGCAATGCAGGAGGAGCAGAGCCCTCCAACCCAGAGCCTGTTTGTACCCCACCCCGATGCTGTGTGGGGAAGCGTGGGGCAGGAGCACCCGACCTCGTTGGGGAATTCTGAGGTCCCCCCATGCAGGGATGTGAGGGACAGTGCAGGGAGCAGGGGCATCCTGGAGTCTCAGGGCTTGCAGTGTGGAGGGAGGGGACTGCACACGGAGGGTCTGGGGTAGGTGAGGAAGGAGGTCTGCACTTGGGGAGGTGTCGCTGAGCTGTGCTAGATGCGATTGCCCCCCGTGCAAGAGGAGCAGAGCCCCCAACCTGCAGCCTGTGCGTACCCCACCCTGGTGCTGGGCTGCCCATCTGCTGTCAGACCCCCCTTTTTGCACCCCACTCCCCGAAGGTGCTGGGCAGAACACTCAGCCCGAGGAGCTGGAGACCGGTGTTTCCTGAATGGGGCTGAAAACACCCGGGTAAAGGGGGGAAAATAACATCACTGCTGCTTACTTCCCTAAATTAAAAATGAATGCAGCTCTCTGTGGGATGCAGTTCAGTGGGGGAAATCTCCTGGGCCTCTCGGTGAGATGGGCAGAGTGAATGGTCTCAATAGAGTAAGAAAGAAGGACAAATGATGCTGGGATTGAGCCTGGCTGCTCTTGGAAGAAGCTGCCTGCTTCTGTCCAAAGGAATAATGAACGTCTTGCTTTTTAATGGGTTTATTTTCCTCCTCCTGCTATTATTGTTCTGTTTCTGCAATTCCCATTTGGAGGAGGGGAGTTGGATAAATTGCAGCTTTGGAGCCGGGTCCTGCAGCCCTGCAGGCAGGCCAGGAGCGGGTGACACTTGGCAGTTGTCACACCCCTGCGTGTTGGTGTCCCCGGCGTTGGGGCGCTCTGTGCCGGGGAGCAGGAGCTGCTGTAGGAGAACAGCTTTTACTGCTATAGGAGGGGAAGCCTCAGTGTTTTTATGGTTGTATTGAAAGAAGGAGGTTAAATATAACCTGTGGTTCGATACTGGTTGAGAGATGAGAGGAGAGGATTGAAATCTGGAGCTCCTGGGTTCTGTTTGTGGCTGAGGGAGAAGGACTTTTGGACTCCACCATTCGTTTGAGCTCTGCCAGTGACTCTTCTCGTGTCTCTGGACCACTTAAGGTGGAATTGGCAGAAGCTGCTGTGTGTCCTGCCCTATTAGATCTCAGCTGGAGATAATTTGTAATTGTTCATTTTCTGAGGTCCCCACAGAGTAGAGAATGGCTGCTTTGCTGTTTGGAAACCTCCCCAACAGGGGACATCAAAAAGGGGGCTAAATAAAGCCATTTGGGCCTTCATTTCTTAATTTCTATCTATGTGCAAGTTCTGCAGCTCTCCACAGGAAGATGAAAGCTTAAGTCATTGGTCAACCTTGTTGCTGGTGTAATCCCATTGCTTCACACTTGCAGCTGATTTACTCCTTAGCACCGAGGTGTCTCCAAAGCCCTGTGGATAAGTGTGAAACACCACCAAGACCAGAAACACTGAAGCTGCAGTGCAGGCAGGAGCTGGGGAGTCCTGTGCTCATTAAAACTTCCTTTTGTCTTCTTTTGTTTTTGTGGTTGGGTTGTGTCAGGTGTGCGAGGAGCAGAAGTGTGAAGAAGAGGTCTTCCCGTTGGCCATGAATTATCTGGATCGCTACCTGGCGTCAGTCCGCGTGCGGAAGAACCATTTGCAGCTTCTGGGAGCTGTGTGCATGCTCCTGGCTTCCAAATTGCGAGAAACCATGCCCCTGACCGTGGAGAAACTCTGCATTTACACAGACAACTCCATCACACCTCAGCAGCTCCTGGTAACCACCCTTGTCTCAAAGAGTCCTCCACGCCCCCTCCCTACCTCTCTTATCTCCTGCATTCTGCTACTTCCCACCATACCTACCCTTGTGTCTCCTCTTGATCTCATCCTTCCTTTTATTCACCTTCTGCATTCCCCAACCAACATTCTCACCTCCTTGCCCCAGTGGGTTGGAGACCTTTCCATCCTGGGCAAATGCTCGTTCCTTCCCGTGGAAAGCAGTTTTGTCACCTCCAAGTTATGGACAACGTTCCTTGTGCCTTAAGTGCTCATGACCAGCATGGAGCTGCCACACTGAGCTCATTTCCAGTTTGCTCTCCAGTGACAGCTCTGGAGAACAAGGACTCCTGTCCCTGCAGCCCTTGGGGCAAGCAGCTTGGTCTTGCCCTGGCTGCAGAGGGGCTTGATGTGAGAGATGCATTTCCACACCAGCAGGAAAAATGAAGGTTTAAGTGGAGAATTAAGCAGCAAAACGGGTGGGAGCTTTTCTGACCTGGGATCCAGCTGGTTGGGTTGTACTGTCAAGGCTGACAGTGCTGCCAAGGTGATGGAAATGAGTGGGACCTTGCTGCTGCCCAGGTCCTGCTCCAAGCCCTGGAATTAAAGCAGAGCTGATTTGCCTCTCCCATCCCTTGTGCTCAGGCTGTGTTGGCTTTGAAAGGCAAAGCATTTTCATGTCTGATAAAAGCTCGAAGGTCAAAAAAGCTCAAAGCAAAGATCCAAACCTCTGAGTTCAGCTTCACCAGTGGGGGAGGAAATTGGAGAACCCCTTTTCTTGAGGGCCTTCCGTGCTGTTAGATCAGAGCCCTTGGGAGGAAACAGCCACCTCGCTTCGAGTAACAAACATCCCTGGAGACAGTTTGTCTACGAGAACTTCTCGGGGTTAGTCATCACCTTATTAAATACCTTCATTTTTTCTGGGCTGGGGTGGGTGAGATGATCACAGTGTGATTTGTCCCCAGGGTGGGGAGTGAACCCACAAAACTTTCAGGTGTGAATCGGAAGGTGGTTCTGGTAACTGGGGAACTCTGCTATGAACGTGGTTTTTCCAAGTTGCCAGAGAAGGCTGGGGAAAATCCCCTCACCTCCAGACCTTTCTCCCTGTAGTCGTTTGTGGGTGGTTGTTGCCTTAAGTAGAACTCACGGAAAATGTATGTGGATTATTACCACGAGTAGTGGTGAGGGATGGGAATGCACAGATGAAACAACTCCTCTTTGCTTCTGTGGATGCTGAGCAGTGGTTGTGCTGCGGCATCCTGCTGCGAGGGGCAGCCACACAATCTCTGGGGAAAGCTTCTCTTCTGCTTTGCTGTAAAGCTTCATCACAGAATCATGGAATGGTTTGGGTTGGAAAGGACCTCAAAGTCCATCCAGTTCCACCCCTCTGCCATGGACAGGGACACCTCCCACTGGATCAGGGGGCTCAAAGCGCCATCCAACCTGGCCCTGAACACCTCCAGGGATGGGGCAGCCACCACTGCTCTGGGCAACCTGGGCCAGGGCCTCCCCACACTAACAGCAAAACATTTCTTCCTCAATCTCCCCTCTTTCAGATCAAAAACGTTCCCCCTCATACTGTTCCTGCCCTCCCTGATCCAGAGCCCCTTTCACTACTGGGAGGCTGCCCTCACGTCTCCCTGGAGCCTTTTCTTCTCCAGCTCTCTCAGCCTGTCCTTGTATGGGAGGTGCTTCAGCCCTCGGATTGTCTTTGTGGTCTTCTCTGGACCTGTTCCAACAGTTCCATATCCTCCTTGTGTTGAGAATTGGACACAATACTCCAGATGGGGTCCATCCAGCGTGGGGATCTTCCCAGGACTGGGATCCATCACAAGGATGATGCTCTGCCTGTTCTCAGGAGTGTGAAGCTGATCAGAATGTGTTGTGGGCCAATGTCAGATTTGCATCCCTTCAGAGTGCTGGATAAGCTCTCTGTCCCACAGGAATATGGGTTGCAGGAAGGTGAACTTATTGCCACCTGTCCCCTCTATATCCATCTCTGATTCAGACTTTACAGGGAGTCCTTCTGTCATCATCCCTATGGAGCAGGGGAGACCATCACAGCAACCTGATCCAGTGGGAAGTGTCCCTGCTCATGGCAAAGGGGTTGGAACTGGATGGGCTTTAAGTTTCCTTCCAACCCAAACCATTCTAAGATTTCTGCAGTGTGGACCTTAGGCTCCAAGGCATTGGACTTGGTGGGCTCCTTGTGTCTGTCTCCAGTGGGTCTCAGTTGTATTTCATTCTGATTTATTTGATTTATTGCTTGTGAGGGTTTGCTTTCTTCTGTTGAATCCTGAGCTTTGTTTGCAGCAGGCTCCCTCCCCAGGAGCACAGTTAGGAGATGTGGGCAGAGCGCGTGCACCATCCCTGGAGGCTTTCCTTCACTCTCACACTCAAATGCTGGTGCCTCCTCGCTCAGAGTCTTTTATTTCTTCCCCCAGAGGTTTGTCAGCAGGAAGCTGTGGCTGAGCAGTGCCATAATATTAATCTTCTCCCTCTTCCTGGCAGCACTGGGGTGGAGATGAAGGAGGAGAGAGCTGTCTGCTGCCTGTTGCTCGCTTATTGTGTAGAATTTGGGCTGGAGTTTTCTTTTCCAGTATTCTTTTTTTCCTACCAGGATCCTGGGATGCTCTCACAACATGACAGCTGGACAATTGGCATGGAGCTCTTTCATCTTTGTGCTCCAGAATCAATGTGTAGTTGAGGTGGACAAGAATAACTTCATTTTGGGGGGCGAAAGCCCTTTCTTGGGATAACCAAAGGCAGCTTCTTCAGGCAAATAGGATCAGAGAATGGACTGAGTTGGAAGGGACCTTAAAGCCCATCCCATTCCACCCCCCTGCCATGGGCAGGGACACCTCCCACTGGTTCAGGCTTCTCAATGCCTCATCCACCCTGGCCTTGGACACCTCCAGGGATGGCTGTGAGCACTTGGCAGTGGAAGGGTTTATTCCTGGTAACTGGTGTTAGCCAAAGGGCTGAGCAGAACCCACCACAACCCAGCACAGCCCTTATGGAGAGGTGCTGAGGCGTTCAGAGATGTTTGGGCAGGAGATGCTCTACAGCCTGTGGTTGTGGTCATCTTTCCCTGCCTGCCATAAGACTTGCTTTTGGCAGATGTTTAACCTGGTTGGGAGCAAATCCCACTCCAGTCTCCTGTCGCTCTCCAGTGTAAAGAGGCAGTGGATGTGACATCTGAAGATACGTGAGGGATTCATCTTTGCTGTGGGACCTGACAAGAGTTAATACCCTGATTACAAAACCAGGGCAAGCTGTTCTTTCCCTCCTCTGTCCTAATCGCGGTGATGTTACTTCTCTTTCACAATCTTGCAGTGGAAGAGGGTGGGGAGGGGAAGGGGAGCTTCTTCATCAAGGTTTGGACAATGGTGCATCCTGGCTTCTTCTCCTGGGTCGGTGCCATTTCAGCTTCCAACGTGTCCTCCCTGGCCTTTTGGAGGAAGCTGGCTCCCTGTCCCGGTATGTTTGCTTCCTTCTCTTGCAGGGATGCTTGGCACCAGCTCAGCAGTTTAGAAAGGACACATTTGAAACAAAATCTTGATGAAGTTATTCTAGGGAGAAGGAAATGATGCAACGAGGGACTTGTCCATTTGGAGGAAGTTGGATTTCCGTCAGGGGCGTTATCTAACCTACCTTTTTTTTTTTTAATAAAAGCTTTTCTGGGCTGTGCAAGAGGATGTTCAGCTGCTTGAAGGTTGGGGAGAACAGTTGTAGGTCACCTTCATCTGCCTGGTTGGCCCCTCATATGCTGTCTTTCCTGTGAGATCTTTGCCCTAAGGTCAGGTTTGCAAACTGCCAGGTGTTTCCTAGTGAAGACCTTCAGCAGGACCGAGCAGATGATGAAGGGAGCAGTGGTGACAGCAGGCCATGAGGAGTGAAAATGAGCCAAAGAGATGAGAATTGAGGAGAAAGGGATGTTCACTGTTGACTCTCCAGCAGCCATGCTTGTGCTTTACTGTTTTACCTTTTTCTTCTTGCATGGGTTGGGTAGATGTGACCGTTTCTGGGTCTGAAGTTGACACCTTTACCCTTCCCATCCAGCCTGAACTCCGGTCAGGGGATGGAAACAAACGTTTGCCCCAGATTTCCTCTTTGCTAATGGACTTTTCGTGGCTGCTCATTTCTGTAGCTGTGTCTGGGCTGCTGGGTGGGGTGGGTGGCCAGCAGCAACATCAGCAGCTCTTTCCACCCTCCTTTTGAGTCAGCCCGTGAACACAACAAGAGCACAGCCTTCTCCTGCTTCGCTGGCGTCTCATTGAGTCGATGATAATGGCACCTTATCAACTCTGGTGACAAAATGGAGCTCAACTTCCTTTTCTCCTGCAGGCAGGGCTGCAGAGGGGAGCTGGGCTCTGCTCCCAGTGCAGCCTCACCACGAGGCTTCGTGCAGTCTCCTTGCAGGCACGGCGGGGGTGTGGGTGTTGTTGCACAGGGTAGAGTTGCTGTACGTGGAAGAGGAGCGAAGCTGCTGTGACTGTCACATCCCATTGTGTGTTTGCAGAGCCTTAAACTGTGTGAAACAGCCTCTCCTTGTGCCTTGGGTCTGTCTCGGCGCAGAGGGCAGCGACCCAGGGGCTTAAGGCTGCTTCTTTGCTCAGACTGTGCTCCAGGACCATCTTGTCAGGTGATGGGAAATGGTCACTGCTTTCCTTCTTTTTTTGTGGGACGAAGCCAGGAGAGATCAAGGGAGCAAACTTGTAGAGGGAAAGCTCAGCTGCTTTGCCATTTCCACCCCTCGAGGTGCTGGCCAAGAGCTCTGGTGGGGAGCTCTGCCCTGGGGGGATCTTGCAGAAGGGGCACCTGATGCATTCCCAGTGCTGGGATGCGCGGTGGGCGGCACTGGCAGCTCGCAGCCTTTCCACGAGGAGGGTGGGCTCTGGGGGAACAAAGGGACATTTTCCACTTTCTTCCTCTCTTTCATTAGCTGGGCAGAGCCCGACTCAATTAGGTGCAAAACAAAATGCCAGGAAAAGGATGTTTGCTATACCGAGCCGTGCTGCTGTCGCAGACCTGCTTGCCTGTCTCTTGCTGCCTTTGTTCTGCTTCTTCCACAGATAAAGTGATTCAGAGGTTCTGACACGCTGCTCTGAGAGAGGGAAGTCCCCAGGGTGAGCAGGAGAGAAGCGAGGAGCAGGGTGGTTTGGCAGGAGAGAGGCTTCCCTGAGCTAAATCCTGTGAGCTGGTGACAGTCCTTGGCGCCTGGTGCCTTCAGCTGGCGTCCCGAGTGCCGGCTGGGGCTCGGGATCAGGCCTTTTGGAACAAGGAGGGTTTTAAGAAGAGGTTGGACCTCTGTGGTAGCTGGAAAAGAGCTGGGTTTATGCATTGTAAATGGACAGGCTGTTGTCCTGGATCAGTCCTGGTGTGGTAGGAGCCATCACCTCCCAGGTGAGGTCTCGCAGCTGAGCTGATCTGCACCTTGGGCAAAACCTCTCCCAGCAGGGCAGGATCCCTGCCACAGCAGGGTGGACATCATGTGCTTCCTGTGACTTCCAGGAGCTGGCTTGCAGCTCTGGGAGGAGAGGCAAGAAGGATGATCCTGGATGATGTTGAGTCTGGTGTCTCCTCTGTGCTCAGGAGCTCTGCTTTTGGGTGTAGTGATTCCTTTTGGGTTTGCTCTGTGAGAAGCCCTCTCCAGGTCCTCCTTTTTTGACCCTCTCCAGGTCCTCCTTTTTTGACCCTCTCCAGGTCCTCCTTTTTTGACCCTCTCCAGGTCCTCCTTTTTTGACCCTCTCCAGGTCCTCCTTTTTTGACCCTCTCCAGGTCCTCCTTTTTTGACCCTCTCCAGGTCCTCCTTTTTTGACCCTCTCCAGGTCCTCCTTTTTTGACCCTCTCCAGGTCCTCCTTTTTTGACCCTCTCCAGGTCCTCCTTTTTTGACCCTCTCCAGGTCCTCCTTTTTTGACCCTCTCCAGGTCCTCCTTTTTTGACCCTCTCCAGGTCCTCCTTTTTTGACCCTCTCCAGGTCCTCCTTTTTTGACCCTCTCCAGGTCCTCCTTTTTTGACCCTCTCCAGGTCCTCCTTTTTTGACCCTCTCCAGGTCCTCCTTTTTTGACCCTCTCCAGGTCCTCCTTTTTTGACCCTCTCCAGGTCCTCCTTTTTTGACCCTCTCCAGGTCCTCCTTTTTTGACCCTCTCCAGGTCCTCCTTTTTTGACCCTCTCCAGGTCCTCCTTTTTTGACCCTCTCCAGGTCCTCCTTTTTTGACCCTCTCCAGGTCCTCCTTTTTTGACCCTCTCCAGGTCCTCCTTTTTTGACCCTCTCCAGGTCCTCCTTTTTTGACCCTCTCCAGGTCCTCCTTTTTTGACCCTCTCCAGGTCCTCCTTTTTTGACCCTCTCCAGGTCCTCCTTTTTTGACCCTCTCCAGGTCCTCCTTTTTTGACCCTCTCCAGGTCCTCCTTTTTTGACCCTCTCCAGGTCCTCCTTTTTTGACCCTCTCCAGGTCCTCCTTTTTTGACCCTCTCCAGGTCCTCCTTTTTTGACCCTCCCCTGTGTCTACAAAAATGCTGTGCTCCCACCTCACATGGAGAGGTTGGGCTGGAGCTGCCTTGGCCTCTCACCCTCGGGGTGAGAGGTGTCAGCAGAGCCCTGTGCCCCTTCTCAAGAAACCGGGCTCATGGATGAGCAAGCAGGTGGCTTTCCCAACCCGCTGCCCTTGGGGGGGGTTCCAGATGAGCAGCAGGTAGGGACAACACATCTCCATCTCCAGTGTCTCCTTCTTGTGTCACCTTGCTGTGTTGCTGCAGTTAACCAGCACCTTCTTTTGCCCAAGCCCAATCTCTGAGCTCTATTCCAATCCCCTGCATTGATCCAGGTGCCCTTGGTGAGCTGTGCTGTGATCCTCATGCTCTGGAGCTCATTGCTTGGTTTCTTCTTGCATTCATCCTGTGAATTTGGCTTAAAAATATAGAAAGACTGGCAGGCCATCCTTTTGGGAGAGCAGGAAGAGTTGAGCTAGTGGAGAGCCACAGTGGAGGACAACAAAGCTGGTGAAGGGTCTGGAGGAGAAATGATGTGAGGAGCAGCTGAAGTCTCTTGATCTGTTCAGCCTGGAGGAGACTGAGGGGGGATCTCATAGTGGTTTACTGTTTCCTCACAAGGGGAGGAGGAGCGGGTGCTGAGCTCTTCCATCACTGGTCACCAGAGAGGACTTGAGGGAATGGCAGGAAGATGTGCCAGGAGAGGGTTAGGTTGGAGATTTAGGAAGAGGTTCTTCCCCCAGAGGGTGGTGGAGCACTGGAACAGCTCCCCAGGGAAGCAGTCACAGCCAGACAATATTCCAGAAGCATTTGGCCAACACCCTCAGAACCACGGGGTGAATGTTGGGGTTGTCCTGTGCAGGGACAGGAGTTGGACTGGATGGTCCTGGTGGGTCCCTTCCAACTCAGGTCATTTTATGATTCTATGAACCACTTTCAGGCTGTGAAGTGGCAAATGGCACATTTGGCCTCCTCGGGGGGGGGGGTTGGAGCAGGTTGAGCAACGCTGTTCATTTAAGCAACTCCAAACTGGTCGTCTTGTTACACAAGGGGAAAGTGTGGGTTTGGAGAAAAAAAATAGCAGAGAAAATGAAGATCTGCCCTTATGAAAAAAAATCTCACTTCTTCAAACCCATCTGTTCTGGCAGCCCTTTGGCATGTCTGTGGGCAACCATTGACCTTGTAATCCTAGAGCCCTTGGAAAAAGAATAGATGTTCTGCTGGGCAGGGCTACGCCCTGAAAGGGAGATACCCAGTATAAATCCCAATTCAGCTCCTTCCAAATCTGGAGCTTTTCAGCTCTTGCAGGGTTTTTTCCTTTCCCAGCACATCTTCAGGGTCACTGTCACCCTCAGCTAGCAGGGGGAAGGGACATGGGAGCATCTTTTGTGGTCTTTCTGGAATACCTGGACCCTGTTTCCCAATGCCAGCTTTGCTGCTTATCCAGAGGGTGAGAGAAACTGAGGGCCAGAGATCTTCATTGTGGCCTGGAATGTGGGGGAACTGGGACCAGTAGAGAGGCTCAGGCAGCTGGTTGTGGACTACTTGTGACATTCCTGCTGGGATGGGAAGGGAAATGATCCTGAGAAGATGCTGCTCTTGCCTCTCCTGAGAGGGCTCTGTCGGTGGCACGGTCGTACCCCGATGTAACATCAAAGCCGCTCAGCCCAGTGACACCAGTCCATGTGTGGCCTTTGAGTCTGATCCAGCTGTGGCTCTAAGTCATGGAGCCCTTGGTGGTGATGGCAGAGCAGAGAACATGAGCCAGCAGTGGCCCAGGTGGCCAAGAAGGCCACCAGCATCCTGGCTTGGATCAGCCGTGGGGTGGCAGCAGGAGCAGGGAAGGGACATAGGGACATCCCCCTGTGCTTGGTGCTGATGAGGCCACATCTCCAATCCTGGGATCAGTTTTTGGCCCCTCAGGACAAGAAGGATGTTGAGGGGCTGGAGCTGGGGAAGGGTCTGGAACCCAGGGGTTTTGGGAGCAGCTGAGGGCCCTGGGGCTGTTTAGTCTGGAGAAGAGGAGGCTGAGGGGAGACCTCATCACTCTCTGCAGTTCCCGCAAAGATGTTGTGGTGAGGTGGGTGCTGGGCTCTTCTCCCAAGAAACAAGAGATGGGACAAAGGGAAATGGCCTCAAGGTGCACCAGGGGAGGTTTATATTGGATATTAGGAGTGATGGTGAAACCCTGGCAGAGGCTGCCCAGGGCAGTGGTGGAGTCTCCACCCTGGAGGGGTTGGATTGGCCGTGGTACTTCGTGACATGATTTAGTGGGCACGGTGGGGCTGGGCTGGTGGTTAGACTGGGTGAGTCTTGGAGGTCTTTTCCACTCTTAATGACTCCATGATTTTAAGTGGATGCAGGGGTCCCAGATTCTCATTGTGGTGCTCCCCTTGCTTACACCTCTCTGGCTGGGGGCTTTGGTACCACCCAGTGGCACTTGGACTTGCTGGGTGGTGACACTGCCGAGCACTTGCCCGTGGCTGCTCTGCACTTTGGTTTCCCTGTCAGTGCTGGGTCTGATGCCCAGAGCTGGAAGAGCCTGTGAGAGGCTGAGCAGCTGAGAGGAGCAGCCTGGGCTCCAGCTGAAATCCGCAGGAGGCACCCGGCCTTCCCACCATCTGTTCCCCAGCTTGCAGAGACTGGCTCCTGGAAGATATTCCAGAAACCTCTCTTAGATGCTCAGAGAGAGCACCACAACGTGGAGACTCTGGCAGCCACCTGGCACTGACTGGGAAGCACCAGTGAGCTTGGTTGTGTGTCAGTGGGAGAGGTGGCTGTTAGTGGGGCTCTTCAGTGCCTCTTCCCCTGAAGGAGCTGCTGGGAATGCTCTGCTGAGCGTGGCTGGAGGCTCTCTTGGCAGAGAAGAGGTGTGATGAGTAGAGGAGGTTCTGCCAACGTGCTGGTGCCCAGCCTGGGACCTCCTCCTTAGGGCTGCGTGCCCAGCGTTTGGTGGGCTGAGGACCTCAGCACTCGGTCACGGCCCCTGAGCTCTTCAGGGATGAGGGATCATCCTGCCTGGATGCAGCCCTGAAAGCTCAGCTGTGTTTCCCCTGCCTTCCCTTGTTCCAAGGTGTTCTGCCAAGGGGCTGAGTGCAGAGCAGCTCTTGCCCTCTGTGGCCAAGGAGGGAGTCCAGGCACTGGTGGGCTCCAAGGGGTGCACGGAGAGGTGACCTGCTGTAATGGAGTTAGTTCCAAGCTCTGTTGTTCCTGGGAGCCTGGACATCAGCCTCTCCTTTTGGGAGTGGGGAATCATAGAATCATGGAATGGTTTGGGTTGGAAGGGACCTCAAAACCCATCCAGTTCCAACCCCTGCCATGGGCAGGGACACCTCCCACTGGATCAGGGGGCTCCAAGCCCCATCCAAGCTGGCCTTGAACACCTCCAGGGATGGGGCAGCCACCACTGCTCTGGGCAACCTGGGCCAGGGCCTCCCCACCCTCACAGGCAAAGGACTGTGGGAAAGGTGTGCCTGTTATTCCTTACTCTGTTTTGTCCCCAACAACCCTGTGAAGCAAAGGAGTGTTGAAGACCGATCCAATTGTACCTTGGAAAGAAGAAATCAGATTTATCTCTTCCTCTTCTGATCTTTACTCCCAGCTTTGCAGCGGCTCGAGGCTGGATCTGTGCCAAAGTCACAGAACAAGGATGTTCCCTCTTTTCTTCCCTATCTTATGGATTGTTTTACTGGCCCTTCCCCCAGCACGGGCCTTATCTGCCCTTGAATCTGGTGGATGTTCCTGCCTGGCTGAATAATGTTCTCCCTCTCTGTCTTGTCTGACCCTGCAGGACTGGGAAGTTCTTGTCCTGGAGAAGCTAAAGTGGGACCTGGTCTCGGTGACAGCAAATGATTTCTTGCCTCACATCCTTCACCGCCTCCCGCTGCCGAAGGACAAGATGGAGCTGGTGAAGAAACATGCACAGACCTTCATCGCCCTCTGTGCCACAGGTTGGGTGTCTTCTCCTGCCGGAGCCACCCACCGGGATCCTGGGAAGGTTTGGTGCCCACTGCAGGCGGGATAACCTGGGCTTGTTGGGCACCCTGGGGCTGAGCTCCAACACCTTGGATTTCTGGGAAGCTGAACACCTGCCTTGATTCAAATGAGAATATTTTGCTGCTCCATGAGGTTTTCCATCCCTGACAAAGTGGGATAATGGTCCTGGGGGCTCTTGGTGAGAGCGTGAAAGATGCCAGGAGAGAGCAAAGCTGCCTTGCAGCCCCTGTTGGAGCCACTGTGGGAGGGAGTCCAGGGTGAGGGCAGGGTTGAAGCTGAGCTTTCATCAGCCTCGCTCAAAATCAGTGGAGCAACCACATCTTCAGGGCTTCTTTTGGGAAGGGAAACAGATTCCTGAAGTTTGCTGCTCCGATGCTCGGCCCGTTTCTTGTGAAATCGCCCCCATTTCTCTCCTCTAAGCTGGAGAGACCCCTCTGGCCCCTGGTTTTCCAGGGAAATCACAGTCCCAAGAACTTAAGTGTGCATCCTTGCTAAAAGCTGCTTCTTTGTGTCCCTTGTGTCCGTGTCCTGGCTCTAGATTACACGTTTGCCATGTACCCCCCCTCCATGATTGCGACAGGCAGTATCGGAGCAGCGATCCACGGCCTGACCATCTCCGTGAACAATTTCACCAGAGAGGCGATCACGGAGCTGCTGGCCAGCATCACGGGCACGGAGGTGGTGAGTGTTCCTGGGGGGAAAGCTGGATCTGGTGGAAACCCTTCCTCTTTCTGCTTCCCGTTCTTCTTAGAGGGAGAGGGAGGTAGGCTATTTGGAATGGTGCAGACCTTGGACTGAGGAGTCATTGAATCGTGGAATGGTTTGGGTTGGAAGGGACCTCAAAGCCCATCCACTTCCAACCCCTCTGCCATGGACAGGGACACCTTCCACTGGATCAGGGGGTTCAAAGCCCCATCCAACCTGGCCTTGAAGACCTCCAGGGATGGGGCAGCCACCACTGCTCTGGACAACCTGGGCCAGGGCCTCCCCACCCTCACTGTGAAGAATTTTTTCCTAATGTCTTATATAAATCTTCTCCCTTCCAATTTAAAACCATTTGCCCTCGTCCCATCACTCCAGGCCCTCATAAAAAAGTCCCTCCCCAGGTTTCCTGGAGCCCCTTTCAGTCCTGGGAGGCTGCTCTAAGGTCTCCCCAGAGCCTTCTCTTCTCCAGGCTGAACAACCTCAGCTCTCTCAACCTGTCCTTGTAGCAGAGGTGCTCCAGCCCTCGGATCGTCTTTGTAGCCTCCTCTGGGTCTGCTCCAGCAGTTTCATATCCTCCTTATGTTGGGGATTCCAGAACTGGATGCAATACTCCAGGTGGGGAATGCCTAGAGAGGAATGAGCATCTCTGAACGCGGCGCCCTCGGTCAGTGCTGTGTTGGCTCCTGGCCCCCGAGCGCTGCCCGTGCGGCGCGGGGTGAGCTCAGGAGCCTTTGAAAAGCAGCACAAAGGGGAGCGTCTGTTCCCTGCACAGGCAGGTGTTGGTGGGATCGGGTTGACGAGGTGGGATGGGGCAGAGGGAGAAAGCCTGGCTGAGCATCTGCTCGCCCCTGCTGGTGTCTGGTTGCAGGTACCCAGAGTCAAGAGGGAAGAGGGTCGAGTGTTTTGGGGTGTTGGGGACATCAGGATGGTGGGGGGTGTCTGCCTGCCTCCTTCTGTCCTTTAAATGAGGAGGGGGGGGCCTGTCTGGCTCCCTGTTTCCAGGTTGCTCCTGCTACAGTGAAGCAATTGGGAGCTTTTCTCCTGCCAGGGGCCCCTTTTGATCTTTTCTGCCCACGGTGGTGCTGGCAGCCGGGCGCAGGGTCGGTTACATCCCCTGACAGCAGCGCTGGGAGTTGGAAGAGGTGCCGCAGCGGGTGGGAGGCAGCGCCCAGGCTTTGTCCAGGCACAGAGGGGACGGGCTGGGAGGGTGTCCCGGTTTATTTGTGTGGCTTTAATCTGGTTTTGTTTGCCAGAGCCTTTTTAAAGAGGGAATTGGTGCAGCCAGCTGCTCTCAAGCTGCTGCGGTGAATGGGGCAGGGACTGAAACCTGCACTGGGTTGGGGCTGGCAGAGAGAACAGGTGGGAAGCAGGAGGGCAGCACCAAGGGAGCGGAGCAGGAATGGAGCTCCACACACCTCTGCTACCCCCCCTGCCCACTCCACTCCCTCCTCAGCCCAGAGGGGGCATCTCTGCACCCCACAGCCTGCCTGGGTGTGAGGGGCAGCACAAACCAGGCAGGACAAGGAAGCCCTGGGGGTGGATCCCTTGCAGGGCTCCCAGGGGAAGCACCTGGCATCAGCCACCCGTGTTTGTGGTGGTGAGGCTTCTCTTGAAGCCTGGCCTCACAGTGTCCCTGGGCTGTGGCTCAGCTTCCCCTTTGGTTCATCACCAGGGGAGCAATCCCCTTCCCACAGCTTGGGTGGTGCTGGAGTCCATGGGGATGGAGGGGGACGATGATGCAAGGCTGTGCCAGCTCCGTGGCCAGCAGGAGCGGTGCTGTTACGCTGAGGCTGGCTTGTTGCTGGCTGTGGCAGCACTCCAGCTGAGGCTTGGAGCTGCTCTGGACCAGTCCTCGTCCCACGTGGAGCAGAACCAGACGCACTGGGTGTCAGAGCTGGAACACCACGGCACTGCAGCACGGACATGCAGGCTGAGGCAAACTAAGCTCCCTCCTGCAACCCCCCCAGCAAAAGCACCTGGCTGCGTGCGACCGAGATGAATTTTAGCATTTCTGCCCCAAATTGCTGATGGGAAGCCCAGAGCTGGGCTGGCCGTGGCGCGAGGCCCCGCAGCGAGCCGGCCCCGGGGCTGCGGGCGGGCGGGCTGGAGGCTGTGCTGACGGGAAGCCGTGTGGGGAAGGAGAGGCAGGCGTTGCTATTTTCGCTCGCCACATCCTCTGTCAGTTTCGAAGAACTGGCAGTGGATTCCTGGTAAGAGATTTTGGTGGGTGACAATATCCAGCGAGCACATGGCGTCCAGCTGGGCTCCGGCCACGAGGTGTGAAATGCCACCTTGACACCCTCAGTGAGAGCCAGGATGCTGTGGAGGAGCCGGGCTGCACCCCTTGGTGATGCCTCTCTGTGTGTCGTGGTGCTCTGGTGTCAAAGTGGAGGAGTTTCCTCCTCTGGTCACGGCTTGTGTGGGGAGAAAATTCAGTGGGGGTTGCTTTTAGTCCAAGTGATAACACCCTGCACCTTCCTGTCCATGGGGCTGGTGGGTTCCCCAACCCTGGGTTCCCCAGGGAGGTGTGGGTGACTCACGCGGGGCTCCCCATGGGGAGAGCAGGAGGGGAAAAGCCTTGCAAGAAGCTGTGTGGCTGCAGCTTTGTTCTTGTAACAACCCAGTGTTGAGGAACATGGCTGGGGGGCTGTTGGATCGATGGCCAAGGCCAATTGTATGAGGTTGAGCAAGGCCAAGTGCTGGGTCTTGCATGGATCAGCCATGGTGTGGCAGCAGGAGCAGGGAAGGGATCATCCCCCTGTGCTCAGCACTGGGGAGGCCACATCTCAAATCCTGGGTTCAGTTTTGGGCCCCTCAGTACAAGAAGGACATTGAGGGGCTGGAGAAGGGAATGGAGCTGGGGCAGGATATGGAGTCCCAGGGGTTGTGGGAGTGGCTGAGGGACCTGGGGCTGTTTAGTCTGGAGAAGAGGAGGCTGAGGGAAGACCTCAATGCTCTCTGCAGCTCGTGGAAAGGAGGCTGGAGCCAGAGGGCTGCTGGGCTCTTCTCCCAAGTAACAGGACAAGAGGAAATGGCCTCAGGTTGCGCCAGGGGAGGTTTACACTGGATATCAGGAACAGTTTCTTTACTGACAGAGTGGTGAAGCCCTGGCAGAGGCTGCCCAGGGCAGTGGTGGAGTGTCCATTCCTAGAGGGGTTAAAACAAGTGGCCGTGGCACTTTGTGACATAGTTCAGTGGGCACGTTTGGAGTGAATGCTCTTAGAGGTCATTTCCAACCTTAATGATTCTCTGTTGGGTCTGAGAGGGCCGGGTCCAGCTGCCTTAGAGATCCAAAGGCAGGGACACCTCCCACAAGACCGGGCTGTGCAAAGCCCCATCCAACCTGGTCTTGAACCCCTCCAGGGATGGAGACTCCACCACTGCCCTGGGCAGCCTCTGCCAGGGCTTCACCACTCTGACAGTAAAGAAATTGTTCCTAATATCCAATCTAAACCTTCCCTGGTGCAACCTGAGGACATTTCCTCTTGTGCTATTACCTGGGAGAAGAGCCTGGGAGACTCCTTTCCGGGAGGTGCAGAGAGCAATGAGGTCTCCCCGTCACCTGCGGAAGGAGCATCCACAACTTCCCCTGTAGCCCAGCAGCTTCTCAGAGCTGTTTATGAGGCTCCCAGCTCCCAGCAGCAGAGAAATGAAGCCTCTTGTCTCTCTCCCTCTCCTGCAGGACTGCTTGAAAGCCTGTCAGGAGCAGATTGAGGCCACCTTAGCAGAGAGCCTCAAACAAGCATCCCAAACCCAACCGGAATACAGCGCCGCCAAGACTGCTGCTTACCCTGCCAGCCAGCCCACCAGCACCCCCACAGACGTCACGGACATCGACCTGTGACCAACATCCCCTTCCCGAGAGCCTCCCGGCCCCGCTGCACCAGCACCTCACCCTGGACACCGAAACCTCGCTGCATCCCACCTACCCACCCGTCAGCCCCGGCCAGATGATGCCCGCTGAGGATTTGATCGGTGTCGGAGCGGGCAGCCGGAGCTCCACGCTGCTCGTTTGCTTCTGCAGGTGGCTGGGGTGAAGCGACCGTTTTCGTGGTGGCAGGGCTCAGGGATACCTGGGGAGGGAGCAGGACCCAAAATGAAGTTGTAAAATGTTTCTCAGTTCGTGTTCCTCATAACCTGCCTGTTCGACGTCTCCTCGGGAGCGTTCACCGGGATGATTTCCAGGCCCTCAATCATGAAGAGCGAGCCTTTTACCCTGGCCTACGTGACCAAAATCCTTTTGGAACCTCCCCTACCTCCCTCCCCAGGCTGGGGTGCTGTGGGCTCACGGGAGAGAAGTGAGTGTCCAGGAGAAGGGAGCTCTTTGCTCCCGAGTGCTTCGTGCCCGATCGCTGTGGCTCCCATGTGGCTGCTTCTGCTCCGAGGGGAATCGCGTGGCTTGTTTCTTGTTGCCGTTAAGATTTGGGATCTGTGGGTTTGGGGCTTGCCTGGGGGATGTGTTCCCCATCTGCGTGGACAGCAGAAGAGAAACCCTCACCTTGGGGAGCTTGGGGCCTGATCCTCTTGGCTTTCCCCCACTGAGGCTGCTTAATTTATTAACTGCTGGGAAATACGGAGGGAGGAGACTTTGCAGGACGCTGGTCTCCTCCTTCCCAAAGAGTGCCTTCACCCTTTGTCCCCTTCCCTTCTCCCTGGGCCATAGGGAGCCTCTCACTTGGAAGCTGGTTGGTTTTTCAGGTAGCTTAGAGATCAGCCTAGGTTATAAGAAATCCATTTGAATGTGCTGCTATAGTCTGAAATGCATCTTCGCTCCTCCAAGGCAGGGATCTCGGATCGCACCCAGGAGGGGGCTGCGTTGCATCTGTATCCATGTGGGTCCCAGGTGTCTCCTCATTGGGTGGAAAACTTGCTGCGCACTTGAGTTGAAAAAGCGATTGCATTTTTTGTGGTAGTGTTGTTGTTGATCCTGTTAAGGTTTTTTTTTTATATATAGAAAGTGTTTAAAAAAAATAATGCTGCTTTTTCTAAGAGGAAAAAAAAATACATTAAATAATGGAGGTTTATTAACCAGGAGAAGCCAGAGAGACTCGGCAGGGATGGGAGGCAGAATGCTGCTGCTCGGGGATCTCTGGAAATGTGGATCTGTGGCTGCTGTCCTCCTGTGGGGAGGTGGAGAAGGAGGGAGAACCCTGCCTTTTTTGGGTGCCACTAGAGACAAAAAGCCTTTATCAGGTGGAAAAGGATGGGGCTGCTGCTCTTCCACCAGCCTGAGTTGTTGGGAAGAGCCATCCGCCGCCGCCTCCTGCGAGCAGGAGGGCTGGGGGAGCACAGGGCCCGTCAGTGCAAAAATGAAAACTTTTTTTTTTATATATATAAATGAGTTTTAATTTAAGAGTAAAATTGGTTTGGTGGTCACGTGCAAGAGTCCCGCTGCTGGGAGAATCAAGAGGACCATTTGATGTTGCAATAAAGTGTTTTAAATCAATGTGAGCGCCTCAGGGGTTTCCCTTTGCGATCCGCTCCGCGCTGGCTTCCTCCGCCCTTGCAGAGCTCCAGTTGCTCTGGGCTGGGACCCAGCTGGAGGATCCCAGCCAGCTCCAGCCTGGCAATTCCCAGTGCAGGATGGAATGGGGAGCGGGCAGGCAGGGCCCCACCAGCTCTGGCCCTGCTGAAGGCACAGGGGAGATGCTACATCGGCTGAGGGACACATTGTGCTCACCAGAGCCCTGGAGCAGCTGGTGGTGGATGGACATGGAACCGAACACCTTCCCACAGAGCAGATCCTGGAGAGGAAGCAGCTACTTTACACCTCCAGCAGCTTCGAAGCCGAGCGGTGAGAGTGCTGGATGCAAGCGCAGGCTTGGTCTCGAGCTCATGAGCTTCTGGTTCCTTTAAAGCCAGGAGATAAAAATGAGGAAGCCAAGGAAAAGGTGTTGTGGTGCCCAACCAGCTGGGGTTTGTGTGCTGCTCTGTATCACGTGGCTTCTGCTCCTGCTGCCAGCAAGGGAGAAGGTGCAAACTCTCAGGAGAAGGGAAGCTGGGAGGCAGCTTGTCCAAGGACAACCGGCTGCAGGAGGACACAGATGGGGCTCTTCTCCCTGGGCTGCACCAACGGGACTTCATGCTAGCTTCAGGAGTAAGGCCAGGCCCTTCTAAAACTCTCAGCATCACAGCATCCCTGTCAGCAACTCCCCAGGGTAAGCACAGCACCTCACGGGATACAGCAGGAAAAACCCCCACTGGGTTTTCCAGCAGAGATGGCACCTAGAATCATGGAATGGTTTGGGTTGGAAGGGACCTCAAAGTCCATCCAGTTCCACCCCCCTGCCATGGGCAGAGACACCTCCCGCTGGATCAGGAGGCTCCAAGCCCCATCCAGCCTGGCCTTGAACACCTCCAGGGAAGGGGCAGCCACCACTGCTCTGGGCAACCTGGGCCAGGGCCTCTCCACCCTCATCATGAAGAATTTCTTCCTAATGTCCAATCTAAATCTTCCCTCTTCCAATTTGAAGCTGTTCCTCCTCATCCTGTCACTCCATGTCCTTGTAAAGAGCCCCTCCCCAGCTTTCCTGGAGCCCCTTTCAGTCCTGGGAGGCTGCTCTAAGGTTTCCCTGGAGCCTTCTCTTCTCCAGGCTGAACAATCCCAGCTCTCTCAGCCTGTCCTCACAGCAGAGGCACCTGGGTCAGTCACAGTGAGCAGGCCAGACACATGGCATCAATGGCCAAGTGGCCCTGGGGCTTCCCCAGCCCTACTGAGTAGGGACACACTTGGAGGAGCAGCAAGGTAAGCCAGTGTTTTGGGAAAAGCCCTAGGGAAAGGGGGATGGCTGTGGGGAAGCTGGGGTTGTAGCAACAAGGCTGGCAATGGTGCCAGGCAGGAAGGAGGGCCCAGGCCATGGGGGTGTCCAGGCAGAGGGAGGGTGGGATCAGAGGCTGCCCCACGCCCTGGCACAGAGCGGGTGCTCCAGAGGATTTTCCCCGTTCTGCCCCCAGAGCTTTCCCCTCTCCCAGCGCTGCTGGGCTGTGCTTGCCCTCACCTCTGCCCACATTCCCCATGGCATCCAGAGCCCAATCCTGCTTGTTCCAACCAAGCTCTCAGGCAAACCAACAAGAGTTGGTTTCTTTGCCCCTGGGAGTGGTTTTGGGTGGTGGGAACAGCCTGGGGATCCCAGCTGGGCAGGGGCTGCTCAGCACAGAGCGGAGGAAGGGATGCACAGGATTCCCTTCTCCCTTCACAGTGCAGGACTCTGGCTGCAGCTCCAAGAAGCACTGGGCTGGTGGCTTCACTCTGCCACCTGCTGGGGACAGGACAGGGATGGGGCCAGACTCCATGTGGCCGCAACCGCAGCTGTGGGGCAGAACCACCTGGACTGACGGACACGGGTCAGGATTTATTTCCAAACCAGGTGCTGGTGGCACCAGGTTTCCAGGTGGAACAGGGGCAGGGAGCATGGGTCCAGCTCGACAGACGCAACCTGCCCACAGCACCTGCTTGAAGCAGCAGGATCCGTGGACGGATGCTCCTGCAACGCCTCCGCTCACGCATCGAGCTCCGAACAGCATCCAGCAGTGTCCTGGGAGGCGGGTGGGCTGCAGCTTTTCCCTGCTCACTCCATGGCCACAGGCTGCTGCCCCTCCACATCCCGCGTCTTGGAGTTCACCAGCTCCCTCCGGATCTCCGGCGAGATCTGCGGGTGGCTGTGGAACTTGAGCAGCTCCAGCAAAGCCTCCTTCTGCTCCGAGGAGAGGTCCTCCTTGTAGCGCTGGGCGAAGGCCAGGAAGCACTGGTGCCACAGCACGGGCAGCACCCGCTGGTCTGTGCGGAAGGCCAGGAAGTGGAAGACAAGGGCGTCCACCACGCGGAAGGGCAGAGCGTACTTCTTGTCGATGAGCAGCCGCAGGAAGATGCTGTTGGCGCCGCTGTAGTGCATCTCGGCGATCTTCAGCATGGCCGCGCTGCGGGGACGGAGGGACCCGGGAGCTGAGGGGGAGCTGGGCCAGAGCCACGGAGCTCCCGGAGGGAGACGACAGAATCCCGGAATGCCTCGAGTTGGAAGGGACCCACAAGGATCATGGAGTCCAACTCCTGTCCCTGCACAGGACAACCCCACCGTTCACACTGTGGGGCTGAGGGCGTTGGCCAAACGCTTCTGAGAGGAGCGACTCCCCCTGCCTCCCAAATTCCAGAGATGGATCCGAGGCATCGCATCAGGGTCCAGAAAGGAGAACCACAACCCCCCTGAGCCTCCCAAAGCGTTACCTGGAGTGGAGGACAGGGATGGAGCACTTGGTGAGGATGCTGCCGATGATGATGGCCTCCCGCAGCGTGCAGGTCCCCGACTCACAGAGCGGGATGAGGATCCCTGCGGAGGGGAAAGACTCAGGCAGTGAACTCGAAGAACTCAAATCATGGAATCACAGAATGGTTTGGGTTGGAAGGGACCTCAAAGCCCATCCAGTTCCACCTCCCTCCCAAGGGCAGGGACACCTCCCACTGGATCAGGGGGCTCAAGACCCCATCCAACCTGTCCCTGAACACCTCCAGGGAGGGGGCAAATGCCTGCCAGCACCTGCATAGCTTACGGCACTCAGCACCCTCCCACCCTGAACCCCACAAACAGGACCCCAGGGGTTTGGAAGCCGACTCATCCATCAAAGGGGACTCCCTGCATCCCTCTTGTGTCTTCTCCTCCCCCAAGGACCCTGCCACGCAGGGGACAGCATCCTGTTCCACTGGGCAATGGTGTGCAACACGTGTCCCTGCTGAGCTTCCCAGTCGGAGAGAGGCTCCCAGGTAGGAATGTCAACGTTCCAGGGAGTTCCCACCTTTGAACCAAGCTGCTGGCTTGAAGAGAGCCTTCTTCAAAGCCATGTAGAGGTGGAAGTTGAGGCGCTTGTACTCAGCGATGTCATCCCGGACCCGTGGCAGCAGCACCAGGTTGTAGAACCTCTGGGCCATGTTCTCCTTCAGGTTGGATGAAAATATCCTGGGAAAAACAAAGCACTAAGTGAGGTGTGGAGAGAGGAGGGCTGAGTGGGTTGGTGTTTTGTAAATCTGGTTCCAGTTATGGAAAAGGAAAAGCTGAAGAATCCCATTTCAGCATCTCCCAGAGACCTCACCTGGTGGCTTGGTACATGGCAGCAGCAGTCCATGCCTCAGGCTCTGTGATATAGAGGATCTGCTCCCAGTTGGACAATGCAGGAATGATTTTAAATGCTTTGGGGAGCTTCCCACTCCTGTACTGGGACAGTACCTTAAAAGACAGGGATAAGGGTGAGGCAACGATAAAAGGACACTGACAGCAGGGCTGTGGGACTCGAATCATGGCCCTGAAAAAGCTGTCCCCTCCCTTAGCATCCTTGGTAGGAAAGGACCAATCCCAGGGCCATCCTGAGCACTGAGCTGAGGAGAAGGTCCCTCAGAAACCCTCTGAGCCCTTCAATGACTGATGTTACGGAAACCACAAGGAATCCACAGTGGTGCCTGCACAGAACGAGGCTGGGGACAGGCTCTCAGAGGGAGGGGAGGGGCTGCAGGGCTTAGCGTGGTGTTCCCTGGGCCTGGGCAGAGCTGCTTTGATTCTGTTTTATGATTTCAAGGCCACAGAGTCATTTAAGTTGGAAAAGAACTTTAAGATCATTTGAGTCCAACCATCAACTTCACGCTGCCAGGCCACCACTGAATGAGACCCCTGTGCTCCACATCCACAAGGCTTTTAAATCCCTTCAAGGATGGCAACTCCACCACTGCCTTGGGCAGCCTCTGCCAGTGCCTGACAACCTTCTCAGTAATGGAATTTTTCCCAGTATCCAATCTAAACCTCTCCTGGCACAACTTGAGGCCATTTCCTCTCATCCCATCTACTTGGAAGAAGAGATCAGCACCCACCTCACCAAAACCTTCTTTCAGGGAGTTGTAGAAAGTGATGAGGTCTCCCCTCAGCCTCCTCGTCTCCAGACTAAACAGCCCCAGGTACCTCAGCCAATCCCACAACCCTTGTTCTCCAGACCCTTCCCCAGCTCCGTTTCCTTCTCTGGACGCGCTCCAACTCCTCAAGGTCTTTCTTGTACTGAGGGACCCAAAACTGAACCCAGGATTTGAGGTGCGGCCTCACCAGTGCTGAGCACAGGGGGATGATCCCTGCCCTGCTCCTGCTGCCCACACTATGGCTGGTCAAAGCCAGGATGCTGTTTGCCACCGGGTTTCACTGCTGGCCTCACCTCCCTGACTCCCCGATAGACCTCCAGGAAGCGGGGATCGAGCTGGGGCATGGGGCGTCCCGATATCTCCGACAGCACCGTCTCCACCTCCGTCTGCTTCTCGGTGATCTTCTCCATGATGATGTCGGCCAGCGTGCGCCTGCAGCCAGCGCAGGGGGAGAGGGGGGCGAGCTGGGGGCCGTGCCCGGGCCCTCGGAGGCTGCCCCAGCCCCTTCCCCTCTCCTGCCACCCCTCACCTCAGCGGCGGGTTCTTGTTCATGAACATCTCGATGGCCTTCTCGTCCTCAGGGTCCACCTCCACTTCTCCGCCGGTCTCCACCCTTCGTCCCATTGCTTTCTCCAGTGAGGGCCATTCTTCATCCTCAGAGTCTGAGCCGGGGCCTGCGTGCCCAGCACCTGTCCAAAGGTACTTGTCCACTACTCAACCATCCCTGAGCACCTCCTCTGCCCATCTTTTAAAGCCCTCCACCTTCCCAGGCAGCCTCTGTGCTTGACAGCCTTTTCAGTGAAGAAATGTTTCCCAATATCCAATCTAAATCCCCCCCGGTACAAGTTGAAACCATTTCCTCTCATCCTATTACTCAGGAGAAGAGCCCACCATGCACTTCACCACAACCTCCTTTCCAGGAGCTGCAGAGAGCAAAGAGGTCTCCCCCCAGCCTACTTTTCTACAGACTAAACAACCTTCTGGGCCACTACTGGCTCACATTCAGCTACTGTCAACCAGCATCCCCCAGGACCTTCTCTGCCAAGCAGCTCTGCAGTTCTTCCCCAAGCCTGAAACATTCCATGGGGCTGCTGTGTCTCGAGTACAGGACCCAGCACCTGGCTTTGTCAAACCCCATCCCGATGGTCGCAGCCCATAGATTCCGCCTGTTCAGATCCCTGCAGAGCCTCCCTGCTCTCAAGCACATCAACACTTCTGCCCAGTTTGGTGTCATCTGCAAACTGACTGAGGGAGCACGGAATCATGGAATGGTTTGGGTTGGAAAGAACCTCAAAGCCTATCAAGTTCCACCTCCCACGGGATCAGGGGGCTCAAAGCCCCATCCAATATGGCCTTGAACACCTCCAGGGATGGGGCAGCTGCGACTTCCCTGGGCAACCTGGGCCAGGGCCTCCCCACCCTCACAGAAAAACATTTCTTCCTAAGATCTCATGTCAATCTCTCCTCTTTCAGCTCAAAACCGCCCCCCTCATCCTATCCCTGCACTCCCTGATCAAGAGCCCCTCCCCAGCCTTCCTGAAGCCCCTTTCAGTACTGGGAGGCTGCTCTAAGGTTCCCTGATCCCTTCTCCTCTCTGGGCGGACAGAGGCGATGTGGCTCACCTAGGACCGTGCTGCGCTGCTTGGGCGCGCCGGGGCCGTGCTCGGCCTCCAGCTCCTCCTGCTGCCGCCGCGCCTGCTGCAGGATGCGTCGGGACAGCCGCGCGTCCACGTAGCCCTCGCCGCCGCCGCCCTCCTCCTCCTCCGCGCCGCCGCGCCGCTTCCTCCGCGCCGTGGCTCGCGGGGCCGCATCCTGCAGGATCTGCTCGGCCAGCGGCAGCGCGGGGCCAGGACTGGGACCGGAGCCCCGCGCCCGCCGGGCCTTGGGCATCGCGGCGGGGCGAGAGAGAACGCGACGGCCTCACGTGTGCGCGGCGGGGCCACCGCGTCCAGCAACTCTTCCGCTTCCGGGGCCGCTTCCGGCCCGAGCCCGCTGAAGCCCCGCCTGTTCCGGTGCGGCTTCCGGGCCGGGGCGCGGCGCAATGGGGGTCACCTGGTACGGGCGGGTGGACCTGGGACGGGGAGGGGATGGATACGAGCCGAGGGGGGAAACAGGACGAGATGGGGGCGCGGGAGGAGGCGCTGGCGGTCTCTGACTGATCCCCCCGGTCTTTGATCGCTGCCCGCTCCCGGTCCCTGTTTCCTTCAGGCTTTGATCCGTCCCCCCCAAGGCCCTAATTCCCCTCCCGGGTCTCTGATCCCCACAACTCCCCAGGACTCTGTTACCCCCCTGCTCCTGGGTCTCGGATCCTCCCCTTTCCAGTCTCTGATTCCTGCTTCCCTGGGTCTCTGATACCACCCCCTACCCGGGGCTCTGATCCCCATCACTCCCCGGGGCTCTGTTACCCCCCTGCTCCTGGGGCTCTGATTCCTCCCCGGTCTCTGATCCGCTGTCCCGGTTTCAGCGTGTCGCAGGTGCCGGTGGCGGAAGGGAAGAGCGTGCAGCAGACGGTGGAGATCCTGACGCGGAAGCTGGAGCTGCTTGGAGCCGAGAAGCAGGGCACCTTCTGTGTGGACTGTGAGACCTACCACACCGCTGCTTCCACCATCAGCAGCCAAGGTCAGCATTTGGTTGCAGGCACAGAGACGCCTCTTCTTCCACCACCATTCCCAGCTCCCTAACTGGGCATCCAGCATAGTGCTCGTTCAACATTAGGGATTGTAGTGGGGCCTGGTGGGAAGCAGGCTGGCTGCCTGCAGATACCTTCTCCACCACAGAATGTGTCTGCTGCCATTCCCAACAGCCTCGTCTCTCCTCTGGAAGTGGTATCCCTGGACGTAGTCCTTGGAGAGCCACAGAGGGTGGGTGGGACGCACAGACCCCCGGGGCTGCCCCACAGCCCAGCTGGGCATTCCCTCTTTTGCCCGTTCCCTGCGTCCCCTGACACAGGGAAGAATCAAGGCCTGATTGGATGGAGCTTTGAGCCCCCTGACCCAGTGGGAGATGTCCCTGCCCATGGCAGGGGGGTTGGAACTGAATGGGCTTTGAGGTCCTTTCCAACCCACAAGACTTTTTCCCCCTTTAACTTTAAATCTTAAGAAGGAAACGCAATCTATTCACTGAGCACCTGGATAACATAAACCATGTAGGAGCGGAATAAGGACCTAAAATTAAACAACACAGAGGTCAAAGGGAAGAACAGATGCTTCTTAAAGCACACACAAGCATAGGACTTGGTTTTACAGCCCAAATACCATATGCTTTTGTTTCAGGGCAGACAGGCAAGCTGATGTACGTCATGCACAACTCTGAGTATCCTCTCAGCTGCTTTGCTCTCTTTGAAAACGGCCCCTGCCTCATAGCAGACACCAACTTTGATATCCTGATGGTGAAGCTGAAAGGCTTCTTCCAGAATGCCAAAGCAAACAAGATAGAGAGCCGGGGCACTCGCTACCAGTACTGTGACTTCTTGGTGAAGGTGGGAACGGTTACGATGGGGCCCAGTGTCCGAGGGATATCCGTGGAGGTAAGAATCCCCTTTGAAGGGCATTAAATGCAGATACAGAAAGAGAAATGAAGTGTGAGCAGCAGGTCAAGGGAAGGGATTCTCCTCCTCTACTCCAGTCTGGTGAAACCTCACGTGGAGCCCTGTGTTGAGTTCTGAAGCCTTCAGCACAGGAAGGACATGGATCTGTTGGAGAAAGCCCAGAGGAGGCCAAAGAGGGCTGGAGCACCTGCCGTATGATACAGGCTGATAAAGTTGGGATTGTTCAGCCTGGAGAAGAGAAGGCTCCAGGGAGACCTTTGAGCGGCCTCCCGGGACTGAAAGAGGCTCCAGGAAATCTGAGGAGGGGCTCTGGATCAGGGAGTGCAGGGACAGGACGATGGGGAATGGTTTTCAGCTGCAAGAGGGGAGATTGAGATGAGATCTTAGGAAGAAATGTTTTGCTGTGAGGATGGGGAGGCCCTGGCCCAGGTTGCCCGGAGAAGCTGTGGCTGCCCCATCCCTGGAGGTGTTCAAGGCCAGGTTGGATGGGGCTTTGAGCCCCCTGATCCAATGGGAGGTGTCCCTGCCCATGGAACTAGATGGGCTTTGAGGTCCCTTCCAACCTATACCATTCCATGATTCCATGTCACGGCCAAGCAAATCATTGCTAGAGCCATGTGGGAATGAAGTTTGGTTTTGGATGGGGTAAAGTTAATGTGACATTTGAACCAGTGTCCCAGGATCTCCGCTGTTGGGGATTTAATAATGGCAATGCCATTATGGGGTCTTTCCTTCCATTTGGAAGGGATTTCTTGCATGGTCCCAGCAAGTCCTGTTCATTTGCATTTGTCCATCCTTATTATGTGCTAAAGTCTCAGAAGTTTTTGTATAAAGCATTCTCTGTAGTGAGGCAGAGGAAGGTGCATTGTCTCCAGTGTGGTTATTGCTGCTGCTGCGAGCTTCAGGGCTGTGCTTTCTGTTTCCAGGTGGAATACTGCCCCTGCGTGATAGCCAACGACTGCTGGAACCTGCTCATGGAGTTCATGCAGAGCTTCATGGGGAGCCACACGCCCGGCATCCCATCTGTGTTTGGCACCAAGCACGACAGCATCTACAGCCCAGCGGACACGATGGTCCAGTACATGGAACTGTTCAACAAGATCCGCAAGCAGCAGCAGGTGCCTGTAGCTGGGATCAGATGAAAGGACTCCCTGGAGCCCAGTTTGGAGCGACTGCATCCTCTTTTCTGCCTGCCCGTGTGGGTCAGAACTCCCTCAAAAAAGCAGCACTGGAGGCAACCCAAGGTTATTTTTACTTCTCAGCCTCTTTCCTGTGTTTCAAAGCAAAGGTCTGGATTGCTGTGCATATTCCTTGTTGTCCCCCTTCATGGTTTTAGGGTGTCTGGGATTGGGGCCGTGTGTCTGATGGTTCTTCGTACAGTGTTCTGTGAGGGGGATTCCTGTTCGTCAGCAGGAGGGAAAAGGAGAAATTCCATCCAAATGCACCCAAAGGCAGAGTTTCCTTGGCTTCAAACAGCTACATGAGAGAGTGTTTTGGAATTTTTTTTAAGATACTCATGTGGAAGTGTTTTGTTACTTCTCATCAAAATAAAAAGCTGTATTTTGTGAGGAGACGGAGTTTTTTTGCACAGCAAGTGTTGTGCTGTTTTGTGTTGTTTATTTGACAGTCTAGGAGAGCTGGGCTTGTTCAGCCTGGAGAAGAGAAGGTTCCTGGGAGACCTTAGAGCAGCCTCCCAGTATTGAAAGGGGCTTCAGGAAAGCTGGGGAGGGGCTCTCGATCAGGGAGTGCAGGGATGGGACAAGAGGGAATGCTTTTGAGCTGAAAGGGGAGATTGAGATGAGATCTTGGGAAGAAAAGTTTTCCTGTGAGGGTGGGGAGGCCCTGGCCCAGGTTGCCCAGAGCAGTGGTGGCTGCCCCATCCCTGGAGGTGTTTAAGGCCAGGTTGGATGGGGCTTTGAGCCCCCTTATCCAGTCGAAGGTGTCCCTGTGCACGACAGCTGGGGTTGGAACTGGACTTAATACGGTATCACTTGAATATTTTTTCTTTATTAGCAATTTATTTTTACAGCAGGAAACCCAAGGAAATTTTGGGCTATGTTTGCCCCTCTGGTTTTACTTGTTTAGTAGCTGTCTGGCTTGCAGCTGTCATTTTTCCTTCTCCCCCCTGCTTCACCCCCTGCTTGATCTCGGAAAAGGCAGAAACCCCCTCATGCAGCCACCAACCTTTGTGCTGAGCTTCCTTCATGGTTCCTGGGAAGGCTGTGTGTAGCCGGGTTCTGGCTCTGAACCTGTGTCCAGGGCAGAGGGCGGCTGGAGGGAAGGTCTAAAGATGGTTTAAAAAGGGAGATTTGCAAGAAGGACAGTGGGTTCCTCGTAAAAAAGCAGAGTGCATCTTGCTCACAGAAAATACTGTTGGTTCCTTAACAATACAGGGTTCTTGAAGAGTCTGGAGAGCAGGAAAAAATAGAAATAGATTTCTCCTAAATAGATTTTTCCTTCTGAAACAATGGGGGGAAAAGAAGGTGATGTGTTACTTGATTTGTGGAGAATCTCTGTAGTGGAGACCCAGTTATTTAGATATTAATTCTTTGTGATTACCATTCATACCAGTAAGCCTAAATAACTGTTAAAGTGCCTAGAGTTTTTAGTGTGGCATTTAATACATTTAATCAGCACTGGGTCCAGAACAATCATCTGATTAATGAGCCACAATAAATGGCATATTGTACCCAAGTGTGATAGAAATTGCAACATGCTGCGTATACCAAATTATTGCAACTCTGAGCTCCAGTTTATGACGTGTGCACTGACTTCAGCAGGACTATTAATTTTCTGCGATGAAAATTCAGTGAGAATGTGGCCTGCTGTCATCCCACAGAGTTAAGTGTGCTGGGAAAACTTGGGAAAACAAACTCTTGTCTTTGTAGGAATAGTTATTTCTGTCTTGTTTCCCCTTTTAAGCCTTAAGGTTAAAAAAAAATTACCTTTTAATGACCAGATTGGTCATGCTGAGTGTTGGCTAATGCTTTATTAATTCCCAAAAGATGCATTCTGTAACCAGAGATGTCAAAACTCTGGTCACATGCCTTAAAAACACAGAACGTGTGCTGAAACCTCTGGGGACATCTCTGCTTTTATTAATATATTGTACTGATCCTGAAGTAATAAAGTGGGACCCCTTGAGCTACATTCTGCCTTCAATTACACCATTACAGCCATTGACGTCAGTAAGTTTCCGTGTGTGTAAGGATGGGGAGAACTTAGCCCTTTTATGTCTTAGCAAAAACAACTCTTGTAACTGTGTTCTGTGAGCGAGGGGATCAGCTGCCCCACACGAGGGGCTGATTTTGCTCTGGGGCTTTTTGCTTTCCTGATGGACAAAATGACTGTTTTTCGATCTTATCAGCTGTAGTAACCTCCTCATTCTGCCCCCACCCCAGCATCAACAGGTTAACGTAGTCTGCTTCTTAACAAGTCTTCAGGGGGCTTTCAGTTGTGTGGCATTAATGGATTGAGTAGTTGAAAACCAGCCTAATTTTGCCTCTGAAGGCATGGTCTGGAAGGTTGTTTTCCTGTTACTCACAGTGCTTTCTCGAAGAAAACGAGGTTTAGAGGGAGAGGTGGTCAAGCTGTACCCCTGTACCACTGTGGATCATTTTCTCTGGTTCTGCACCTCTAAAAAATCAGCATTGTTGCTTTCTGAGAGTTGAAGCCTGACCTAGAGGGGAGTGAGGATCCTGGGAATATGGATCTCACCCTTGCATTGTTACAGCTTCCCCCTCCTAGCTGGAGGCAGAAGCTGGGTGATGTTACCAGGGTCACCTCAGGAGCCCTGTGGGGTGCCCAGCTCTCATCTTAGGACCCCTGTGGGGTGCCCAGCTCTCATCTTAGGGACCCCTGCCCATCAACTCAGGGGCCCCATCACCTCAGGGGTCCTGTGGGTGCCCCGCCCTCACTTTAGGGACTCCTGCCTATCACCTCAGGGATCCCATCATCTTAGGCGCCCTGTGAGGTCCCCTCCTGTCACCTCAGGGACCCCATCTCCTCAAGGACCTATGGGGTGCCCCCCCCTTGTCACCTCAGGGAGCTCTGCCCATCACTTCAGGGGCCCTGTGAGTGCCTCCGCTCATCCACCTGAGGCGAACGGCGGGAACGCGCCACCTCCCGCGCTGCCCTTTTAAGAGTCTCTTTGTCTCCGAAACATCCTTATTGACCCTCCCGTGACTCAACCAAACTTCAGCCCGCGATTCACAAAGCCCGGTAACGTCACGGGCCGGGGGCCGGGCCCGCGCAGTGCCCGCCCCTCGGCGCTGCCCTCGACCGAGAGCCATTGAGGAGCGGAGAGCTACGCAGAGTCCGTAAGATACGCAGAGTTCATAAGGTACGTAGAGTTTGTAAACTATGCAGGGCCTCTAAGCTACGCAATAGTCTGTGAGCTACATAGAGTGCGTAGCTCCGCTAGAACTCGCAGTACCGCAGCGCAAGATACGCCAAACGACGTCCGCCTGTGGGCAGCGAGAACCAGTCTCCGCTCTATGCAATTGGCGTAAGCAGCTGCGAGCGGATCTCTCTCAACAACAACTTAAGGGGGAGAAAAAATAAAAAAAAAAAAAAAAAAAAATAAAAAAAATGAAAAAAAAAAACAAAAAAAAAAAAAAAATAAAAAAAAAAATTATAAAA
>JAUMJL010001086.1:0-90928 GCA_033558185.1 Dromococcyx pavoninus | reverse complement strand
CCCCTTCGCCAGAGACCAGCGAGACGCAGCAAAAGCGCCTGCGCCACCGCGCAGCGCCTCTGTGGTCAGAGCCCTGCCAGCGCAGGGCTAGCGCGGCCTGGAGCGGTGCTTTCCGCGGCGCCTCTATGGTCGCGCCCTGGAGGACGCCAGTGACGTCAGGGGCGCGGCGCTCTAGGCGCAGACTCTGTGGTCAGCCAGGCCGGCGCCGAGCCGCTGGGCGGGTATCTATGGTCGCGTGCCGGGCAGAGAGTCGCGCGTCGGGGCTGTGCCGGGCGGCGCTCTAGGCCGCCTCTCAGTGGCGCGGGTGGTTGCTCGGCGGGGCCCAGGCCGCGGCGCCGCCATGGCCGCCTCGGGCTCCGGCGCGGCCGAGGGGCCGTGTGTGCTGTGCTGCGGGGAGCTGGACGTGGTGGCTTTGGGCCGCTGCGACCACCCCATCTGCTACCGCTGCTCTGTGCGGATGCGGGCGCTGTGCGGCGTGCGGTACTGCGCGGTGTGCCGGGAGGAACTGGGCCAGGTGAGGCGGCCGGGGGGGCTGGGGCCAGGCAGCGACCCCTGAGCAGGGCCGGGGCTGAGCCAGGGCTGAGGGCTCCCCTCGAGACGGGTTGGGGCGAGGCAGCGCACAACGGGCTCGGGGTGGCGGTTGGAACGGGCCAGGGATCTTCGCTTCGGGGCTGCGCCCGCCTGCCCTTTGGAGGAGTGGTGGAAACAAACTGTGTCGAGTTCTGGAATCCCCAGCATAAGAAGAACATGGAGCGAATCCAGAGCAGGTCACAAAGATCATCCGAGGACTGAAGCACCTCCCGTACCAGGACAGGCTGAGAGAGTTGGGGTTGTTCAGCCTGCAGAAGAGAAGGCTGCGGGGAGACCGTAGAGCAGCTTTCCTGTACCGAAAGGGGCTACAGGAAAGCTGGGGAGGGACTCTTGTTCAGGGAGTGCAGGGATAGGACGAGGGAAAATGGTTTTGAGCTGAAAGAGGGGAGAGTGAGATGAGATCTTAAGAAGAAATGTTTTCCTGTGAGGGTGGTGAAGACACTGGCCCAGGTTGCCCAGAGAAGTTGTGGCTTCCCCATCCCTGGAGGTGTTGAAGTCCAGGTTGGATGGGGCTTTGAGCACCCTGGTCCAGTGGAAGGTGTTTCTGCCCATGGCGGGGGGTTGGAACTGGATGGGCTTTGAGGTCACCTCCAACATAAACCATTCCATGATTCTATGAAAACGAGATTTAAAGGCAATATTTTGTTGTTTTTCAGTCAGTAGGACTCACTCACAGCATGGGTATTATGTGGTCTCGGATGACTCGCTCATCCTGCTGCGTTTCCCACTTGGCTTTAGGCTTGGGGGAGAGCATATTTTGTATTCTTTGAGGGCTTGCTCATGCTTTACGTCTGCCTCCAGTTCCTGTTGGCAGGAGGTGTCTGCTGGGCGTGTGCTCCAAAAGTGATTTTCCCTCAGTTCTAATTTTCCTGACCAGTTTCTATTTCCCTGCTGGCGCGACGGTGTGGGGCCCTAGTGCCAGGAGCAGGGAAGGTCGTGCCAATCCATGGCTGGGCTGTGCCGAAGGGAGCGAGGGGTCAGTGCAGCAAGGAGTTGTGCCAAACCCAAACTGTTACACACCAGTTTGTTTTTGCAGAGCTAATGCAGAGAAAACCAAACCCAAGAACAGAGCAATCAGTGGCAGAACTAGAAGAAATATACTGTGATGGACTGGGAAATCAGGGAAAGATGGGGGGGTGACCCGTTGGCAAAAAGAGCCCCCCATCAAAACTGTTCACTTTGTGCTTGAATGGCTGGAGGGACTGCAGCTGCAAGGCTGCCTGGCCTTAAACTTTGTAGAGGCCAGAGAGTTTGGCATGGTTTTTAGACTGAGCTTGCTGGCACCTGCATAACCTCTGTGCAGGGAGGTAGTTCTGTGGAGGGGATTTTATTTCCGATTGTCCCTGCGGAGCCACTGCTCCGCTTCTCCTGCCTCAGGAAGAAGTGAGCTGTGGTGCTGCTTGTCTCAGGGTCACAATGGGTTGTTGGTTTTGAGAGCTTTTGAGGTTTATCACGTTGCTACATTACATGATCTGAACTTTGGTTCATTCCACTGTCTCTTCTCATTCATGAACTGTTTAAAGTGATTCTTTTAAACCGAGAGGTAATTTTTAATGGCTGGGCTTTCCTCCCCTTTCTCTGTACATGCACTACTAACACTGCTCTGTCTGCCCCAGGGAAAGAATAAAGGGTATTGGGGTGCGTAAATCACCTCAAACCTGCTGTGGAATTAATTGAACGTGTGTAGGGCCTAAAACCGGGTCTGTATGTTTGCATAGCATTGGAATTAGCACAGGGAAGTGTGCACCAGCCACATCTCAGCTGGTGTTGAAGGGAAGAGTGTAGCCCGGACTGGTCGGTGTCACAGCAGCCTGTCCGGAGGGAATGCAGCTCTGGAGGTGAGCGGCAGCGCAGGACGTGGCGGAGGGAAGAGCAGGCTGTACCTGTTATGGTGATGGGTGCTCTCAGGGATGCGTGTTGTGGCAGTGGAGCTGGGAAGGATGGCTTGTTGGCCTGTGAGCTAACCCTGACGGGTGCTTGGATCGGGCTTGGAGGACCGGTTGGGGTGCTCATCGTGTGTGCGGTTGTCCTTAGAACTGCTGCAGGGAATGGTGCTGTGCTCTTGTGATACAATCCACTTTTCAGCAATCCATCCCTCCGTTCTAACACTCACCTTGAACCAAAGTGAAACACTGCAATTTCACTGACATGGGATTTTTTAGAATGGTTTGGGTTGGAAGGGATCATAAAGATCATCCAGGTCCAATCCCCCTGCCATGGGCAGGGACACCTCTCACTAGACCAGGCTGCTCAAGACCTCATCCAGCCTGGCCTTGAACACTTCCCAGGATGGGGTAGCCACAACTTCCCTGGGCAACCTGTGCCAGGGCCTCTCCACCCTCATTGTGAAGAATTTCTTCTTAGTGTCTAATCTAAATCTTTCCCCTTCCAATTTAAAGCTGTTCCCCCTCATCCTGTCACTACAGGCCCTTGTAAAAAGCCCCTCCCCAGCTTTCCTGTAGCCCCCTTCAGGTACTGGAAGGCTGCTATGAGGTCTCTCCAGAGCCTTCTCTTCTCCAGGCTGAACAAGCCCAACTCTCTCAGCCTGTCCTCATAACAGAGGTGCTCCAGTCCTCGAATGATCTTCATAACCCCCTCTGGACCCGTTCCAACAGTTTCATATCCTTTCTTATGCTGGGGATTCCAGAACTGGACACAGGACTCCAGGTGGGTCTCAGGAGAGCAGAGCATGGGGAGAATCCCCTCCATCGCCCTACTGGCCACACTTATTTGGATGCAGCCCAGGACACAGTTGGCCTTCTAGGCTGTGAGCGCACATTGCTGGCTCATGTTGAGCTTCTCATCAGTTGGCACCCCTAAGTCCTTTTCTGCAGGGCTGCTCTCATTCACATCATCCCCCATCCTGTATTGATACTGGAGGTTGCCCAGTATAATGATTAATTGGAGTTAGACCCAGTTGTCACTTACCTAACACACTGAAAGTTGTGTTCTCTTTATTTTAATCTTGATATTTCAGCATGTTGGGTATCTTTTTTGTTTTGGTTAACTTAAAAGTAGCCCCACTGTAAATAAGCTTTAAAAAAACCCCACAAAACCAGACACAAAAGGTTGTTCTGTGGTGTTTCACCCCAATAAGTGGTTTAACAAGACTAAATTACATGTGCATTGTGTAACTGAATGCTTTTATTAAGCTTGTCAGTATTTCTAGATTGATGTTTTGTACTGTGAGGCCTGAAAGATGCTCAAGGCATTTATCTCAGTCTTGTGAAGCTGGGGAAGGTGAATCCAGCTGTTCCAGAAATGTTGCTGCTACCCCATCACTTCCCAAACTGGGAACATGTGTTGGAGCCACCAGGCTCCCGAAGGAGGGTGTAATACCAGGAGTGACTGCAGTGTGAGGCCTGGAATGCTCAAGGGCAACAAGGAGCAAGGGGGTTCCCTTGAAAGGGTTGTGTGGTGCAAATGGTTTGGGATGTGATGAGGGGTTTTGTTTCTGGCTTTCCTGGTGGTTGAGGAAGGAAGAAACAGCAGTTTCCCAGCCGGACTGTGAGTGATGTCACTCTTCACGTGCAGAGTGTGGGTTCCTGTGTGATCTCCTGGCCAGGAGGGAGGGAGCTGAGTGCAAGGCTCCTGACAGGCGTTTACTCCAGAGGGGGTGGCATTGGTTGAAGGTATTTACCCTCAGCACAGCCATGGTAGCAAAACAGATGGTAAAAGTGTTTCCTAATCCAGTTCAAAATCCAAAGACCAGGCTAGTGCAATCCACCCTCCTCCGTGCTGGCTGGGTCGCTGGCAGTCGATAAGGAGCAGTCCCAGCAGCCCTGCTGACAGCTCGGGGTAGTGAGCAGGGTGGGGACTGACACAGAGCTCTGCAAGCTCTCTCCAGGCCACGGCGAGTTCCAGGGTTTGTGCTGTGGAGTTTGTCTGGAATCCCAAAGGCTGTGCGGCCCTAGAGCACTGTCACTGATTCCTGTGTTGTGCTGCCTGCAGGTTGTCTTTGGACGGAAGCTCACGTCTTTCTCGACGATAGCACTCCACCAGTTGCAGCACGAGAAGAAATATGACATTTATTTTACGGATGGAGAGGTTTATGCCCTGTACAGGTGAGTAATGGAATCCTCTCTGTAACGTATCCCTAAGGCGGCGTGTTCCGGGCTGCACTGCGTGGTACTACAGCGGGATTCTGTCCCTTGGGAGCAGAGCAGCTGCAGTGTGTGTGTCACATTCACCGTGTGGTGCAGGTGGCTTTGGCAGCACGAGTAGCTGGAGGAAACGTTCCGTACCAGGGTTGGCAAAGGGAGCAGCTCCTCAAGGCCAGAGTGCTGCATTCACCAGTGCGTGATACAGGAGTGTTGCTCAGTCAATAGGAGTTGCTTTTTGCTTCCTTACTAACAACAAACTTGCTGAAAGGCTTTTCATTCGTTGCATGGCTGCTCTGGAAACTGGGGGAGAGTGAATTGGTGTTATGGCTGTGTTTTTCACTGTGTTGTATTTATTGCTGTGCTGCGTGAGGATTAATCAAAGCCAGCGGCACCAAACACTGTATGAAAAGCAGAGTGACCTTGCCTGCCTGCAAAGAGCTTGATTCTAAGTGGGAGAGAAAAAGGATGAAGTAAAAATAATGCAGACTAAAAAACGTAGCATCAACATCCTGTTTTAAAAGTGTTATTCTTAACATGCTTAATGGGGAGTCTTTAAGATAATTAAAAGCAGTTAAAAGAAAAGAGGGTGAGAAAAGATGAAACCATGCAGTTAATGGTGACTTTTTCTTGGAGAGTTGGGCATTACATCCAGCCTGGTTTGGGCTGAGGACGCAGCTTTGCTGTCACGTTTCAGTTTGGTGTGACTTGGTATTTGTGGAATTGGGCAGCGGGTTTAGTGGGCAGAATCCGTTGGAAGCGCGTTCTGATTAGCACTGCATCAGCTCTGGGAGCTGCTTTTGGTGACAGGATTTCTGGAGAGCTGCAGGGGTAACGGCTCCATGGGCTGCAGTCTGTGCAAGAGAGAGGGGCTCCCACACAGGCCAGTGCTCTGCCTTCAGCTCTGTGGGGTTCTGTTGTTTTTTTCCCCTCCACCAACTCTTCTATTGCGTTTTTTTCTCTCCCCCACCATATTCTTCAGTTTCTGACAGAAAAAGTGCAGTTAAGTTGCATACAAGTGTTGCACGATGAGCTGTATCTTCCCCAAGCCAGGGGCTTGTGTTGCACTCCGCTCGGAATTGCCTGATGCTGGTGTGTAACTCACCCTGTGGCTGTTTGTGGCTGCAAAAGCAGAGCCAGCCTCTGTGAGATTTAGTTCTGTTCTGTTCCTGATGGATGACAAAGTATTCTGGGACTAAATGGGCTGCTAACCTCGATGTGGATCCCTGAGGGGAGCCTGCTGCTGCAGGGCCAACACCTGCTTTTTGATAAAGGTATCCAGTTGTTGAGAGGGGATCAGATGGGTTTAGACAATCTTTCTTGTCCCTTAGGAAGCTGCTGCAGCATGAGTGCCCTTTGTGTCCGGATGCGAAGCTGTTCAGTACCTTTGCAGATCTGGAACAGCACATGAGGAAGCAGCACGAACTCTTCTGCTGCAAACTCTGTGTTAAACACTTGAAGGTGAGCTCATCTGTGTGTGGGGGAAGGCGGGAGCTCACTGGACAAGCTGCAGAAGAAGGTGGGGAGTGTGGGAGGGGGTGGCTGACCAGCACCGATTTATTTTTTATATTTCCTCTGTGGTGAGGCCAGTTGCTTTGGTTTGGGTCTTTCACAGAATCATGGAATTATTAAGGCTGGAAAAGACGTCTCAGATCATGCAGCCAACTGTCAACCCAGCCCCACTGTGCCTACTGAGCCATATCCTGAAGTGCCACAGCCACATGTTTTTTGAACATATCCAGGGATGGAGACGCCACCACTGCCCTGGGCAACCTCTCCGGTGCTTTACCGCTCTGTCAATGAAGAGATGTTTCCTAATATCCAATCTAAACCTTCTCTCGTGCAACCTGAGGCCATTTCCTCTCATCCTGTCCCTTGTCACTTGGGAGAAGAGACCAACATCTGTCTCACCACAGCCTCCTTCCTGGAAGCTGCAGAAAGCGATGAGGTCTTCCCTCAGCCTCCTCTCTTCCGGGCTAAACAGCCCCAGGTCCCTCAGCCATTCCCAGTACCCCTGGGCTCCTGACCCTTCCCGAGCTCCATTCCCCTTCTCCAGACGTGCTCCAGTCCCTCAAGGTCTTTCTCATATTCAGGGGCCCAGAACTGAACCCAGGGTTCAAGGTGTGGCCTCACCAGCTTGGAGTACAGGAGGATGATCCCTTCCCTGCACCTGCTGGCCACACTATGGTTGATACAAGCCAGGCTGCTGTTGGCCGCCTTGGCCACCTGGGCCACTGGTGGCTCATGTTCAGCTGCTGTTGACCGGCATCTCCAGGTCCTCTTGTGCCGGGCAGCTTTCCAGGCACTCTTCCCCAAGCTTGGAGTGTTGGATGGAGTTTCTCCTTCCATAACTGACTAATGAAGAAGGCCTGAAGGTTCTTGGTGGATTGTATTTTAAGTTAAGCCTGATCATGTTAATAATCTTCTGGTGTTGGCTCCTTGGCCACAGTGTGTGTCAGTACCAAACCATAGCTGTCCTGAGTCGTAGGCAGCCTTTGTTACAACTGTAACAGGGGAGATTTGGTGTCTCTTGTAATGACTTTACAAACTAAATTTAAATTAAGAAAGTGTTTGGTGCAGTTAAGAAAGCAGAATGCCTCATAGAATGACGGATTTATTTCTCAAATCAGAGTCCATGTACCATTTATGCTTGGATCCTGCAAGGGATGAGAATCCATCTTGCTGTTTTAATGGAATGTAATTTTATTTCATTATCTTGTTTATTTGTTCAGAGCAAATTTCCTGTATCTTGACTTGATTGGAAAATGAAACTTGCTGTTGCCTGCAGTTGAGGTCTGCTCTTTTTGACGTACACATGCGGAACGTGACCAGGGCTGGTTTAAAATGCATTTTGTGACCTGGTAAAGATAAAGCAGTTACTGGAAAGCTGAGCTGTCTGTGTCCAAAAAGATGATGTGTATTGAGCCTTAAAACTACCCATCTTACCATCCCAGTCCCCATCCTTTTTTAATCCCTCCCCAGTTTCCCTTAGCTGGTGTTGTGTCAGACAGACAGTGCTTTTTCTGTCTGGAAGTCAGAATTCCACCTTTCCCTGGAGCTGGAGTGGGGTTTATACGCTGAATTACACGTCAGACAACATCAGCAGCTACTGTTAAATGAACTCTGGGACTGTTGACCCCAGTGTCTAATGGCTGTCAGCATTCCTTGTTGTCGTAGGAGGGAATTTAATGCATGAACACATATTTTTAGAACTCATTACACTGGTTTGTGTGTGTCTTTGTTTTCTCTGAAATCAATTAAGTAGTAGATCAGAGAAGTGCATTTATCCTGTGATGCCACAGTCGATTTATGCCAACCCAACTGTAGTTTGTTGATGGAAGGGGCAGAATCCAGAAGTGATGGGGCTGACCTGAATCAACACTAATATGGGTTTTTTTTGAGGATTAGCTGCCAGGGAACTGATTTGACTCTGTCCTGTGATCTTGCAGTTGCCTGAGCTCATTCAAGGGATGTGGTCAGGGAAGGCAAGGCTTCTCCTTTCGCTGGCTATGTGCAGCAGGAGCTTGTTTGTCCCTTTTTTTCCCAGAAAATTCACAACTGACAGCACAACTTGTTGGTCTTGAGGTTCAGAATGCTGCAGAGATGTTTATTTCACAGAGAAAGGTTCTGTATTGCTGAAAAGAAGTTCTGAAACTCACAAAGGGTTCAGTCAGTCAACCCCAGCTAAGCCGTAGAGACCTTTCCCTTAACAAGTTAAGGCAAGAAGTAAAAGATATTCTCTTGTCCAGGATATGCTGATCATTTTGGCACTTGTAGAATCCTTCCTACCAAAACCACTTGTGTGTTGGGGACGGGAAATTGGCTTTTAATGCAAAGTTTGTTCGTTGCACTGTGTCCTTGGTGTGTAGCTGTCTTGGGCAGTTGCTGTCTAAGGGCAGTTGAACAGCTCACTTATGGTTCAAGGAGATTTAGTTCAAGAACACAAAATACTCTGTCTTCGTAAACACATATTTTGGATTTTTTTCCTCACCAGAGATTGTAATTTAAAGTTTATTGCATGATGTTAGTACACAAAAAAAAGTGAAAGGGGGAAAAGTGAATTAAATGTTTCAAATGTTCAAACTGAGTGAGATGCAAGTTAGATGTGATGTGGATCTGTTACTTGAATTTTGTTTCCTACTCACAGAGAATTTCAGGTGTCGGTTGTCAAATTGCATCTTTCAGAAGCAAATCTTCCAGTCTAGTTGTGCACAGTCCGGTTTATTCCATTTTGTTCCCTGTTCACATGAAGTAACACATCTGTACGGATCTGTTTCTTCAGATTTTCACACATGAACGGAAATGGTATTCGCGTAAGGACCTTGCCCGTCATCGCATCCACGGAGATCCGGACGACACCTCCCATCGGGGCCACCCCCTCTGTAAATTTTGTGATGAGCGTTATTTGGATAACGATGAGTTACTAAAACACCTAAGACGAGATCACTATTTCTGCCATTTCTGTGACTCCGATGGTGCTCAGGAATACTACAGGTTTGTGCCAGCAGTTTGTTCCTCTTTCTGTAGCTTAAATTTTAAGGAAAAATCACTGGAGTCTGCTCTGAATTTTGGGGAAAGATGCTCTTGAAGGCAGAGGGCAAGAATGTGAGCAGGTTGGCTGTGGTCGCTTTTGTTCCCCAGACCGATAGCCAAAGCAATCACTTTCTGCCTAGATCATGTTTTAAAGTTTTCTTTATGTTCATCACCTGGAGTCCTGCATTCAGTTTTGGAGTCCTCAGCACAGGAAGGACATGGAACTATTGGGAGTGAATGCAGGGGAGGCTACAGAGAGGATCTGAGTGGTGAAGTACTCCCCACACAAGGACAGGCTGAGAGTTGTGGTTTTTCAGCCTGGAGAAGCTGCGGGGAGAACTTAGAGCAGCCTTCCAGTACTGAAAGGGACTCCAGGAAAGCTGGAGGCGGGCTCTTTGTCGGGGAGTGCAGGGGCAGGATGAGGGGGAACAATTTTCAGCTGGAAGAGGGGAGATAGAGATGAAATCTTAGGCAGAGATCTTTTGCTCTGAGGGTGGGGAGGCTCTGGCCCAGGTTGCCCAATGAAGTTGTGGCTGTCCCCTCCCTGGAGGTGTTGAAGGCCAGGTTGGATGGAGCTTTGAGCACCCTGATCCAGTAGGAGGTGTCCCTGTCCATGGCAGGGAGTTGGAACTGGATGGGCTTCAAGGACCCGAACTATTCTATTCTTCTATGAATGTTAAACATTAGCAGTTACACTTTGCAGCACAACAGCAGATGTCTAGTGCATAATTCTCATCTGCCAAAGATAGAACTGAGTTTTTGGTGATGAAACGCATGCCTTGTACAGCTGGGTGCGAGGAGTGTCAGCCTGTGGGTTTAGTTTAACACCTGGGAGCATGCACTGAGGTCTGTCCCCGCTGCACACAAGTGATTTCAGCTGGAAAGCTCTTCTGGGAATAAAGAGCGAGCCAACTGCCTCTGCTTGGCTTCACTTCCTCTTGTGACGAGTAACTATATCCCATTAGTTATCATTACACTTTCCTGACCAGTGCGCTGTGGAAGCTGTGGCTGAGCCTCTCTTGTTCTTCCAGTGATTACGAATACCTTCGGGAGCACTTCCGCGAAAAGCACTTCCTTTGTGAAGAGGGTCGGTGCAGCACGGAGCAGTTCACGCACGCTTTCCGCACTGAGATAGACTACAAAGCACACAAAACAGCCTGTCACAGCAAGAACAGGGCAGAGGCCAGGCAGAACCGGCAGATCGACCTTCAGTTTAACTACGCTCCTCGGCACCAGAGGAGGAATGAGGGTAAGTGTGGCTGGGGGATGAGGTGGATGGAAACATGATCATTTGTACTCCTTTGAGGGTTTTGGGAACACCTAATGAACGTTTCCTTGCCAGAGAGAATGGGCCAGCCCTGGAGCAGGACTCTCAGAGGCTGTATGGTTTGTCCCTGAAGATAACTAGGACTTGACCAAATGCGGCCCTGAGCAACCATATGTGGCTTCAGAACTGGCCTTGCTTTGAGTGAGGGATGGAGCAGGTGCCACCCAGAGGTCTCTTCCTACATAAACTGTTTGACAATATTTTGCCCTATGTGTGAATTTAATGACGATAACATAATATTAAGAACATTGCTTTCTTCTCCAGTTTGTAATTGTGTGGGTGACTTCTGTTCCGGTTAATACATAGCAGTGATGAACACTGAGCTGATACCAGAGCGGCGTAGCCACTGAGGAGCACAGAGATTGATGTATGTGTGAACTTTGCTTCCATGTGGAGCTGCTTGTGGAGATCTCTGTGTAAAACCAAATTACTGAAAACACACATCAAAGTTACAACACGTGGAATCCCTGTGCTGCAAAATGTATTTTAACGTAGCAGTCCTGAAAGTTATAGAGACTGCTTAGAAACGAAGATAGATTTGTTTCTACTGGTATATTTTTGCTTTTTTGAGGCATACTGTGATGCTATGAGAGAGTACTTTTGAGAGTGACCACTCATCCCTCCTGTGCAGGTGTTATAGGTGGAGAAGACTATGAAGAAGTTGACAGATTCAACAGGCAGGGGAGGTCGGGCAGATTGGGCAACCGAGGAGGTCAGCAAAACCGAAGAGGCAGCTGGAGATACAAGAGGTGAGTAGCACAACACTTTGTGGGTTTTTAATGCTGTTTTGGGGGTTTTCATTGCTGCTTAGTAGTGTTTACTTACTGATAAAGAACAGTTTGGTGGGCCAGTACGAAGGCGGCGGTTACAAAATTTGGAAGCCTCCATAGGGAATCCTTGTAAGTAGCTGTCAGCCTGTGTCCTTGTGCTGAGTGCATCCCTGGTCAAGGTGAGATGATTTGGTGTGAGGTTTCAGCTCTTTGCAGTTGACATAGGAAACAAAGAATGTAATCTTCATCTTCTGGGTTAAATACCAAGAATCCTGAATTAATTTCAGCAGCTTTATTTATGCTGGCTTTCCTAAACAGAATTTCCCGGAGCAAGTGGGAGTTGTTTGTAGATGTAATGGGCTTTTTGGTCTGGGTGGTCGTGAAGTTCCTGTTGCAAGGGCCATGCTTTTCATTGAACTAACAGATCTCTGGGTGGCTAGCATGAGTGCTTTGGAAAAAGAAGAGGGTTAAGCATTAAACTGGAATTTCACTTTTATATGTCTCTCCATGCACTCAAGACCTGAATGCTTTATACATCCTGCGCATCTGTTTTTCTTCCTTTTCTTGCTGGCTGGTCAGCTGGTTCGTTAGTGGTGATTCCACTGGAAAGGAAAAAGGCCATCCCAAAACACTTCCATTTCGGTGTCGCATGTGGATCATGCGTATGTTGAGAGTTCATGACAAAGAGTTACTGTGGCCTACAATTCTGATTTCATACATTTGAAAATGAGTGGGAGAGAGGGGTGTCTCCATGCATCCTGGGTGCTGTCTCTCCCAGTTCATCTTGGTTTCTTCTGGCCTGGATAATTGTTACCACACGTAGAACTCGCAGATCTGGGGGGGGGGAATGTTGCCTGCCTTGCCAGGGTGTTCTGGAGCACTGTGTTGGCTTGGGCTGCCTCAGGAGGTGGCAGCACAGGATCAGGGACAGTCGGAGCAGACATGGAGAGGTGAGAGCTGGAGTGAGACAAAACTGCTTGGTAATCCGTGCCGTTTGACCAAGGAAACATACCTTCCTGTAGGGAAGAAGAGGACAGAGACATCGCAGCAGCAGTCCGGGCATCAGTAGCAGCTAAACGGCAAGAAGAGAAAAAACGGGTAGATGACAAAGAGGATGGCAGCAGCAGAGGTAAAAAGGAGGACTTGAGGGATTCGGAAGTGCTTATCTCCAAACGTGTGCCCAAGTCTTCAAATGATGCTACCGGTTAGTGCTGAATGCATCCTATAGCTGAGGGGAGGCAGGATGGGGCAGGAGGTCAGCCTGGGAAGAGTGGGGATTGCTATGTAGTGTTCTTACAAGGCCAGGTTGGATGGGGCTTTGAGCACCCTGACCCAGTGGGAGGTGTCGCTGCCCGTGGCAGTGGGGGTTGGAACTGGGTGGGCTTTTAAGGTCCCTTCCAACCCAAACCATTCTATGATTCTGTGTTTCTCAGTTATAGATGCTTTTGTTGTGGGCTGAGGTCTCTGTTTGGTTAATGGGTATGGCTCAGTTGGGGATGAGAGCTGAGGTTATCTCCCCTAGCTGCCTGCCCAGCTTTGCCTGCACACCTGTCGAAGCTGTTATCAGTTTGTCCCCGGACTGCTGCAATCTGCAGCGCTGGATGTGAATTTTAAGGCAAATTAGGAATTGAGTTCTGTGTCAATGTGAAGTGACTGCCCAGGAGCCAATTGCTGAGCAGCCTGGACACTGGCTCAGTAGGGGCGGAACGGAGGGCTCAGAGACACAGCTTTCAGTTGGAGCGCTTATGTCTGAGCATCCTGGCCCAGTGCTAGGCCATTCAGTGCTGACCTCTGGTTGGTGCATGGAGCAGGGGCTGCAGGCATTGGCATATTGGTCTCTGGAGGGTTCCCTCACAAAGCACTACTCAACCAGGTTTAAGTGTCATGGGATTTCCTGTATGCTGCAGCTGGTAGGTGATGATGCAGTGGTGGGTGCAGTTAACTGGCGGAAATAGTGATGCATGGATATGAATTGTCCTCTTGGAATGTCACAGTTAACGACATCATCAGCTGCTGAAAATAGGATTTGTTAATGTTGCTGTCATGTTCATTGATAGCTTCCACCTCAAAATGAATGGATTTTAGCTGAAAACGTTTCTTTGCTCTTTTTGTCGGTGCTCCAAAAGAAACAGCTGCTAATGGTGCTTTATGCCAGGACGACTTTCCAGCCATCGGCTCGGCAACGGGACCTCTGCAAGGGTAAGTCTGTGCGAGGCTGCAGCATTGAGAAAGCAGAGTTGGAAACTCATCTGCTTTCTGCATTTTTGGAGAGAAGTATTTTATAGATCACTAAAGCTACAGACACTTCCTCCTTGCCCTGGGCCTCTGTGGCCTCGAGCTGTTCTTGTGCTCCTCATCTGCATGAATAGGACCGGTTGTTGCTGCAGTTCACAGCTTGATCATTTGGTGGTGCAGATTCAGGGAAGGTCTTGATATTCCTGGTTCCAGGCATTTCACCTGATAGCTTATCTTAAAGGAGCTTCAAAATTTATAACTTCCTGGAATCAGAGATGATTGGAGTAGCACCTTTGCAGGATGTGGCAGCTGAAACGCGCCTGTGCACATAGTTCTGGTCACGGGGAGGTGTGTATGGAGACAGCAAGGCTGGTGTGAGTGCCTGGAGGAGACAGACACAGTTCAGCAGCCTGTGTCCTGTTAATAGCTGGGTCCATTGTATCCCTAAGCCAGCTCCTGCCTTTCTCCTGCTCCTGCAGTATAATGCCCGTCAAACACTGCACACATGACCAGCACTGGTGGGAGCGTAGAGGTAAGGAGCTCGGTGCTGCTGCCAGGTAGAAACAAGGGGTTGGGCCAGATAAAACAAGGTGGAGGGCTGGATTTGGCCCGTGAGTTTGACACCCCTGTCCTAGGCAACAGCTTGAAGAAGTGAGGCAGGCACGGAGCTGGGCTCCCTGTTGGAGCTTGTGCCACCTCAGCAGCACTGCTGTAACGCCTGTGCTTTTCCTTTCCCACAGCTCTGCAGCGGTTAAGCTTAAAGAAGAAGATTTCCCAAGCTTGTCATCCTCTACGGCACCCACCATCTCTTCTGGGATGTCTTTGGCATATACAGCCACCGCAAAGAAAACTTCTTTCCAAGAGGAGGATTTTCCAGCCCTGGTGTCCAAAACGAAGCCAAACAATAAAACAGTTACAAACATCACATCTGCGTGGAACAGTGGCTCCGGTAAAAATGTGGTCAAAACGATGGGCAACCCCTGCGTAAACCAGGTAGCCAAAAAACCAACCCTGAGCAACAGTAAGGGAAACAAGAAGAGCAATAAACTCTCGCAGTCGGATGATGAAGACAGCGGCAGTGGCTTGACAACGCAAGAGATCAGGAGTGCACCCACCATGTTCGATGTCTCGTCCCTGCTGGCAGCTTCTACCTCACAGACTTTTACAAAAGTGAGCAAGAAGAAGAAGATGGGGGTTGAGAAGCAGAGGCCGTTGTCCCCGCGCCCGTCACAGGAGACGTCGGTTCCCAGGTCATCGATGGAAAAGCTGCCAGAAGCAGAGCAGACACCGAATGCCCCCTGTGCTCTTCCTGCCCCGGACAGAACCGGAGCGGTCGTGAACGGTCATTTAGAAAAATCCTTAGGGATCTGCAGTGCACCCAAAGAGCCTCCTGGCCTTAAAAAGCCCACAGTGACTAACAAATGCCCTTTACCTCAGGAAGACTTCCCAGCTCTTGGGAGCTCAGGATCAGCCAGAATGCCCCCGCCACCAGGTAAGCGCTGCAGGGCACGGCAGGCTTTGCTTGGCTGTAGCTTAGAGGGATGTGGCACATGGATGAGATGTATGAGCTGCTCCTTCTGGCTCCCATGTCAAGAGCAGTTCTGCCACCACATGCTGGATTACCTTTTGGAGTTTGAACAGTCATGGACGTGGATGGGCTTGAGTGTGCTCTGTGGAGCTGGGCTGAAGCAGTGGTGATGTTGGGATACCTCAGCTGTGTGCAGCTGTGGGTCTCTGCTCTTGTGGGGAGCTCACTGCTAAGCAGCCACTCTTTACCTGTCACTTCTCCTGTGCTGAGTCAGGTCTGTGCCTCCGTGCTGTACGATCTCATTTGGGAGCCCCTGTGGGCAAAGGGAGTCTTACCTCTCCTTGGCTGTGCCATGTGCCTGCTGGTCCTTGTCAGCTGGCTTACTTGGTCCCTTCTGCTCTGCCTTTGCAGAGATTTAATGGCCTTGCTTTTAGCGGAGCTGTAATCTTGTAGATCTGGAGTAACACAGCAGCCAGTGTGACTGATGGTGGCTTTAATGGAAGCAGAATCGCATCAGAAGGTGCTTGCCCAGCTGTTTTGTTCTGTGCTGCCCTGCAGATGTTGCTGGGTGGGGTGTGCGAGAACACACGATGCACTGCGGTGACTTCTGGAGTGATTTCTCTTCAGTTTCGTAATGTGAAAGTGTTTTTCATTGTGCGTTTGAGTGGATTTTTTAGAATGATTTTCTATTGAAGAAGTAAATTAATAATTAAAGTGCTTTCTGTGTAGAGCAACATCAGCCACAGTGAAGCACTTCTTGTCCTGACTGGAGGCAATGGATTTCCACATCTCATCCTTAGTTTTTTTCCAATGTAGCGATGTCTGCACTGCTGACCCTTGGTGCTCCTGAAGAGCAAGTCAGGCTGCAGGTGTTCATTGTGGGTGGTGGTGTGTGGGTGCACAGCTCCGTGTGCTAACGTCCTGCCCGCTCTCTGCTCTCACCCAGGCTTTAACACCGTGGTGCTGCTGAAGAACCCTCCTCCACCTCCGGGCCTGTCGGTGCCTGTCAGCAAACCCCCACCGGGCTTTGCAGTTATTCCATCTACCACCATCCCTGAACCTGTCACTACATCTTTGAAAGAGTGAGTAAAATTTCTCTTGAGTTAGAGTTAGATTACACATTGCATCGTGGTTATGGCACATGGGCTCCAAACAGTGTGTGGGATACTCTGAGGGGATCGTTCTAAACAGGTGCTGCCACTTAATGATTCCTGCTTGCAGTCCTGTGGTGGCTGTGGGCTGGATAAAGGGAGGGCTGTGTAAAAGACAGCACAAGCATGTGGATGCCAGTCTGGGGCAATGAAATCCTGAGTGGTGTGGCAGCTCCCACTTACGTCTGTTCTGGGAAACCTGCAGCTTCAGCTTATTCCTTGATCTCTCCATGGATTCTCTCTGAGGGTGCAGAAGCACATGTTCCTCGGTGAGCTCGGAATGCCTTCATTGCTCCAACCTTTCTAGTAGTTGGGCTGTGGTTGAGGGCCCTTCTGGATGTGAGAAATGAGCTTATGGGAAAAGGGGAGGGGGAAATCTGTGTATCTGTATCAATACCCTCAGTTTTATTTGTCGTGCAGGTCTTTGCTGATGTCTTTCAGCAAACTGGGCGTACAAACCAGCCAGTCAAGGCTGTGTTAAACTGCCTGGGTGAAGCTGGGATCTCGTACCGTAGTCCCGCAGGATGCATTCTGTCATCCCCTTGAGATAGCTACACACTGCTCAGAGTAGCTCTGTGTGTGAGGGAGTGCATCCTGCAGGAGAGTGAAGACACATGCCAGCTATCCTGCAGCATCTGTTCATGACATGAGTCAAGATCAAAGTCATTTTGATCTTTCCAAATGCAGGCCAAAATCCTGTCACGGGTCCTACTTGATACCGGAAAACTTCCAGCAGAGGAACATTCAGCTGATACAGTCTATTAAGGAATTTCTCCAAAGCGATGAGTCCAAGTTCAATAAATTTAAAACTCATTCTGGGCAATTCAGACAGGTGAGTGGGCAAGAACCTTTGGGCTCCCGACCCCTTCCTCTCTGGGAAAGGGAATTCCAGTGGCATTTTTTAATATATATATATATATGTTTTTTCCTAATATTTCCCATTCTCTTCCTGATGAAGGGTCTGATTTCTGCAGCACAGTATTACAAAAGCTGCCGAGAACTACTCGGAGAGAATTTCAAGAAGATCTTCAATGAGTTGTTGGTGTTGTTGCCAGACACAGTAAAGCAACAAGAACTGCTTTCTGCACACAACGATTTCAGAATCAAAGAAAAACAAAGCTCAAACAAACCCAAAAAGAACAAAAAGAATGTTTGGCAGTTGGACTCCAACTCTGACCTCGACTGCTACATTTGCCCAACGTGTAAGCAAGTGCTGACGCAGCAGGACGTTGTCACTCACAAAGCTTTGCATATTGAGGACGAGGAGTTCCCTTCCCTACAGGCCATCAGCAGGATCATCAGTTAGCTCTCCTGACAACCAATAAATCCGTCTCTGTCCACGAATGTGCAGTCTTTGGGATGAGGTTTGGCTGGAGCGTGGTTGAGGGCTGGTGCTGGTGGAGTGGTCGGGTGACTGTTGGAGAGCCCTCTCAGTGCGGTTCATCAAGGGGATCCCTGGGCTGTGTCGCGGCGAGTTAACACCTAAATCTGAGCTTCTGAAACGCAGAGTAGAATTAGGGCTGGAACGGTGGGGAGGGTGGGCAGGGGCCACCTTCCTCCTGTACCACACGATAGCTGGGAAAACACTTTCTGATCTGAGGACTGGCAGGGGAATAAGCGTCTGGTTTGGGGTTTTTCTTTCTCTTTTTGGCGATGGGGGCAGATGCTGAATCACTGAAATGAACGGAAGCAAAGGGGCTTCCCTGATGATGTTCTGACTTTTTGTGCTGTTTCTGTGACCGCAGCGGTTGGGGTGCAAAGGTGTGGGAAGGGAAAAGATGCTGCTCTTTGGTAAGACCTTATGTGTATAGCAGAGACGGTTCTGTCCAAAAATGGAGTTAATGCCATTGCTGGAAGCGTTGGGATTCATGGGATGTGGGATTTGGAGTTGCCTCTGACCTTTTCTGTAACAAGAATCTTATTTTGTAGCACTGCATGTAGGATAATAACGTAAAGGCTTTACGTTCCGTAAAGCGCCCTTCACAGTACTTCTATTTAATGACTGCCGTGTTTCTGATTGCTGGGATGTGTGGGTGGTGGTGGCTCCACCTGATGGCGTGCTGGGACATTAAATGCTGCTGATCACTGACCCTGTCTGTCTGCAGTGCCTTCCAGTGCATCCAGCGCTTGCAGGATGAACTGTTCAGACTGCGTGGAGCGTGGGCATCCCGCGCCTCCCTGGGTGACACCACTTTGGAGTAACATTGCTCACATTGCTTGATGTCTCTGAATCGCACCTCGTGGGGACAGGAGGGGAATCTGTCCCTCCCTTGAAGTGATTCCTGCAGCCAGAGGGCTGAGCAGAGCCCGCCTGCAGTGCCCATCCCTGGCTGTAACCCAGCAGCTTATCCTCCCCCATGGTGGCAGAGTGAGTTTAGGTATTTTTAAGGTGTAGGAATAATGTTGGAATTAATTTATGTAGTTCTTAGTGGCAAAACACTGTGTTTCTCTAAGCAGCATTTCTATGAAGCTTAGGAGGGAGCGTTGCTGAAGAGCTGCTCCCAGCTACAGGAAGTTTTCCTTGCCTTACACTTGTTATTTTCACTTGCTCTCAGGCTGCCAAGTGGTTTGGGTTTCTTTTCCGAATAATTCAGACAGTTTTGAATGCCCGAACGCGTTATATTTGGCGCAGGGGCCAGGCTGCAGCCCCTGACATGGGGATGGGGTTTTTGGCTGCATGGCTCTTTATGCAATGCATGAATACGTGACAAGTGGCAATGCTTCTGCGTTCCCGCTGCGTGCTGGGCTCCGGGAACTGAGCGGCTGTAGCATCTGAATCACAGCCACGGCCCCACTGCCCACAGCCACTGTCCCCACCAACTCCATCAGCCTCCAACCTGCAGCAGTGGCTCCTCCCATCCTTCCTTGGGTTTGCAAAGTTCAGGGGAAACAAAACACGGCTTCTTCACCTCAGTCTTTTGTGTCTTGCCACGTTTTCTGGTTCCTTTCTCTGCGTTGGTGGACACAGGGTGTCCAGTGGGTGGGTGCTGCTGTGTGTTTCCTTGAGGCCATGAATTTGTTGGCCTGACAATGCAGTTTCCTTGTTGCTCACCTCATTAAATAAACCACTACCAACTTTTTTTCAGGCCACTTCGATTCATTTTTCACTCTTTATTGAAAATAAGTTGCAGTTGGTACATGGACACCGAAAATACAGGATCACAGCGCATTCTCTCAAAGGTATTTCTATGTGTATAATATATACAGGAGCTGTAAACATTTTAAACCTATTTTCAGACACAGTCCACTCTACTGCACCGCACAGCAGGGTGGTGACAGGCGCAACGCTTGGAAGTACACAGAGGTACGTGCAAAGAAACAGAGCTTTGCAAACCATGTTTGGTATTGGTTTGATATTAGAAAGGACTGAGGTGTAAATGCGTATTGGAACCAACAGAGGCAGTAGAAAGTGTTTTTCAAGTCAATGGTGAAGAGTGGTTTGGAGCTGCATGTGTGGTGGGACAGGGATTCACCAAGCTGTCTAGGGAAAGGCCAGGGATAAAGCAGCGCAGAACCTGAGCTGTCTGCTCCACCAGCCTGCTTTGGGAAAGCAAAGGCTGAAGAGAAGCCTGTGGCTCTCTCCACAGCTTCTATCGAGAGAAATCCTGATCCTGCGGATGGGATGATGTGATTTCCTAACAAACACACCGCGATCACTGCTCCCATGGTTTGTGTGAGCAACCCCAGGGTTGCAGTGGGCAGGAGGAAACTAAAGATACCGCCATTGGGGGTGGCTGCAGACAGGGAAGGGCAGGAATTACCCCTGGAAAGAGCTGCTGGTTGACAGCAGTGGGACAGAAATGCCATTGCTGTCACTGCTGTAGCGTGAACTGATGGGAAGCTCATCAAGGAAGAGCAGCTGGTAAGATCCCAACTGTTTCCAGGGAGGGGACTGCTCAAACTGCAGGAGGTACAGAAGCTAAATGGGGGAGATAATTTTGCTATGGGTCAGTTAAGCAAAGATTTCACCTCCCTAGGAACAGCTTAAAATGTCTTTCAAGTATTTTAAATCTTTTAATATGTTTAAAATAAATATGCAAGCCCCACAAAGTGGTTTAACTTCAGGGTGGAGAACTGCGTGTGGTGTCTCTCCAGGGCTTCCCAGATCATGGGCTTCTGGAGGAACACAGCTCCAGAGGCAGTACAGGGTTGTTTGAATTCCATTCTTTACCCCCAAATTCACAGCTACACAGAAGCTGTTGGCACAATCCTGCCCTCCATAAGCTCACGTTTGCTGTTGGGCTCCTGAGCTCTTGAGGAGAAGGAGTTTCCCCAGCTAGCAAGGACAGCACAGGCAGCGGCTGACATGGCACAAATGCCCAGCGCTCTGGGCACACAGGTGGGAGGGGTACAGGGAAAAGTCACCAGTACTATGGCACCGCAGCCCATATGCAGGGAGGGAAAGTGCAAAGCTTGATGTATGGACACTTGCACCCCAAATAATGCACTGCAGGGATTACAGCGATGGATCTAATCTCTAACACCGGCCCATATGAGTGTATTCAGTCACAGTCTATACCTGTTCACGCTGCCTGAGGAGCCGTGGACGCACTGTTGTGGTGTGACTGCACAGCTGAGCCACACTGCCACTGCGGGGCTGGCAGAGCCTCGGAGAGGAGTTGGGCCAGGGCAGCACATGGCATCGCTGGCCAGCAGCTCACCTGGCCTTTGAGCACTTTGTAATTCAGCAGGGACTCAATGGCTGCCAGCCTGTGCTGCCATGGGAGTCGGGAGCTGCACGGGTGTTCGGCAATAGCCTTGCCGTGAGCCAGAAAATGGCTTTGGGCAAGGTGGGCAGCTGCTCTCCAAGGCGAGTGGGTCTTAGGCATTGTGGTACCTTGTCCTGTGCTGCCTGTCTGACATCGCCTCAGAGGGGTGACTACGGACAGAAACTCACTGCTGCTGCCTGGAAAAGCACCACTGGTGGGCTGCCTGCCCGCGGGGGCTGCCTGCAGCTGCAGAGCCAACCCTTCCTGGTGCCACCTCAGCAGGAGTTTCCTTCCCTCCACTGACCAGGACTATGGCAGACTTTCAGTGGCAGAAGGAGCAAGGTGCCTGTTGGTGTGGCTGGATATGTCATTCCCAGCTCCAATTTAATCAAGGAGCAATCTGTCCTGCCTGCCCGCTGCCAGGAAGCCTCTCGAGTGCCCAAACCCTTTTCTCCTCCTCTCCTGCCCAGCAAAACGCAGTGAGGTCCTCGCACGCTCCTCCTGCCGACTGTGAGTCACCGCTAACACGGATTTCTGGGGAGCTGGGAAGTGCTGCTGACCTGGAGAAGAACAGAGCCTCGGCAGGGGCTGCTGTCGGGCTGAAGCTGTTCCTGGTTCACCACGGCTGCTCTGAAGGTCGGTGTTGGGCTGAGAGCGGGCAGGGTGTGTGTGAGGGTCCCCTCTGCGTCCCACCATGGAGGGGGAGGAAAGAACAGCAATGCAGGCTCGGTGAGTACATTCAGCAGTTGTAATATTCAGCACGGTTACACCAGGGTCAGGACGTGGCCTGCAGTCAGACAGAACTTTAGGGCGTTACAGTTACAAGGAAACTCTGGAACAGTTATATAGTTAGAAAAAATACAACGTACTGAACAAACATTATCGCACGTACAATCAATTTAAACATTTAAATTGATTATAATTTTGCTAAAATATTAACACAAATACTGTTTGTGCTGCTAAAATGTCAGTGTTCCCTCTAAGGAAAATATTGCTACAGTTCTACTGTACCCTGTGTTAAAATCCTTTGTTTTTCCCAGCAAGCCTGACTCCTGAAAAATTGCAAGGGATGTGGAATTAAATGTGGGCTTTTCCTGCACTGGGGTTTGGGTGGCCCTGATCTACTGAGTGCAGGGATGTCCTGCTGTTCCCCACGCCTGGCTGGTACAGGCCACCAGCTTCCAGCATCTCTTCCGTGCTCCCGGCATCAGTCCAGCAGACGATAAAGCAGCACAGCACCCTCCAGCTCCCACTTCTGCCTCTGCAAGGCTGTGGGGCCAAGTGCTCCGAACCCTGCAGCCGGTGCAGGGGTGTCCAGAGGGTGAGATATCAGGAATGCCCATGGTGGGGACCACAGCGTGGTGCCAGGTTTCGGTGCCACTGTGGGAGAAGCATCCTATCTGGGAAATGCTGCCTGAACAAATCCCTGCACAGCTCCAACAGCTTCAGGGCAGCTGGGTGAGCAAGGAGCTCAGCCCAGCAAAGCCTGCCCTGATTGGTAGCGGAGTCCAGTAATGCGCTTGGTCACCAGTAATGACCACTCATGATGAGATTTGTTGCGTATTAATTAATTAAAGCATTTATTTGCAATCCAGCAGCAGTAATGAGCTGTGTTCATGATGATAGAAAAGCCTGCTGGATGGTTTTGCTACAAGCAAAGCCGGGACAGTTGGGTAACTATTGCTGTCACGAGGTCAGAAGGCAGCACGAAGGTTCTGCGGGTGGAAAGCAGCACGGTGAAACCACGGCTCACCAGAAGCTGAGAGAGCCGGGGCCTGTAAGGCCAGAGCTGCCACCGAGGTGGTGGGGAATTCAAGTTTTGGCTCATTTTCTTGGTCCTTAGTGACAAATAGCTTGGATTGCGTGGTGGCTGTAGCCAGATGGGCAGGAGAACGGGCAGGGTGCTGACACGGAGCACTGGTTTGTCCAGATTTACTTGTGGCAGGAATTTTGCAGCTGAAAACCAAAACTCAGTCTCTTGATGAGGCATTTTCCTTCAGCCTGCTCTCTTGCTATTTGCATACCTGGGGCCGTGAGCCCTGCATGATGGACTTCAATGCCCTGTAGAGTCTTTCCACTGAACTCCTCATTCCTAGGGACCGCAGGGGAAAATGTACTCTCAGCCCTAAGGTCTGGCTGCAGCTGCCAATGGATGGTGGCTGCTCCCAGGATTCCAGGATAAAAATCCAAATTAAATACCTCTCCTAATCCCTTGGACCTGGAGCCGCTGAGCCACTCACCCCTTCCACATTGGCAGCTCAGAGCCTGAGCCTAAGTACGTGTTCAGTGCTGCCACGCAGAGACTTTTCCGACCCTTCAGTGAGGAAGCAGAACTACGAGGGACTGTATTTTTTGCTGAGAAAAGGCTATTCTTAAGCAGCAGCCGCCTATTGCTGAGCTGATTTCCAACAGTAACTTTGCACATCCTCAACCCGAACGCTGCTGAAGTGCAGGAGCGATGCAGAGGCTCAACCCCGAACCGCTGTGCCCACTCCGTGCCACCTGCATCCTAAAGCGAAGTTTGAAACACCAGTGTGGATTTCTTTTTGTACAGTAAATATATACAAATAAAAGTAACACAGACACCACAGATTTCCTTGTGAATTTGGCACTTTCCATGGAATATGTACAGGAAAGCTGTGCAGCGGGAGCGGCACGAGGTCGACCCCAGCACTGCCCACCCACCCTCACCACCACAAGATCGATTCTGTGTTAGCTCTGGAAGAACGAGATAAAAAGCAACTCCTCAGCTACGCTGTTTTCTAACAGGAAAAGGAATTTGGGGCTCTCCTGAGCGCTCAGCAGAGCCCAGCGCCGACTGCTTGGTTTCAAGCCTCGGAGGGGGCTTTTATTCCTCTTTGGCCACGTGTAGGTGATATGGTAGCAACCTTCCTTCCTTCGGACTTAGAGGGAACACTGCTTTTATGAAACCCTTGGACAGGTAAGACAAGAACCAATACCACTGTACAGAATTCACTGCACAACTAGCTAAGAGTAAGGAACCCAGCACTGACTTTGCCACATTAAGGAAATGGGACTGAATACATTTGCAATCAACCAGTTAAGTGTACGGCACCGTAGGCCTCGGTCTGTGGGTACACGGCCCTCGCTGCTCAGTACGCTGGCACTTGGTAACCCTTCGGGTTGGCATCTAAGGTCTCGGTGAAGGGTGGGCTCTGGTAGGTGTCCTTGCTCTCGATGCCGCTGCCGGTGGGGTAGCCGGGATACGCTGCGCTGGGGTCGGTTGCGAACTGATCGGTGGCAAAGAGTGACATATCCGTCCCCAGGCGGTATCTCTGCAGCGCCCGCACCGCCAGCACGACCTGTGTGGGACGGAGGGGGTGTTAGGGGGGATGGCAGCACTGTGACCAGGGCCCCATGTCCCCCTCAGGACCCCACATCCTCCCAGCACCCCATATCGCTCCAGGGCCCCACACCCTCCCAGGATCCTGCATCCTCCAGGACCCTGTGGTCCCCCAGGACCTCACGTTCCTCAGGACCCTATGTCCCTCCAGGACTCCTTGTCCCCACAGGACCCTGCATGCCCCAGGGCCTAGTGTCCTTCCAGGACCCCGCATCCCCCAGGACCACATATCCCCCCAGCTCCCTGCAAAGTACTGAGTACATCATAGCACCCTGGGTTGCTGCTGGCCGTGCTCCATGAAAGCCAAGAGCCAAAACGATCCCAATCCATAACCTCTAACGCCGAAGAAGACATTTCCATGTGTCAGGTTGACCCCCAGAGCTCTGCCCAGGGTGTGGGTGGCAGCCTGGACTCGGTTCCCCAGCCCTGCAGATTTGGCACCGCTGGCACCAAAGAACTCATCTGCTGTGGGAGGGGCAGCTGCCACAGCCCAGGCCAGCAAAATGGGTCAGTTCTGCCGAGATTCCTTCGTCCTCTTCCGGATTGCCAGAATTGAGGTTGCAAACCGTGGGGAATGCGGGCGGCAGAGCTGCGAGCGTACCACGCTCGCTCTTATTTCGGGAGGTTTCATTAACAATTCAATTAGATTATAAATGACGGGCTCGGGGGGGCGCAGATAAGAAAACGCCTGCAGACACCAAGAACAACTTCCCAGTCACCGTTCTCCAGCACTGGTTGTGCCCATCAGGCAGGGCATTGGATTTATGGATGGTACCAGCAGAGGGGCTGCTGGTGTCATCCCACCTCTATGCTGGGGGAAGGGGATTGCATTCCCACTGCCTGCCCTGGGGTGGGAGCAGATGCTGATGCAATCATAGAATCGTGGAATGGTTTGGGTTGGAAGGAACCTCAAAGCCCATTCAGTTCCAATCCCCCCTGCCATGGGCAGGGACACCTCCCACTGGATCAGGGTGCTCAAAGCCCCATCCAACCTGGCCTTGAACACCACACCTCCAGGGAGGGGGATGGAGCAGAGCAACCCACACAGCTCCCCTCCCTGGCGATGCGGTGATGGAGAGGAGCTGCAGGGCAGCAGGGATTAAAGGAGATTTATTGGATAATAATAGAGCGAGTAGCAGTTAAACTGGCGAGTGACTGGAGCCAGGCCTATTGCTGGAAAGCCTCAGACTGTCTTTTGCCCCAGTTCTTTTAAGGCAATATGGAATTAATGCACATCTTGGGTGCTCACTCATGACAACCTAGAGCAGGGTGACCATGAGGAGCAGGAGCCTCCCAAGCAGTCCAGGCACCCCCAGGCCCAATGCAGGGTCCAGCAGCTGTGAGTAAGGGTCCCCACGGGGTTTTCCACACCCTGGAGACGTCCCTCTGCCACTCTACAGCCCCAGGGACACACAGAGCCTAAAAGCAGGAGTAAAGGGGCAGGGGGGGGGGTGCTGCAAGCCCCTGCAGAGGAGCCAATCTGGCATCCTCCCAGGGTGAGCTGATGAGCCTGAGAGCTTCTAAAATCCCCCTGCCATTCTGTGAGTGCAGCTCACGGCAGTGATCCACTCCCTGGGACTCATTTGCTTCCAATGACGTTGCTCCGTGGGGTCTAACGAGGTCCTGAAATGAGGACAGCTTGTGGCTGGCGACACGTTTTCAAAGTGAACGCAACTTTCCAGCCACAGGAGTAGGGGAAGTCTGGAATTCCCCAACGAGAAGACACCGGAGTTGAGGCTTCCTGGGTAAGAAACCACAAGTTTCGTCTCTATTTGGAGGGACTGCAGGTTTCCCCAGAACAGCCCCTCACTGCCCACAGGATTCACTTCTCCAAACTGTGCCCCAGATTCCTCCTCGCGCACTATGCCCAGGGCATGTTATACTTCTCATCTCTCTACCTTAGCTCTGAAGCTGAACTCACCCAGATGATGATGGAGAAGAAAGAGAAGGTGATTGCTGCCCGGGCGGCGTCTGCCCCTTGTAAAACGCCTTTGCTCATCTTCGTCCGCTGCCACTGGTTTGTTAGGAAACAGAAGGCTACAAACCACAGGAAGGCCAAGAAACCTAGAAGAGAACAGAGCTGGTCAGTGCCGTCCCTGCCCACTGCCTTTGCTGCAAGGACCCTGTTTGCTGATGTACAAAGACACTGCCATCAAGATCTTTAAACAGCAACCATGGTTTGGGGTGTCTTGGCCTGTGCCATGGCCCTCAAAAAAGCTGTTTTGCAATTTTTGGAAAAACAGGGATAGAAGGAACTTTGTAGGGCCACCCACTATGTTGCCTCTCTTCAGTTTAACTCACCTACATCTCAACTTGATCTCAAAGACATACAAGGCCAGTGCACCCTCTCTGAACGTGCAGTCCTCACAGTCTGTGGGATTTCAGCCTGTCTGCAAGTGTTAAGGCGCTACTGACTCGATTCCAGCACCCCAGTGTGTCAAACCACCATTCCTTGTTCCCTGGACACCATCAGGTCTTAGAAACTTTGGGTTGGATACAGCACACCTCACCCTGGAGGAAGTCTGCACTCATAGGAGTGGCACCAGGTTGCTCAGGTGAGGCAGAAGATGGCTTTACGGCTGCTCTGTCCTACCCAAGGACACAGCTGGAGAGCTTAAAAAAGGCAAGAAACAATCACCCAGGAACAAGGACAGGCTGAGATTAACCCCTGCTCCAAACATGAGTGACCCTGGGATGTCAGAACATCCCAAGAGTGCAGCGAATGAGCAAGTGCTCCTCCTGCGCTGTGCTCAGGGCAGGGACACAGCAGGGCTGCCCATGAAGCTGAGCCACATGGGCTTCACGTGCGAGAGCTCTGCTCATCCCTGCCACCCTATGCTGACTGCACTCCTGGCCACAGCCTCTCCAGGCTCTGCAGGATTGAGCAAAAATGCTCTGGTGATTATTCCTTACTGGAACCAAAGCTGGCTGAGCAAGATAGGGTTGCAGCTCCCCTAACTCAATCAGCAGCCAACAGCACTGCCTGGTGCCAAGGAGCTCAGGAAATAGACAAGAAGCAAGCTGTATGCTCACAGTGTAAAGAGCAGATGTTTTCCAGGAGCTGCACAACCTGGAGCCTTCTGTGTTGCTGTTGTAAGGGTCTCCAGCTTTCCTGAGCATCCCCAGCACATAAGACCTGTCAGTTCTGGGTGTCCACACATGGGGACACTGAGTTACCACCCAGTGCTTTCCCGAGGATCATCAGTATGAGCAGCCACACTACCAGTCCCACGGGGCAGCTGGCTGCAAAGCGCAGTCTGACTGCAGGGAGAGGAAAGAAGCTTCATATTCTCCTTTCTCCTGCCAGGCATTCCTAAGCATAGCACAAAACCCAGTGTGCGAGGTGCAGGGCTCATCGCACACCACACTTTGAACTCAGGATTTGATTCTAAATGCCCTTTAAGAAAACACAGTTCTCAACTTCTCTAAAACGACAGGACCTGCGGGTTTCTGATCAGTGGATGCTTTTCCCTGCCCGGCTGTGCTTGAGCCCTTGAACTGCCCTCACAGCAACACAACCTGCAGCCAGCATAAGCCAAGCTTTCATTTTTCCAAATTACAAATACAGCAGCCCATTTGCTGAGCACAGCCAATGCATGGCACCAAACCTGTCCCAAATCTCTGCATATGTGTTTTCACTTCTCCTTAGGATGACCCACTTGTCATTAGTGTTAAATGTGACTTCTAGGGCTTATTTCTCAATGGTCATCCTCAGGGACAAAAATGCTTACTAGGTCCCCAGCTCTGTTGTAACAGGGCTTTACTGGCAGCTGTTCCTGTTAGGGGAAGCAGAACCAGCCCCTAAATGTGGACGCAGGATGATGTATGCCTGAGATATGGCATTGTCTGTGGCTCGGGTGACCAGTCTGTGGTGAGTGTGATGGGTAGCAGTCCCCAGGTCTTGGTGCAGGAGATGCTGGTCAGTCTGGAGAAGAGGAGGTTGTAGCGAGGTGGGTGCTGGTCTCTTCTCCCAAGTAACAGGAGACAGGATGACAGGAAATGGCCTCGAGTTGTGCCAGGGGAGGTTTAGATTGGATATTAGGAAAAACTCCTTCACTGGCAGAGTGGTGAAGCACTGGCAGAGGCTGCTCAGGGTAGTGGTGGAGTCTCCATCCCTGGTGGGATTCAAACCCCATGTAGCTATGGCACTTTGGGACATGGTTTAGTAGGTGTGGTGAAGTTGGGCTCACAATTGGAGCTTAGAGGTCTTTTCCAACCTTAATGATTCTATGACTCTGTTCTATGATTCTATGACCTCCAGATGATGCACTGCTGCAGAGCTTCCGCCTCTGGGTACCTGGGGAGCAAATGCCAAGGCAGCAGGGAGCACTGTCCTCCTGTGCTTGAGAAGCAGGGCTCAATGAGGAGTTTCTTGCTCAAAACCGCACTTTCCTGGTGACAGCGGTGTTTGGAAGTTGAAAAATCAGAGACAAAATGTAAAAGCAGCTGCTGACAGGCTGACTCAGAGCTGTGGGAGCAGAGGGACACTCAGGGACAAGCTGCAGCCAGGGCTGGCACCAGGGGACACCGGGTTCCCCCACGGGAATAGGCTGTGTCACTGGTTGTAGAGGATGAACTTGTCCAGAAGAGCTGTTCCTTTATTTGACCCTTGATCTAGTGCAGCAGGTGGTCCCTCGCACACTCCTGGGCAGGACACTTCCGGGCAGGACACTCTCTGGAGCAAGAGTCACCACCACGACATGGGGACTTGCTTGCTGACCAGTGCCTCAAAGCCCCATCCATCACCGGTATCTCCTAAGGGTTTTCAAGAGTTAAAATGACATCATGCAAATCTCAAACAGGCACCGGCTGTGCTGGGTACTGCAGTTACCAGCTTCCTCTGCAACGCAGAGATATGTGAGACGCTGACCTTCCCAGCGCTAAAACCAGCCACCGCTTCAGCCAGAAGCCTCTGACTGGGATCTCTTCTGCTACCACCTGAGTGGGCTTCCTGGAAGTTTCATGACATAGAGACAAGCTTTCCCCTCCACATCCAGCTCTGCCTACATCCCTGAGAAGAAAAAACATTCGCTCCAGTGCCCTGGGGAGGTGGGAAGGCAGGTATCACTGCCAGCGGAGGAGATGGGGTCAGGCACAGAGAGCATCTCCAGAAACACCAGCTGGGCGTTGTTGGAAGTCTGGAGGACTGACACACGCCTGCGTGGGAGCTCAGCCCTCCTGGGAAGCTCTATGGGAACTATTTTTGTCTCTGTACCAGCACTTATTTTCATTTGTGATCATGTTCACCTTCTGCTAGCACTCCATCGAGATGAGGCTCTGCACCTGACAATGTGAATCAGACACGCAGGATCAGAGCCGGCTCCTCTCTCATGGCTGTGCCCTCTTCCAGCACCCGCACAGTCCCTCTCCTGCAGAGGGGCTGGCAGTGCCTGCCGCCAGCCCTCTGTGTATTTGCAGCATGAGGTGTACGTGGGGGTTTTGGAGGTGTCTGTTGCTACCCATGAATTTTAAGACCTCACAAAGAGGGGTGAGCAGACAGCAGTGAGGTGAGGCTACATGTGCCTGTCCCAGCTCCAGCTGGAAACAAGCACGGTAGTGGTTCTGCACCCTCCAGTGTGCTGGGAAAAAGGAGACACTGGGAAGCACCAAAGAGCCAGCAGATAATTATCATTTTAGGATCTGCAGACAACAGAGTGCAAACATCAGGGAAGATGTGTTACAGCCATAATTACAGCCTGGTCCCATGCATGCACACGCCTATGGGAGAAGCTGTAGGAGCAGATGGAAGAGACAGTCACAAATGATGCTTGCAGCGCGCAGTGGCCCTGCCTGCACCCCTGCCTGCACCCCAGCCTTGCCTCCCTGCTGGCTGGGCGCCCCTGCTCTGCTCCTCATCTGATGCACAAGTCCTCTTTCCTTCCAGTGAAAGCAAGCTGTGGGTTAATGGTTTCATCACCTCCAGGGATGGTAACTGCCAGGCGACATCTGCTTTGCTGGCAGCCAACATCAGACTCCTGGGTGACCTGGGCAAAGGGCCAGGAACAACCTGCTCTTCTCAGCCCACCGCACACCACCCAGTTTGCAGTGCTCCCTCGTACCCAAGCGTGTTCCTCACCCAGTTATTTCCCAGACACACTTCAGCTTTTTTATTAATGCAGAGATCACACAGGATGAAACAGTTTAACAATTTAATGGCTTTAAATTGGAAGGGGGAAGATTTAGATTAGACATTAGGAAGAAATTCTTCACAATGAGGGTGGGGAGGCACTGGCACAGGTTGCCCAGGGAAGCTGTGGCTGTCCCATCTCGAGGTGTTGAAGGCCAGGTTGGATGGGACTTTGAGCAACCTGATCCAGTGGGAGGTGTCCCTGCCTGTGGCAGGGGCTGGGACTGGATGGACTTTAAAGGTCCCTTCCAATCCAAACCATGCCATGATTCCATGAAGAGTTGCAAGGAAAAAGAAAGAAAACAAGCATCACATCCTTGATGGGTGGTAAAAAACAAGGGGGTAACTCAATAGAGCCCCACAGGGGAAGTCTCCAGGAGTTATTAATGTGGAGGCCATTAATCAAGGCAAATGAGGTGGGTCAGCTCTGCCCCCTGGCAGGTTGGGTGCCTGAGGCTGCTGGGAGCAGCACAGGGGGTATGGTGGGCTGCAATCTCTGCAACTGCGGAGGCTTCGCGTGCCAAGGAAACCCTGCACTTCATCTCTGCTGTGGAATCTGCCTGGATCAACGCTTATTCTGGGAGCAACCAACTGCCTGGCGTTTCCATGTGAGTGGGCGTGCAGGCTGTGACAGCAGGGCTGTAAGGAAGGTTTGGGGCAGCCGTCCTTTCAGAAAAGTGGAGGTACAGCAATACGAATGGGATAAAACTCACAGGGCAGGAACCTGCCCTGACATCTCTCATTCCTTGCCCACACAGCAGAAGGGTGCTTTGCACACTGAGCACACCATGCAAGCCAACAGCTCAGGCACTGCTTGCATCGCTGCAGGATCTGGGTGGGAAGGGACCTCTGGGTGCCACATGTCCAACCCACTGCTCCAAGCAAGGGCAGATAGGGAGGGGAAAGGACCAAGCTGATCGATACCTCCTGCCGGCATCGAGGTACCTGCACCCTCCTGTGAGCCAGTTGTACCTCAGCAGTGCTGCACCGAATCTGGGCTTAGAAGTGAAAACCGGACCCAGGTGGAGATGTGTTTACCTAAACCCGTGGAATTTTGTTACAAGAATCCCAGACAATGCTCCCATTTCTATCAGCAACGAGCTGGATTTCAGCACAGCATTTGCTACGGCGCCTTGTGGGAAAGGGTTTGTTAAGTGGGCAAAAATCATAGAGTGATGGAATGGTTTGGGTTGGAAGGGACCTCAAAGCCCATCCAATTCCGACCCCTCTGCCATGGGCAGGGACAACTCCCACTGGATGAGGGTGCTCAAAGCCCCATCCAACCTGGCCTTCAACACCTCCAGGGATGGGGCAGCCATGACTTCTCTGGGCAACCTGTGCCAGAGCCTCCCACCCTCACAACAAAACATTTCTTCTTAAGATCTCAATCTCTTCCCTCTTTCAGCTGAAAACCATTCCCCCTCATCCTATTCCTGCAATTCCTGATCAAGTGCTCCTCCCCAGCTTTCCTGGAGCCCCTTTCAGTACTGGGAGGCTGCTCTAAAGTCTCCCTGGAGCTTTCTCTCCTCCAGGCTTGACAAGCCCAACTCCCTCAGCCTGTCCTCATATGGCAGGTGTTACAGCCCTCGGATCATCTTTGTGGCCTGAGAGATGGATCATCTCCCATATGAGGACAGACTGAGAGCTGGGATAGTACAGGAGCAGTGAGAAAGTGGTGGGGAGACATTTCAGGCAGTGTTAGGAGAGGCAATGTTAGGCTGGAGGGGAGCTATGGAAGACTGCTCTTCCCAATAAGTGACACTGTGTCAGTCACAGGCTTGTGTGCACAAGACCTGCACCTCTGTTATTTATTTGTTTTACCAGCAAGGTAAAAGGTCTCTTTTCCATCAAGAAGCTGACAGAGGCAATGGTCTGAAAGAGCAGGACGTCTCTGCCTGGACACAGGCGGTACACAGGATGCACCCAGCACACACAGCCATCAATCCTGGGGTCATAAAGTGACACTGCTGGCAGCAGAGCTGCATCGAGTGGGTTTACCAGCACAGGCCTCTGGTGTGATAATGCAGCCTTTCCCCAGGGCACAGCACAACCCCTGCACGGCACAGGCTTTGCAGGCAGAGCCTGTCCTCTCCAGCTCACTGCTGAAGCCTGTGAATGCACACGCAACGTGTGACAGTGCGAAAGAGAAATGAGGCAGAGACTGAGAGCGGGACCATCTCACAGTGCCTGGCAGGGGAGAGAATGGCTGTTAGGAGGTGGAAGGTGGGGAGGATCGCAGCCTCGCACCGCAGCACACTGCATCACCAGGAGATGGATGGGATGTTCCCCTTCCATTTGAATTTAAGGGCTGCAGGCACTGAGCCCCACAGAAGGGGTTGTAAATATCATCTAATGAGAGCTGGATGCTGGTACTTTAGCACCATGGAAATGAGCCTTCCAGGAAGGAGAGAACATCCTTAAAGACAAGCAAGTGCAGGGAAGTGATGATGGATGTTTTCATCTGGGACCAGAGAGCCACCAGCGATGCTTACGCCAGATAAATCACCTTCAGACTCTGCTAACACAGGAGCCTGGAAACGGAGAACATCAGCTGTGAACTCAGCCAGACAACTCCCACAGCAGCCGAGTGGCGGATGGCCGCTCCCAGCTCAAGGCAGCCCACCAGCTCGTGTTCTCACAGAAGAGCCCCAGGTCAAGTGGCTCAAGATGATGTAGAAGAGCCGCGCCAGCCCTTGGAAGCCCCAGGCCCACCTGCACACCGCAGCCCTGGAGGCAGTGGGGGATTACAGTTCTGTGTAGAGGAGTGTGCCTGCTTTGTTCCAAAACACATGTGCCCAAAGTGAAAACTTTGGCCCAGACATAACTGATGAAATGATATTCACTTAAGCCAGGAACAGGAGGTGTGGGAGGGTAAAAAGGCCCCAGCAAGTCTCTGAGATGCAACAACCAAGTCTCACTTCTCTGGGTAGCCCCACCAAACTCAGCTCAGAAAATATATCTGGTTGCACAAGTGACACAGATGAGTGGGGCACCCCACTGTCCCCAAGCCGCCACACTCTGGCTTCCTCACTGCTGCCTCTGAGTAGGATGAGACAACACATCTGCCCGCGCTGTTCTCCTGACTGAGGCACAGGAGTCCTGCCACATTGCAGGAGGAGAGAGGAGGACTCACGCATGGAGTCCTCGCAACAACCCCGCACTGCCTATGGAGCCAGCATTGTCCTTTGCAAGCACAGCAAAGCCAGAGATGTACCTGAAAAGCCGAGGTCCAGCAGGACAGCCCTTTTGCGGTCCTTCACGCTGCTGATCTGCTGGAAGTAGAGGTCCACGACAAAGAAGAAGATACAGCCAAAGAAGGCAATGACGCCAACGGCGATGCCGTAGCTGCAGGCACTCTCATTCTCGTTGAAGATGCAGAGCAGCTCGGGGTCCCGGCTGTCCCTGTTCACATAGCACTCATTCACGATGGAACCGAACACCACAATGGAAAAGATCTGCAGAAGGAAGGAGAAAACACAAGTTGCTGCTGTTTACATTTAACTCTGTTTTCCAACAGCAACATAATTGGATTCAATCCTGTCTCTGACTCCATGGCAACACGGCATTTGTTAGACAGATCCCGACTCTCATCTGGTTGGTGGCCCTAAGCAACGGGCTGGTGGATGGTACCCAGGCCCTCCTTCTCTGCGAGCCTGTCTGCCCTTCAGTGGCTTGGTTTTCAGTGTATTTTAAGAGATGTGATTCTCCAGTCAGGCTAGGGAGGGGAAAAATAAAGAGATGGGCCAGGTCTCTGCACAATCTTTCTGCTCGTGCTGCTCCCGCTGTCAGGCTGTGCTCAATAAACCCCCTTGGGTAACTGCAACTGCGGAGCGGGGAGAAATGAAGTTATGAAGGATAACTGAGCTGCTAAGCAGGCTGAGCCAGAGAAGGAGTGGATGGAGGGGGGACATGGCAGTGCCGGGAGGTGGGGAGCGTCTCACCGGGGCGCAGCGGGGCAGGGGGACAGGCTGTCCTATGAATGACAGGGCAATTTTTCGCCTGGCTTACCAGAGGTTGCAGGATGCAGCGCCTGCATCCATTATCCAGTGACCTGGTTTCAGCCCTGAGAGGGAGAAAAGGGCAGGGGGGCTGCTGGTGGCCGCCCAGGTCCCTCCGCTGGGACCTGAGGGTGCTTCATGTCCCTGCAGGCAGGGAAGGAGCCGGATGGCAGCACGCAGCTGGCTGCCTAAATTAAATATTATTCACGATGCTGCATGCTAAAGTAATTCCCTTATCCCTTCAACACCAAAGGCACTGGCAGCAGCATTACAATTCGCTCTGGAGCTCGCTCCATTAGAGCCTAAAAAGCGCTGCACCGTCGCTTGGATTTCATGGCAGAGAGCAGGGAGGGAAGCAAGGCGTGCAGACACTCCTCCATCAAGCTGTGAACCTCTGATCTTTTCCCTCGCTGCCAGCACCAGCTCCCCACATCCCTGCACACATCCCCACTCCGCCAGCTTGACTTGCAGGACACAGCTGGAGGCCATGTATGCAGGCAGAGATAAGAGGCTCCTCCAGCATCTGCCCGGGAGCAGTTGGAGTCTCAGGGTACAGTGCAGCTCCCGCTCTGGGCACCCTGCTACGTCTTCTGCAGTACCACAGCACACGAAGTGCACTGAGACTGAGAGAGGCAACAGACAGAGGCAGCAGCCCAAGAGCCACATGATAAACAGCCTTTGCAAAGTCACCTGCATCTCACCCACAAAGCCGATGCTGTGCTTGGGCCCCCTCTGGCAGCCCCATGCTCCCTGAAGTGCAGCATCAGCAGAACTGGGTGAAATGGAGCAGAAACCACTATGAGAAAACCCTTCAGAGAGCTCTAACCTCTCCTTAATGTAACATTGTGATAGATCTTTTCTCCCAAGCACTGGGAGCCTTTTCTCCCAAGCATTGTCTCCTTCTTGCCTGTCCCGAAGGATTTTATCCCGATTTTTGAGGATTTTTCCATTAAAACACCTTGTCTACTTCCCACTGTCAGCCCCACCACCGGCTCTGCACTGACCCCTTCTCTCCATGGCCTGTTCAGTCGAGGGGATCAGCATCTCCACCCTGTAAGAGGCAAGCTTGCATCCTTGTCTATGTGATGGATAATGGGAGTGAGTTTCTGCTGGGAATGGTCATCGCCCTGAGAATCAGCCTGTACTTGAATGACGCCCTTCTAGGACTGTCGGCTTCCAAATGCACATCTGCAAAATTCAGCTGCACCCTTTGGTTTCCCCTGGAGCACTAACAGGGGACAGACAGCATGTTCCATGGATCTCTCCATGGCTGGCACAGGGAGATCACAGGATCATAGAATCATTTGGTTGGAAAAGATCTTTGTGATCATTAAGTCCAACTGTACCTGTCCACTACTAATCCATCCTTGAGCACTCTGTCTACTCATCTTTTAAGCACCTCCAGGGTTGGTGACTCAACCACCTCCCTGGGCAGCCTCTTCCAGAGCCTGATAATCAGATCTTCCTCCCCTTCAATTTAACCACTACCCAGGGTCCTGTTCCCATCCATCCCTGGCTCCTCTTAGCCATGAGCTCGATGGCAATCCCAGTTACCTCCTTGCTTTTGCACTTTCTTCCTCACTGGCTCTTACGAAGCGCTCGGCTGTCACACTGCGACGAGCACATCATCACCACACAGAGAACAAGAGGTTTGCATTGTAAGAAAGAAACAACAACAAACAGTAATAATAATTTTCCCAGTGCTTTGGCAGCAGCTGTAATATCAGCAGTTGTAAAAATCTGTTCATAAATAATGCAAAATTGTTATTTACCATCAGAAATAGCAGCAGCATTTATAAAACAGGCCCTGGAAGAAATAATGTGATTCTGGAAAACATGAATAATTGAGAACTTCTGATCTCACGTGATTATTTTTCTGGCAGGGCAGTGAACTTGTACTCAGCTTCTCTGATAAGTGAGATAACTAAGTCCTCCTGGGATTAACAACCTGGACTGCTTCTTCCTGCATTTGTGTGCCAGTTTCAGTGGGTGAGGGAGGGCTCCTGTACATACGGTTAAGAACTTTGCAGCACGGGGTGTTGGGCTGCCTGCAGGCAGGTTTTTACACCTGGGGCTGCTGCTGAAGGATGCCCAGCCAGCATGTCTGGGATGGAGATGGAAAGAACAGACATTTATCACAGAATCACAGAACGCTTTGTGTTGGAAGGGTCTTCAAAGCCCATCCAGTTCCAACCTCCCTGCCATGAGTAGGGACACATCCCACTGAATCAGGGTGCTCAAAGTCCCATCCAACCTGGCCTTCAACACCTCTGGGGACAGGGCAGCCACCGCTTCTCCAGGTAATCTGGGCCAGGGCCTCTCCACCCTCACAGTAAAAAATTTCTTCATAAGATCTCATATCAGTCTCCCCTCTTTCAGATGAAAACTGTTCCACCTCATCCTATCCCTGCACTTCCTGATCAAGAGCCCCTCCCCAGCTTTCCTGTAGCCCCTTTCAGTACTGGGAGGCTGCTATAAGGTCTCCCAAGAGCCTTCTCTTCTCCAGGCTGAACAAGCCCAACCCTCTCAGCCTGTACTCAGATGGGAGGTGCTCCAGCCCTCGAATCATCTCCATGGCCTCTTCTGGACCCTCTCCAACAGATCCATGTCCTTCCTGCGCTGAGGACTCCAGAACTAAACGCAGGGCTCCAGGTGGGGTCCCATCAGAATGGAGCAGAGGGGCAGAATCCCCTCCCTCTCTTTGCTGGTCCCACTGCTCTGGATGCATCCCATGACACAGGGGGTTTCTGGGCTGCAAGCACACATTGCCAGCTCACATGGAGTTTCTCCTCCACCAGCACTTCCAAGTTCTTCTCTTCAGGGCTGTTCCAAATCCATTCTCTGCCCAGCCTGTAATTGTGCTTGGGATTGCCCCCACCCAGGTGTAGGACCTTGCACTTGGCCTTGGTGAACTTCACGAGGTCAGAAGACCTCCATTTCACTGCTTAACTTCAAATTCCAGAGGTTTTTGCGAAGCAAAGCACCGTTCTTGTAGCTGGAAGACCTGAGGGGCTCTCCCCATGAGACCTCCTCAGCTGGACACTGCCTGCAGTGTTTCAGTGCAGGCAACAGTGGACAGATTCTCCTTGGGAGGCCAAATCAGTAACGAATTGCAAGAACACACATTTGATAGATGTGCTCAAAACATCAGGGCTGGCTGAAACACTCCTGTCAAAACATGCTTTTCAGTGAAAACAAGTCTTTCCATTGGTTTTCTCTCTCTCTTCCCCTCTGATTGAAATTTTATAGTTTTTCTTAAAAACACTCCAACTGCTGCTGGTAAAACATTGCCATGAGAATAGAAATGGCGTGGGTAGAGGCGGGGAAATAAAACCCATGGGGTTTTTTAAAGTTCATGCAAAACAAGTGCCATTTTCCAATGACCTCTACAAACCATATCTGCTCAAACCCACCACCAGTTCGCTGGAGACTTGAAAGGGAAAATACAAGGTCAGATTTTCCACTGTGAGTGAGATCTTCCAGATGTTGAGCAAGGTGCAGGGATGCTGCTCTCCAAGGCTCCTCCTGCTGCCAGGTTGATCCCCAAACTGCAGTCCCCATGACAGGCAAGGCAGCGACAGGACTCAGGACCAAGCACCCAGGTTGCTGGCACCACACAGCACAGGGGCATCCTCTGCACAAGCTGCTGTGTCCCAAGCCCATCTGCCTTTCTAACAGGGCTCCTCCATCCCTTAGGCTTTGCCAAGGAGCCTGAGCAACCACAGGACGCTCCATTTTCCAGCTGAACAACACAATGCAATCAGCAACACATCTTGCTCTCACTGGGTGAACCAATGCAAGACCCAGTACGAAAACTGGATCACCTCCAGTCAACCCAGTATGAAATTGCCTCCCGCCCACCAAAGCTTTCACATCAATCTGCCTGCAGGGTTCTCCTGGCCGGCAGCCTGGCGCGTGGGAGGCTCAGCCCTGCCTCTCCCCGGCACGCGCTGGCAGAGAGCGGCTGGCACTCCCTGGCATGCGGCTCTGGTGGCACAGAGCAGACCATTAGTGCTCCTCTCCTCATTCAGCTGCAGGGAGGGATGGGAAGGAGAAAAGCCGTCTTCTCTCATCCCTTCCATTAAGACTTGCACTTCAGCCACACAAAGGAGCTTCTGTGCCTCAGTTAAACCTTGGGAGGGAGAACACCACCAGTCAAGGAGATGCATGAAGCGCTTGGATCCACTAATGCCAAGTGCAAAGGGAGCTTCTGTTACACTAAACCAGTAAAAAGCCAGGGACCTCGCTTCCTAAGGAAAGCCAGCTGCCCAGTTTCCCCAGTTTAAAGCTTGCTTCCAAGCAAGATGGGACACCTTGCTGGGCCAGTGAGCATTTCTGCAATGCAGGACAAAGGCACAGGTCTCAGCAGTGAGATGTCAGGGTCTGGGTATGCCAGCCTTGATGAAATCTGGTACAAAGCTGAAACCAGAGGGGATTTGAGTATGACCCTAAGAACCTGGGAGAGCACCCTAGGGATGCTGCTCACCTGAGGCTAGCAGGAGCCTGCTGCTCCAAGGCTGCCTTTGGTACCCAAACTATTGTACCCAAATGCACATCTCGTCAGCTTTCCTTGCTTGCTCCTGTTTTCCCCACTTGCTCCATTTAAGGCAAGCTCTCTTGCCTCTTTGGCCCTCTCTGGCAATTGCCTTTAAGCGCAGAGGATTGTGACTGAGTGCCTGGTGCCAGCAGATGCCCTGGCAGGGGCTGTGCTTGGAAGGGCAGAGAGATGACGGCATACGGTGGGCAGGCTGCTGGCAGCACGGACACGCAGGCAGCCCTGCCACAGGAGATCAAGTGAAATCCCATTCTTCCCTCCCCAAAAAAGGAAAGGGTAGGTTCCTGTCCCAGCAGAAAAGGGTAGGTTCCTTTCCTGAGAAGGTAGGTTCCTTGCCCAGCAGTGTCCAGGCACTCCTGCTCAGGACCTGCAGCCACTGCCAGACCCTCATAGGAACTCAGGGCACTGGGGACACCAGTGTGCCCCACAATGGAGACCCCTCTCTAGGTGTGCTGGGAGACCTGCAGCTGTGTCCTCTGCACCAGATTTCTGCCATCTGGAAGAAGGTGGCTGGCCAGGCTTCCCCCATGGGTTCTATAATTATACTTCACAGCTCCATGTTCCCTCCCAGTGCCTGAGCTGGCTGGAACCAGGACACACACATTTCTCATCTATGTTGCTGTTAGCCTTCCGAAGCCCAGGAACCTCAAATGTGCTTCAGGAGACCTCGCAGTGTGAGCACAGACATTGCAAGGAGAACAAGAAGCAAATAATGCAAAAGACTATGAGCTGAAAACTTCAGCATGTGAACTGTCAGCCATTTTAAGGTGAGATGTTTCCATTGCTGATGCATTGCACTTTGATTTGGGGCCTATAAAAAACATCACCAGAAGGTGTGGGGTTGTAGGAGACTGCAGATCCTTGCTTTGATTACACACGCAAGCAACCATGAATGTCAACATCAAGGAAATTTAATGCATGAAGAAAAATAATCCATTGCTCACTGGCAACCGTCAGTGGTGGTGGGCACAAACCATACGTGCAGAGAGCTGGTACCAGCGTCTGGGGGATCCTTCCCCACTCTAATGCGAGCATCGGTGGGACAGATGCCACTCTGCTCAGCACCCTCCCCTCCCTGAAGCACAACCAAGCAAGAGAAGGATGTACCAGCAAATGAAAAGGGAAAATCATCAAAGTCAGATGAGCAGAGGCCACCTCCCACCTGGCACAGAACGTTTTCACAAGTCCTTGCCTTGAGTTGCACAGGTACCTTGTGTGGACACTCTACTCAGGGATGAGTTAGACCCTTGGCAGAGGGCCAGCTGTCTTCAACACCCACCAAGCTCCAGTCCTGGGGGAATCAGGTCCCCTGTCCCTCTCCAGCTTATCTTTACTGTTGTCAGTCACACTTTAGCTTCCAGCACATATTTGCATAACTGATTGATTGGACAGTGTGAAGACTAAAGAACCACTTTTAAGCACTGCTGGATCTCCCCCAAGGACTATTCATATAGTCACAAAGGAAAGACCCAACGCAGCCTCTGGCACAAAAAGGGGTGGCATGATGCTGTAACAGGTCTATGGACACGTCCACCAGGCTGATCAACCTGAGAAAAATGCATATTGATGACCACATGACTGATTTTTACTGAATTACTTCTTCTAACGTGGCAAGAGATGCTGGCTGAAACACAGCACCCATTCAAAGTTCCTAATCTAGCCATGCAATCTGAGCACGTGGCCAGCCAGCCGCACTTTGAACCAGTGATGAGAGGAAAACGATAACTTAGCAGCATTTTAAGCTCAGATGCAGTGAAACTTCTATAGATGCAGTGAAACTTCTATGTAATTCCATTACCAATCAGAGAATCATTAAGGAAAAGACCTCTAAGCTCATCCAGTCCAACACCACCGTGCTGATTAAACCATGTCCCAAAGTGCCACATCTACACATTTTTTGAACCCCTCCAGGGATGGGGACTCAACCGCCTCCCTGGGCAGACTCTTCCAATGCTTCATCACTCTTCTAGTAAAAGCACCCAGCTCTCTTCTTAGCTGGTCACTCAACTTTAAGGCACAAGAGATAACGGCAGTGGAAGGGTGAGGCAGTGCTGATGTGCCACTTGTAGGCAAGGTTGTTCAGCTGCACAGCTCATGCAGGCAGGAACAGGAAGGTCTTTGGAAAAAGGAATAAATATACAAATAAATATATATATGATAAATAAATATACAAATAGAATACTGAAGTATTCCTCTAAGTCGTAGTAAAACAGAGACCTGGTCTGCTGCTGACTCCACAGAGGCACAGGAAATGGCTGGAGGGAGGCAAGAGTGGCCCAGCCCTTCCGATTGGGCTGCATCAGTGAGACCCAGCATCGTGCTTTTACTGCTGTTCTTACTGAAATTCACGGGAATTACTGAAAACAATTTCCAGAATTGCTTTTAGAAGTCAAATCTAAACGGACATTAAATGAACAATGCCCCTGCAAAGCCGCGCGGCCACTTGAAAGTGCCAGCAGCCACAGAGAAAGGAACTTGTGATTCTGCGGGCATCCTTTGTGAATATTGAGTTTGTTTTGCTGAGCAAAAAATGTCTCAAAAGGAAACCACAAAAGCGATCACATCTTCATCTGACAAACTGCATCAGATGGAGGGGAAGGAGATGAATGAGGAACTGTTAAATGTTTTTTTCCAGCTTTTGATTTTACAGCTCAAGACAGGAGCAGTTTTTTACTTTCAGATACTCAGCCATGCAGTGTCTGTAAGGGAGAGGTTGCTGTGTGAGGCAGAATCAGGAAACTCCCTTTGCCACCACTTACATTTGGGGATTTCTGCACTGAAGTCACCTTTAACTGGCCAGTCCCTTCAGTGTTTGCCAGCCCCAGGTCTGACCCCCCTGTCCTGAAGCAGTCACTGGAGTCACAAAGCAGAGCTGGACCCTCCTTTGTCCGTAGACCACTGTGAAAGCCCAGGTGTCCATTGGATTGGCACCGAGTCACTCACACCGGGTGCATGGATTGGCCCAAAGCCTCATGGTGGTTCTTCATCACCCACTCTCCCACCTAAATATATTCCAAGCAGCTCCCTCCCTTTCTCACCAAAGAAGAAGGCAATGTCATAAGTGCAGCAAGGCTTAGGGCTCCAAGGTTTGATCCAGCTGCACAGGTTAAACACATTTAAAAAGATGCAAGAACAAAGCACAGGAAGGAGAACCACATGAAAAAAACCCACCCGAACGCTTAAACTCAGTCAACCTCACAGCCTCGGTCAAGGGCTTTCCGAATAACCATCCCTGGCTGTTCCATGCAGGCACAGGCAGTTCATCCCCACTGTTACGGCAGACAGGAAAGCCCAGGAAGGGTTCTGTTTGTTCCATGAATCAGGGAATGTCATGGTGGGGCGCTAGGCTGTGCCACCCACTCAGCACCCAGCATGGTGTGGTATGGCACAGACACTGCTGTACAGTGCAGATGCCATCGCGTGCCACGGCTGCTGCGCGCTGCCAGAGCAGCAACTACAAGCGCCAGGGTGGAACAGAAAGACAACAGAGACCTCACATGCAAACCCTTTTGGCTGCCTCCTCTGTCCAAGCTCTTCATCTTGACATGGGTCCCATCTGGCAAAAGCAGCAAAGCAACCACACAGAAGGAGCCCAGGAACGCGTTGCTTTACAAAACCTAAAAGAAAAAGCGATTGCCACCAAGCCAGCGGGCAGGAAACCTCTGCTCACACCTCTCACCCAACTAAAGTCCCTGCGTACACTGGAAAGAGGCCATAGATGCTGAACTGGTTAAAGACACGGGTAATGGGACTGCAACAGCCAAGCGAAGGTCAGCTGGAGCTCCGAACCACCACACTGGAGCAGCAATGCGGAAGGGTCCCCAGAAGATCTGCCAGCACATGTGAAACCTGGGAAAAGTGGTCCAAAGGGCTTTTAAGTTGAGCTTCCCCAGCCTGACCTCCAGTCCAGGAAACCAGGGAAAAAAGCCCTTTGAGCTCAGTGGGCTTTGGAGCTGACTCTCAAACATTCCTGTCTGGGACATACATGCCCAGCACGTATCCCACATTCTCCAAGCCAGTGGGTCCCAGCACTTGTTCAGCATTGAGTTGCTGCGTTCCTGTAGTTTTAAGTGCTCAGTTTTCACACATTCTCTGTGAACACAGAACCACGACATGAGAGACTTCTCTATTGAATAAACCAGCCAGCGAATACATGTATTAATATTTTCTAAGTTGGAGGTTTATTTTACCTCCATATTCCCTATTCTTTCCCTTTTTCCAAGCCGTATCCAGTCTCCTTCTGTATTATAAGGATGATGAGCTCTTTGGGTGCAAGGTGGCAGAGTTATTTTATGAGGAGCCTAACTCCTCATCTATGGGTCAACAATCAATTTATCTAACTGTGCCCCAAACTAAAACCATCACCAACAGTTTGCCATTGCCACTTCAGGAGGATCCAGATGGATTCAGACCAAGTTTTTTGGACTGAGGCAATACTTCTAGGAAACAATTGTTCCCAGCTGCCCAAACCATGCCCAAAATGCCCCATCTACCCTAAGCTGGATGCTCCAGACCCATAACTGGCCCCCCTTCTCCAGTAATGGTGCCAGAGCTTTCTCAAAGCCCTAGAAAGCATAGTGGCTTCCATCCAGTGAAACACTTAAGCATGTGGTCTAACTTTAAGCATGTGATTGCAGCTGGAATTGCTCAAGATAAGCACATGCTCCCATGTTGTGCTGTAAGGGGCCTTGGTTGGGGCACCCCACTCCAGAGAGCCCCACAAATGCACCTGCTGTGTTGGCTGGAAGGAGGGCAGCTGGGGAGGGGGCAGCAGCACCTTCTCTGCCCACCTTTCCTCACTCCCTGCCTGCATCTGGCACTGCTGAAGGCGACACAGAGCCAGGGCAGGAGGCTGAGGCCTCCATGAACAGCAGAGGTGTGACACGGGTGAGGACAGGCACCCCAGGCCTGGTGTGGCTCACTCACAGCCAAGTGCCAGAGCCAGGAGCCAGACACAGTGAGAGCCAGGCAGACCTTCCCCATCTTGTACAGCCTGGAGAAGGGAAGGCTCCGGGAAGACCTCAGAACATCCTTCCAGTACCTAAAGGGAGCTACAGGAAACCTGGGGAGGGGCTTTTTACGAGGGCCTGTAAGGACAGGATAAGACGCTTTAAATTGGAAGGGGGAAGATTCAGATTAGACATTAGGAAGAAATTCTTCACAAGAAGGGTGGGGAGACCCGGGCCCAGGTTGCCCAGAGAAGTGGTGGCTACCCCATCCCTGGAGGTGTTCAAAGTCAGGTTGGATGGGTCTTTGAGCAAATTGATCCAGCAGAAGGTGTTCCTGCCCATGGCAGTGGGTTGGAACTGGATGGGCTTTGAGGTCCCTTCCAATGCAAACCATTCCATGATTCTATGGCCTTTTGGGAAGCACCAGGCATTGCCAGCCTCCCTGGATGATGCACCCTTGCAGTTCTTGGCAGGTAAATCCAGGATGGAGAGGTGAATCAGTAGCTGCCCTCACCCCCTGGGCAGCCAGGCACCGCTGCCCCAGCGAGCAGCACCATGCAGCTTCCCACGCTGCTCATTCACCGACCACCAGCAAGCAAAGCCTTCCTGAACCCTGGCACAGTACGTTCCACCTCCTGCTCCCTGCTCAGCAGCACAATCCGTACATGGGAAAGAGCCAAAAACATGCCATCCTTCAGGAGAATGGGGAGCTGGGCAGGGCCGGATCTCAAATTTCTTGTCACACACACAGATGCACAGAGTGTGGAAGGAAGTAAAATGTCCTCTGCCTCCTGCCTCCCCTTGCCCTTCGCTCAAGCATCGGGGGCAAAATTGGCAAATGGTGACGGCACATCCATTTGCTGTCCCTTGCCCCATTCCCAAGGAATATCCCGATAAACACTCACAGGAGCCAGCCAGCCTCACATCACACAGGCAGCGGGGGCATCACACACCACACACACCAGTGCTGCACAGTGCCCACTCACAACACGGTGCATGGGCACTGCCCTGTGCACTGGGATGGTACAGCACAATGGGCACAGCACAGCACACCAGGCACTACCCAACACAACATGCACTGCCCAATGCATTGGCACAACACAACTCACCAGGTACTGCCGGCTGCTTCTGGCACTGCCCAGGCATGGCACAGCACAATGGGCATTGCTCAATGCAGCGCGCACTGCCCATCACCCAACCATGGCCCAACACAACAGGTACTACCCAAAGCAACTGGTAAGGCACAACACAAAGGGCACGGCACAGCACACCAGTCCCTGTCCACCACTCAGCTGCTGGCCAGTGCCTGGGCACTGCCCAACACACCAGGCACTGCCCAAAGCACCGGGCACTCCAATGCACCAGGAACAGCACAGCACAACGGGCACTGCCCAGTGCACTGGGGACGGCACAAAGCAATGAGCACTGCTCAGTGCTCTGGGCACTGCTCAATGCACCGGGGACGGCCCAGTGCAGCGGCACTGCCCATTGCCCGGGCACTGCTGGCTGCACCGGGCACTGGCTAATGCACCGGCTATAGCACAGCACAACGGGCACTGCCGCCGCCCGGCACCGAAACCCGCAGCCCCGCTCGGCCCCGCTGCCCTTACCCAGGTGGTCACCCGGAGGATGGTCTGCGGCTGCTTGAGGAAATCCACGGGGTCGATGGCACCCCCGGCCCGGCCCGCTCCGAAGGACGCTCCTTCCATCTTCCCCCGCTCCGAGCCGAGCCGAGCTGAGCGTAACCGAACCGAACCCAGCCGAGCCGAGCTGAGCCGAGCCGAGCTGAGCCGAGCCGAGCCGAGCGGAGCCGAGCCGAGCCGAGCCGAGCCGAGCCGAGCCGAGCCGAGCCGAGCGGAGTCGAGTCGAACCGAACCCAGCCGATCCGCTCCGAGTCGCTCCGAGCCGAACTGAACCGAGCGGAGCAGGACCCAGCGGAACCGAGCGGAGCCGAGCCGAGCCCCGCGCCGGCCGCGCGCCTCCCGCCCTCCTCCCGCGTGAGCTCGTCCGCAGCGCCGCGTGCGGGCGGCGGGAGGAACCACCCGCCCCGCGGGGGGGGGGGGGGGGGGCGAGGGACCGGCAGGTGCGCGTGCCCCCAGCGAGCCCGAGCGGCGCCCCGCGGCGGGGGCGGCCGGGGAACCGGGACTGCGGGAGGCACTGCAGACCGGCCGTGGGCACCGCTGTATAGCCGTGGTCACCGCTGTATAGCCGTGGTCACCATGGTACCACCGTGGGCACCGGGGTCCCAGCCATGGGCACCGCAGGACAGCCGCGGGCACCGCGATACCACCATGGGCATCACTGAACAGTCCTGAGCACTGGTACCACTGTGGGCAGCACAGGGTGGCTGCAGGCATCACAGAACAGTCCTGGCACCACAGAATGACTGTGGGCACCATAGTACTGCCGTGGGCAGCACAGAACAGCCGTGGGCACGGAGCAGTGGCTATGGGCACCACAGTACGGCCATTGGCTACAGCCCATGTCACTGCATTGAAGCTGGGGACACCACACCATGGCCAGTGTCACCACACTGTGGTCAATGACACCACGCTACAGCTGGGAAAGGTGTGTTAGAGCTGAAGCCGTAGTGCTGCAGCCGGGGACACCCCTCGATAGCCATAGTCATTGTGCAATGGCTGGGGACACCATGCTATAGCTGGATGCCTTGTCACAGTCACCACAGTGCTCCTGGGGACAGTGTGCTATGGCAGCGGAAGGGTGATGCTCCAAAGTTCACCATGCTATGCTAGCGTCACCGTGCAATGATCAGGGCACCCCAGGTGGCTGTTGGCAGGAGGAACACGCCGTGGCCTGGAGAGCATGGAGGTCACAACGCTGCTCAGCTCACCTCTGCTGCAGATGCACACCTTGCTTCCCCTCAGATAAACACCCTCTCTGTGCCCAGTCCTGCACCTGTCCCAGAGAGAAGGCACCTGTCCCCTCTGCTGGGCAGTGAGAGCCTGGGACCCACAGCAGGAGAGAGGTGCTCAGCACCTTGGGCTGAGAGCAGCCTGGACACGAGGCAGAGGGCAGGGTTTAGGGCTGCTCAAGGCACACCGTTCCACACCTGTTACCTGGTGTGAGAAAAGGAAAGCAAAAGCTGATGGGGCTGAAGTTCTTGTTTTCATCGTGCAGGAAAGGAGGCACCTAGAGCTGTGATGGGATGGGAGGAGGCCAAGCCCTCTCACCGCTCCCTGCCTGGGAACAGCAGGAAGGAGGAAAAAGAGAGAAACTTACAGAGGGAAACCCTCAATTACTGCAAAGAGAGTTCCCCCTGCCCCGGCTCCAGGACCATCTCCCAAGTTAGTTTTCCTAGCATCATGATGATGATCCCAGTTCCATAGATACCGATGCCATGACAACTCTGACATCATCTCTGCTTCAGCCGGGAACTGCAGGGAAAGTCGCAGGGAGGAGTACGCATGCACTGCTGGCACTGAGCAGGCCTCCGCTCGGGGCTGGGGAGCTTCTCATGGCTTCACCAACACCTCTCCTGCTGCTCTGCTGTCCTACAGCTCTGTTGCCCCATGCAGGGACCATTGCTGCTGGAATCACACAGGGTACACGTGTATCAGGCGTGTTGAGCCCCTCGCATGCAGAAAGCTGTAACAAAGTGGATTCCCATGCGCTGGGTCTGTCTCCAGCTCGCTTTGGCTTTCTGCAGCTTTGTCAGTCTGTTCATTCTGGCAGGTGGTACCAGGATTTAACTGTTAAAGCTCATGATGATGCCATTCAGTTTTTCTCAATTACAGGTGAGTCATCATCTCTCCAGATCTATTTCTGGCTCTCAGCAGGAAAAGCAGAATTCAGCCTTTCATTCCTCAATGTCACCAGCTCAGGAGAAATCACATCTTACTATGCAAAATACAAATGGCTATGAAGACAACGCCAGGTTGGGCCCTCCTGCTTTCTTCTGGCAGGATGGCTCATGAGGCTGGCCAGCCATCACACCCAAGCATCAAAAGAATCACCAGCTCAGCCCTGAATTGCAGATAGAAGAAAAAAGACCACATTGGCTCAAAGGGGGTTAACATAGGTGAGATTTATCAAACAGCTTCAGCAGTTTTAGAAGGAGCTCTTCCAGAGTCATAGAATCACAGAATGGTTGGGGTCAGAAGGGACCTTAAAGCTCATCCAGCTCCAACACCTTCCTGTGTCTCTGCTCCCCCTTTCCAAGATGTCTTGCCCAGCTCTGTTGTCCCGACTGACAAAGCCATATTTTGGACAATGAAAATACCACCTGAATCCTTTCAATGCTCCCTTAGAACAAACCATTAACAGATTCTGGACAGATCTCTGATTTATACACTTCAGGGCCTGACCATGGTGCATCAGCTGCTGAAACCCCTGCTTCCAGACTTGTCCTCTTTCTTCGAGGTTCTTCTGCTCTGTGCGGGGTTATTTATACAATCCCTCTGCATGCCAGGTTGTGCTGGCCTTCCCCCTGCCACGATACAGATAAAGCCCAGGAGCTATCTCTACCCTGCATGCAAACTCTATTTCTGTTTCACTTCCGATTGCTGCAACCAAGCTGACAGATCCACAGAGCCAGCCAATAACAGGAAAGGATGTTGCATCTTGAATGTTTTTCCCAACAAATGGGGGAAAAGAACAGCATTTCGATATGGCACCTTCCAGAGCATTTGTTCAGTTTGAACAAGTTCTGTTGGCATTTACCATTCCCCCTGGATTTCAGTGGCAGGGAGCAAACAGAGCGGTGTGCAGACAAGTGCCTGAGAGCTGCCTGTGTGTTGATTTTACCTGAGCTCAATTAAGGGTGGCAGAAAACATGGGCTTGCCTCATGCTTCTTATGGTCACTCTTACTTCTTCATCTTTGTCTCCAACACAAAAAAAGTGAGCAGGTTTTCACCCAGGAGTACATTCGTGGAGGTGACAACCTTGAGGAAGGAGATGAGATGTGACTCTGCTCAGGGCTGATTGCAACTCACTCTACCGAGCAGTGGCAATGTTTTTCAAGGGCTTAGGGCTGAACGTAACCAATGTATAGAAGGTCACCAAGTTACCTGTTATCAGCTGAACAACTGTAAGCAATGCTGGCACTGCTCTGTGAAGCAGAACATGTTTGCAACAATTTCCAAGCAGATGGCTGGGGCTATTGCACCTTGCTTCACAACCCTGGTGCTGCGATTGCTGGGATCAGGACTTGCCCCAAAGGAAGCCCAGGAATGGACAAGATGAGTTACTATGATTTCTTTAGCAGGACTAAGTGCAATTTCTTTGTGGCAGAGGGCAGCAGGGAGGTGCTTCTGATTTGGCAGGCAAAACAATCAGCCACACTTTCTATTTAACTTTTCTACAACAAAATAGTGATGTGAAACTGCCCCACTCTCCAAACAGCTCTGACAACGTAGTTATTCCAGAGCTGCTTCGGCCAAGCAATCCAAATGAGCTGAAAGCGGGCTCTCTGCAGTGCACAGCCCAAGGCAGCCAGCCAGGCTCTGGCCACAGTCCACAGCCCACCGACTTTCAGCAGCTCCGTGCGGTCCAACGCTGTCTTTTGCATGGGCGTGGGTAGGAAAACAGCTTGCCCTTCACATTCCCTGGGCAGCACTTTGATAGATGGTCATTTACTTGTTACTCTGAAAGGCTTTCCTTGATGTTTATTAGGGTTTGGCTAAAGTTGCTTTCAGCCATCAGGCTCCAGAAAAACAAGAGAGTGGATGGAAATATTGAGAGGAGCTTTGAAATTCCAAGTGCCTGGCAGCAGAGAGAACGGACTTCCCGATGAGCAATACCTTAGCACGCTACCACTAGAAAGCTACTTAATGCCTTCCACCTGAAGAGATCCCAAAATATCTGGGAGATCATTTTTTAGCTGATTACTTATCCACTCCGTGCAGCCATCACTCAGGTGGGACTCAGCACTCCCTGTGGAAGTCTAAAGGCAAGATAAGCATGCCAGAAAAACAGGTAGCAAACTTTGCTACCTTAAATCACCAGGGGAAGATCTTAATAACAGAATTCCATTAACTGAGACACCATTTGTTCTGAACAGGAGAGTCAATATCTCAGTAGTTGCATAGTAGTTGCATAAAACCTATAGCAGTTGCGTAAAACCCAAACTGAACAGAAACCCCAAAGGGTTTCAAGACACTTTCCAGTGGTGCAATTGCAGCCTGGATAGCTCAGCTGGTGCACTTACTCTGCGCTGCTTCTCAAAATACTTCATAGCATGAAAATCTGATCTCTTCTCTCTGGTGATCAATGATAGGACTTGAGGGAATGACAGGAAGATGTGTCAGAGGAGGTTTCATTTGGATATTAGGAAAAGGTTTTTCATCCAGAGTGTGTTGGAGCACTGGAACAGCTCCCCAGGGAAGCAGTCATGGCGCCAAGCCTGACAATATTCTAGAAGCATTTGGACAATGCCCTCAGACACATGGTATGAACGTTGGGATTGTCCTATGCAGGGATAGGAGCTGGACTCAATGATCCTTCCTTCCAACTCACGTCATTCTATAATTCTATGATTCTAAGTTCAGGGGGTTTGATAAACCAGTAACCTAATTTGATTCAGTCCCTGGGTTGAACTCTGCTCCATGAAGGTGCACACCACCTGGGGACCAAAGGGAAATAAGATCCCTGGCTGTTTTCCAAGCTGGCCTCCTTAGGACCACACAGCGAGTCACATCGTGTAGGGCCCGGCCAACGAATTGACTTGGGTGCTTGTCATCTGCAGCCTGCTCGGTGTGGCAGTTACACAGGTATGGTACCATGAGAAGACCTGACAGCTACACGGACACAGGGCAGCTTCCCAGCAGCTCAAACCATGCTCTGACACACCAAGCTTCTACAGTTCTCTTTGGAGCTGCAGGCAGCATTGCTAAGGAGCCCTCCCAGCTCAGCCCTTCAGTTATTGTAATTTCTCTTCATGTTATACAGAAATGCAAGATCCACAACGCGAGTTCTGGGTGAAAGAAGGGCCATGGTGCTTGCATAATCAATGTGGTATTTGTAGTGACACACTGACAATGAGAAATGCTTTGTTTCTTAACTGAACATCGCAGACACTGAACAGGTCCTCAGATTCCAAAGAAAGATATAACCTGACATAAAGGAGATTTGTAGGATGGGTTGAGATGAATGATTTTATTACAGCGAACAATCCCAGGCCCAGGACTGAGCAGTACAGTCATATTAACACAGCATCCCTGAAAGAGAATTTCATCTAAATAGGAAAACAGGCAAAGGCTGCTGAAACCACTATTTTTATCCCCAATTTGCAGAAGTAAAAGTGTGGTGACAGAAGTTGAAGTGACTTACCTGATGTCTAGCAAGAAGCTGATGACTAAAAACAAACTCCATTTTGATTTTTGGAGTCTCCAGCCAACTGCTCTGGCCACACAGGCCTTGCCTATATACCTTGTCTGTGTTTTATCCCATCTAAGCAGCATGAGACACAGTCATAGTAATTATTTTTTCATGCTCCTGGTAGATTGGACCAGACATCAGGGAGGGAAAAAGTTGGGAAAGCCCAGCTTTGCCTGACCATACTTGGCATTTGGAAGGAAAGTCCCCACCCAGTGCTGCGACTTCAGTTTAGACCCAAGCTTGGTGTTCTGGGAAAATTGGAAGCTTTGAGGGGCTGCATGAAACAGCTGCCTGGTATCTGCCCTAGGAAAGGCATTGATTTAACTCAGCTCTTCTCTTTCTCCCAGATCTGCTAACGAAAAGCAAGGTTCTCATGAAACTCTGTGGGATTTCTTCCTACCTCTTCCCATGCAGGAAGGCTGGGTTGCATCCCTGTATCTCCAAAGGAATGGCTTTGCTGAAGTAATGACTGTCCTGTGATCTTCTTTCCAAATCCTCTTTTCCTCCATAAAGCATCCAGAGCAGATGACAACCATGTGAACTAAGTTTGATTCCTTCTCTGGCTAAAAACTGTGCCTGTTTTGTGCCTGCTGTGTCCCATTCCCCCATTCCCCTTACCTATGTCTGGTCTGTGGAGGAGCCCACATAGGTCTGTCCATGCACTAAAGAGATTGTGTGTGGCACAGCTGAGTTGTGCTGTGTGGGTCAGCACATCTTTAAGCTCGGCATCATAGAATTATAGACTTCTTAAGGTTGAAAAAGACCTCCAAGATCATCAGATCGAACCATCAAGTCCAATAGGTCCACATCTGCCTCCCATCTGCTGTTGGCTCAGGCCACTGAAGGAAAAATGACAGCCTCAGGATCTAACCCAATGCAGCCCCTGCCACCAAGAGGACCTCTGAAGGCTGGACACATCTTCTCTACAAACAAACAATGCCCTATATCAACCACACAGTGCTTGGGATAAGAAAGTGACTGTTACAAAATTATCAAATAAAAGTCATTCACCCTTCCCAATCTGTTAATGACCTGATCAAAAAGCCAGAACTTCTCCCAGTATGACCAGCTACGGGCTGAAGATCAGGTAGGAAACATGTTGGAATAGGATCCAGACAGTGTCTGATTGTACTCCCAAGTGCAGATTTTAGCTGCGTGCAGAGAAACAACACACCCCTCATTTAGGTAATTATACAAGAGGTGTTGCACACTAGTTTGAAAAGCAACTTAAGTCACTAAAATCTGCCAAAGGAAAGGGACTCACATGAGGTAAAACATTCCATATCTGGAGCAGTCTGCTATTCCAGAGAAGTATAAGAGACAGGAAAGTCACTAGAATACAGGCTTTGTTGCCCTCTACTGTTGCCTTGGTTAAGATGCAAAGCAATTTTCCTGATAGCTTCACCCCTGTGAAGCACATTGCAGGAATAGAGGCCAAGCAGGGGCTGATAAGGTGATATATGTGAAGGAAAACTTGGGACCAGGAAGACGCTTCTGTATTAGGAGTGCTCAAAAGGAAAACCAACAGCCTGCACTGGCCATGTACAGAGGTGGAGGGCAGCTTTCTGCAGGGAAGTCCTGGGATGCAGAAGTGCCAGACCACGTCAGATGCTGTGAGCCCAGACAAATGCTGTGTCGCTCTCTGGCCTGTACTTGCTACCCCTCACCAGGTCAATATGTGCAGACAGGATCATCCCACCAAGGGGAACAGAACCATTTCAAAGCTTGGCAAATGTTAGAGCTCCTCATTCAACTGTACCTCCAGAAATGTTAACAGTAACTACAGCCATGAAGAACTGACAGCAATAACAGAGCCCAGCATTGGCACAGATGAGGGTACTGGGTCCCGTTTATCCGTAGTTGGCTGGAACCACCTTTGTTCCAAAGTTTCATGAATTTTGACATGTGATAGCTCCGTGCCACCTCCCAACCACCTCCAGTTCTCAGCTCCCTCACCTGTGCATTAATTGTGCAGTGGTGCAGACACACCTGACCTGGCTGCGTGTGAGGCAGCTTGGCATCGGCACAGGGTGTCCATGTACACTTCCCTGAGGAACTCGCCAATCGAGGTCAGTGCTCCAGCTGACCGCAGCACTGCCCCCATCCACTCAAGCAGTCCTCTGCCTTCTAACTGCTGATTTCCCTACAGGCTCTTAGTTGGTTTTACTTGCTGCTTTGTATTTCCTATTAGCCTACAAAATCCAGAGTTGACTGCAAACAACCTTGTGGGCAGTTTCTGCTGAAGGGCTTATTCCTGACTCATGAAATACTGAACAGTTCTTCATCATTCAGTCAAAAGCCCTCAACAGCTACACCAGGAATGGAAAAATCAATGCTAACAGGAAGGAGAGAATAAAACACCCCAAACAAAATCTAAACCCTACCTTTCGAAGCCTGTAAGTCTCTAACAGGCAGAACCATCACACCCTGCCTGGGAGAGCAAAAGACACAGGCAAGCAGAGTGACTCTTGGGGATCTAATGGCAAATAGGAGACTGTATACCCCCAACACACTGCAAGGGAACAGCTAATCCCTGGGAAAATGTTAAAGGCAGAGTGAAGCATCCACCAGCATCTGCACTTGTTACTTGCTCAAGCAGCTCTGCCTCCCATTCCTGAGGCAGACAATTCCCTCGTGGCTCCCTGCTCTTTGTTTTTGGAAGGGAGGGGTGGAGTAAGGGTGGAAAGCATAAAAAAAAAAGAAAAAAATTGAATGGCTTGTGTTGGAAGGGACCTTAAAGCCCATCCAGTTCCAACCCCTTGCCATGGGCAGGGACACCACCCAGTGGATCAGGCTACTCAAAGTCCCATCCAACCTGGCTTTGAACACGTCCAGGGATGGAGCAGCCACAACTTCTCCGGCCGAAACAGTCCAGCCCTGAATGCAAACCAGTTCCTGGAAACAGAGAGTCCTTTGTGAGGCTGAAAGGTTCAAACAAGACCATCTCTTGAGCAAGGTCCCTCCAGCTTCTGACCATGATGTCTCACAAGGGCTCCTTGTATTGATAGGAAGCAGCTTCCCCCCTTCTGGCGAATGGGATGGGATGTGCATGGCCATGTGGTGACTATGCAGTTACCAAATGCTGCCCTTCAGCAGGTAACACCCTTCACTGCCACCCTGCTGAAATTCAACAAGTGCTGAGCTGCTTCCAACTGCAGTGCTCCCCTTAATGCTCTTATATATGTACGACAAAGCCACTTGAACCCCATGAAAACTGTGCTCCCCAATAAAACCAAACCCCAATCAGAAGGGCAAGCACCTGCTGTACAAAATCACTGCAGTTTGGTAGCTTCTTGGCCCACCGAGAATGGCATCAATCCAAGAGGATGACAGATGAGGATCCGTTCCAGCCCCACCTCATTGGATCAACACACACACGGAAACACCAACCTCAGCTGAGCAGTCCATATCCGAAAGCAAAAGATTAACCTGCAGAAGGTCAGGCACACTATACTATTCTTTTCCCTAAGGTCTTACGCAGCAGAGAAGCCAGGAATGAACTCAAGTTGCTTTATTATTTTGACATCAACAGGAAATATAATTTGAATACAGATATTTTTAAAACTAGATTTAATTAAGTGCATTTAGAAGAGAATTCACAATTTTCTATACACAAATGCAGGTATCTTCCGTAGAAATTCCTTATGTCAGATTAAAACTGTGGTACAAATGAGCAGCAGAAAAATTCCCCCCCTCCCCACGCAGTCAAGTCCACTGAGATGATGATCTGCCGGAGGAATATCTATGTCAAAGCTCTTCTGCAAAGCCACAGACATGAGAGTGCAGAATGCAAGCACAAATTTTATCACACGCCACTTGGCGAGGTTACAAACTGCCCTGACACCATCCCAGCAGCCGCAGCTGTTGCCCTCACTATTGGGAACATTCCCTAAAGATGCTGGCTTCAATTTTGAAGCTCTTCACCTATTTCTGCACCACTGCCAGGGCAGCAGAACATCCACGCTGGCAGAAGGGGCTTTTCCCGCTGCATCCATGTGGATTTTCCTTTCCACACTCATAAGACAAGGACAGATGCTGCAGAAGGTCTCCACGCACCTATCATGTACTGCTTGCCAGCTCAAGGCAGCAGTGGCTGCAGAGATCAAGTGTCCTTGCAGAAGGAAGCGCAGCTCCCCCACCTGCCCCACTGTCAGCATTACAGTGAAGAAGGATGAGACCAGTGTTTTACCAACCCCATCATTTACGCTAAAGCAAATGAGAAAGTAATCTCATCATCTGCTCCATGGGTGATGAAACCGTCACAGAGAACCATCGTGGGCAGATTGGAAAGGAAGAACAGTCAATTCCTCCTTCAGCACAACAAAGCCCAGAACAAGATGCCTGCCCGCACCCACAGATGCAAAAGCTGCCCTAAGAGAAGGGGGTAATTCCTGTCATGCCTGGCTACAGCTGTTTGGTTGGTCCCCTCCCCACCAGTGGGCCCAACGTGCTTCACTCGGGGGACTGGGTTTTTTACTTAAAAAAACCCAAAGGAGCGCTGGGATTTAGTTGCTCTTGGAACCTTGATGTGCCAATACAGAAACTTCATGAGCACTTTTAATGACCAAAATGATACCTTCATAAGTCAGGTTGCATGATTCATGAAGTACCTAATCAGCAGGTTTGTTGGTTTTGTGTTTAGGAACGTTATTACATTAAAAACTTCATAAACATCCAGTCCATAAAAGGTCTCACACTGTTTTAACAGGTCCAGCTTGAAAGAACCTGAATGCATTATAAACCACTAAAACGTATTCCCCAAGCTTTTATTGCTTTTTTAAGCACTATGGAGCCCTGTGTTTGAAGACCAAAGTTCTCAGATATGAGCTCTCATTACTCTAATTCTACTATAAAAGTACAATTAACATTTCCAGGTAACACTTACTCTATCAGCAAGAGTAAATTTTCAGAATTGCTGTAGTGCAGGACATAAGGAAGCTCACTAAAACATAACACCTCAGCAACAAGCAAAGAAGGAAAAAGCCAACTACTGTCAGGGATTTGTGCAAACTCCTGCAAACTTTTCCACAACCACAGGGTGTAGTATCACAGCTACAGGGTGTAGTATCACTGTCTACTTTAAGGACTTGAAATTATTTTGACTTCTTTCTTTTGTAAGCTGTCTCTATTATAAAGAGACGTGTTTGTGTGCATTGTGGTGTAAATAACTGATGCTGCTCTGTCACTTGAATCTGAAATTCACACGTATCAAGTACACTGCTGCAGCATAGCTGACCTGGGAAAAATACACACAGCATGGATTCTGAGCAGGTTCTACAGAGGGAATGTGCCTCAGGGACTCGTTAGAGTCCCCTGCGCAGTAAATATCATGTAAAGCTGACATTGCAGCCTTAAGCAGGACTCAGATACTGCAGGGGGGCTGTAAAGCCTTTTTGTTCTAGAGAGGTTTTTAGCCAGGATATAAGACCAGAGTATCAACCAGGTCAGCAGGTACCAATCAAGAATTTCAAACCACAAGTGACACCCCAGAAATACTGAATGCTAAACAGAGCTGAATGTGCTTCATTACAAACATAAGTCTCAAGTCATCTGCACAACAGACAAAAGTTCACAGCAGAGGTGAAGAGGCTATCTGCTTTAAAAATAAATAGTTCAGTAGAACTCATAACCTTACCACTTCTGTACCCAAAGAAAATTAGCACTCAATGTAAAACATTTAAATACTTAATTTCCTTCATCAGATGAGGGGTTTTTGTCCTGCTTTAGTTTCCCTTTCTGCAATGTCCTCTTACACGACAAGTTGGAACACAAAATACAGTGAGAGATCTGGGGTCCACGATTTTAATATTTAAATCAAACGTGCCTGCCTTCAGGCCTTTTATCAAAGCAACTGGATCCAAGTTTAACAAAAAACAACAGAGATCTTGGAAAGAGATATCCAAGGTACAGACTAGGCATAAAAAACAGCATGAATTTTCACTATCAGAACAACAGAAATGAAAATTACAATTAATTGAGTGCATTTTGTAAAACATCAGGGTAATGCCTGCAGATAAAGGTGAAATGCCACAGGGCAGCCCTGGCGTTTAGGGAAAACCAATTCTAGTCACAGAAATCAGGAAATGCCCCCAAAATCAGGATATGTCACAATGAAAAAGTCTCCATGAGTTTGTCAGTGACTTCACTTCACAGGTTTCTGGCGATTCCTGTGTCAAACGTAAGGCCTCAGTTCCCCAGGTAATACATTCATGCAGCCATTTGTCAAAATACCATTAGGATAAGATTTTCAAATGTATTTTTAGAAAGGGTTTACCTTTATTTCCACGAGCCACATCAGCCACACACAAAAGCAGGCAAACACACAGCTACTGACTCGCACATCTCCCTGTAGTCACTCCACACTGGATTGAATTGGTCTGTTAGATTTCCAAAGCAGTCTCTACAGATTAATCACAAGTCCCATCTTTCCAACCATCTCGCCAGCGCTCATCCACGCGAGAGCAGTCAAATTCAGATTTCCCCAGTTTCCTGTTGACTTCATTATGAAGAAGACACAACCACTGGGAGAAGTTATTTCTGTTGCTAGTATCAGGCTGATTTGTACGTAATCTGCAAACAGGGATGAGGAAAGAAACATTACTTCTTTACAGTCACCAACTTCAATCCCAAAAGCAGGCAGCCAGAGCCACCTTTTCTGTCTCAAAGAGAACCCAGAAGACAGTGCACAGACATCAGTAATTATCAGAGGCCAAAGCTCCACTATAAAATATGGATGGTTTCAACTGGCTTTGTTTAATTCAGTGCCTAGTCCTGTCAACTGGAAATGAAGCAGGAGGCAAACAGCTTATCTATGATGAAGAGCAAGAAGCACATTTTCATCAAAACAGAGGATTAAAAAAGTAGAAAAATAAAAATACAGAACAGTTGTTTTGCCATTTGATGCCAGCTGAGTCAATAATCAGGTTTCATCATCCAAAAAAGAGGAGTTTAAGCCTTCAAGAAACAAATTGGCAGTAACAGGAGTTGAAAATTTTACCAAACATCACAGCCCATATCAGTCTTTGCCTCCACTGCTGAGGTTGCCAGTAAAGAGGCTTTTCTGGGGTAGAAGCACCCTTGCCTGCTGAAAGCCAAATTATTTCAAGTCCCACTGCAACTCCACAACTGACCACAAGTCCAGTTTGAACGAGAAAATCCTGAAATCACTTCAGGGAGTGCATGGAGGCAATACATAATGTAACAGCACAAGAAGAGCTATTTGTTTTTTGAGTAACTGTCTCTTTGATTTATGCAATAATGGAAGAAACCTGCTCAGGTAGCTACAAAGCCCAAATGCAGGAAGAGCTGCCCATATGCAAATACCTACTGCAGCACAGCACTTCAGGCTAGCCCGTTCGACACCAAAAAACCCTGATGAAGCCACTCACCTTTCCCTCAGATCCTCGGCGCAGTGCTCGCAGGGGTAAAACTTGGAGAAGAGGGTGATGAAGTCCCTCATCTCCTTCTGCTGGGTGCGGGAGGGGTGGTCAGGATAGTACGCTGCCATGGTATGCAGGAATGCCCAGGTGCTGCGGCCCAGCTGCTCACTGTCGAGGGGACAGTCTGGTGGTGGCTCCTTCTCCTCCACCACTGCTGGGTCCTGAAGCAGGAGAGAGGGTTGTGAGGGGACAATGATGCTTGGAGAGGAGGACACAGCCCCTTTGTGCTCAGGATGGAGGATGGAGGCAACAGGCACTTCACACACTTGGTGGGGGTCAACAGCAGAAGCCTCTGTCAGAAGTGCCAGTGAGAAGATGGAGGCTCTCTCCACACTCCCTCAGCGGAAAACCTTACCCCAGGCCTTTCACCCACAGTTGCACCATGCTTTGGGAGGCAGGATGAAGCCCCCTTTCGCAGCTCTGCAGGGATGAAGTCCCCTCTCATAGAATCATAGAATGACAGGTTGGAAGGGATCTCAAGGATCATCTGGTCCAACCATTTAGGTGATCTATAGTTGATGAGATGGCCCAGAACCCTCTACAGCTGAGCCTTAAAAGTGACCAGTGTAGAGGAATCCACCATTTCCCTGGGGAGATTATTCCAACGTTTAACTGTTCTCATAATGAAAAATTCTCCCTGAAAGGAGGTTGTGGTGAGGTGGGTGTTGGTCTCTTCTCCCAAGTGACAGGCAACCAGACGAGAGGAAACGGCCTCAAGTTGTGCCAGGGGAGGTTCAGATTAGACATCAGGAAAAATTCTTTCATGGAAAGGATTCTCAGGCGCTGGAACCGCTGCCCAGGGAGGTGGTGGAGCCACCATCCCTGGAGCTGTTTAAAAGATGGGCAGAGGAGGCGCTCAGGGCTGGTTTAGCAGTGGACAGGTACGGTTGGACTCGATGATCTCAAAGGTCTTTTCCAACCAAGCGATTCTATAATTCTCTGATTCTCTGCAGGGCTGGGGACAGCCCCCCGTTCCCCAGAGCCCCCGGGATGACAGGGGCGCTCCCTCCCTCCCTGCCGCCTCACCGCGCCGCCCGCGCCCGCCCGCTTCCTCTGCTCGCGGATCCAGCTCTTGAAATCCGTGCACGCTCGGCACGGCTTCTTGGACGGCTCCTCCGCGCCGGAGCCCGCGGCGCCGTGCGGGACGGAGAAGGGAAAGGGAAAGGAGCTGCTGTCGGTGCCGGGGAAAGGCGAGGCGCCACGGCCCGGGCGGCCCTCGCTGGGCGCCGCCATGTTCACCGGCAGTGCCCGCCGGGAGGGGGCGGGGCCGCCATCTGAGCGGGGTCACGGAACGGTTTGGGTGGGAAGGGATGTCAAAGCCCATCCAGTTTCACCCCCCCTGCCACGGGCAGGGACACCTCCCACTGCATCAGGGTGCTCAAAGCCCCATCCAGCCTGGCCTTGAACACCTCCAGGGATGGGGCAGCCACCACTTCAATGGGCAACCTGGGCCAGGGCTTCACCACCTTCACAGGAAACAATATTTTCCTAAGGTCTCATCTCAGTCTCCCCTCTTACAGCTCAAAACCGTTCCCCCTCATCCTGTCCCTACGCTCCCTGGTCAAGAGTCCCTCCCCAGTTTTTCTGTAGCCCCTTTCAGTACTGGAGGGCTGCTCTAATATCTCCCCAGAGCCTTCTCTTCTCCAGGCTTAATAAGCCAAACATTCTCAGCCTATCCTCATATGGAAGGTCCTCCAGCCCTCGGATTACCCTCGTGGCCTCCTCTGGACCTGTTCCAACAGTGCCATGTCCTTCTTATGTTGGAGATTCCAGAACTGAGTGCAGGGTTCCAGGTGGGGTCTCACGAGAGCAGAGCAGAGGGGGAGAATCCCCTCCCTCCCTTTGGTGGCCATGCTTCTTCTGATGCAGACCACTGACACGGCTGGCTTTCTGGGCTGTTGAGCATACATTGTCCCTCAGGTGGGAGCTGGGCCAGACCAGGGACGGGATGGGACTTCCTCACAGTACTCCCGACTGGGCCCTGACTCGAGGGACAGGGGTTTTCTTGAGTACAGTTATGGAGGCTCAGTCTCAGTGCTTAGCTTTATCACCACACATAAAAGTGCCCGTTTCTGATGGGTTTTGCCCATCCAGCAGCAGGCTCTGCATTTGAACCATTTGTTTGAGGAGAACAGGGTGGGTTTTCCTTCACATGGCAAAGACCTGAGCCTCCTGCCAGTACTTGTTCACCTTACATCTCTATATACAGGTCTGACACAAAAAATATGAGACGCTGTCTGTAACTCTTTTTATTTAACAAATTAAGAAAATCAACTACAATCACCTTCCCTTCTGACCTGACTCATGGCTGCACATGATTCTGCCCATGTTCAGAATGATCCCACTGGTCATTTTCTGACAGGCTGTTGAGGGTCTCTGTTGGTTTGTCTTTCACATCTTCTACTGAGAAAAAATGGGTTCCTTGGAACACCAACCTGATCTCTGGGAAGAGAAAGCCAAGCCTGGTGATCAGGGTGGGTACTCAAGCACAGGGATGTTGTTATGAGCAAAAACCCCCTTTCCAGATGAAGCGCTGTGGGCTGGCATGGTGTCTGGATCTGAGCTCACTGTTCACTCTTGCACACTGACATTTTCTGATGAAGGGTAAGGAAACATCTCTATTTGAACACTTGTAGTGAGTGAAGGGGTCGAGCTGAGGCTTGTCTCACTATGACAGGTCAGAACATGGTCTATAACCATCCCTCTGTCTCTTCCCTCCCCTCTTGGTTCCTGAGATATAGGGTCAGTCTTGGGTATTTTGTATCAGTCCTAGTATATCTCTATATAGATACATCAATATCTCTAGTGCGTGAGGCAGAGCCCGCAGCAGGAGCAGCTCTGCATGCCAACAGTGGCAAAGGGCACCACAGTGTTATCTCGTGATTTAAAGAACAAATAAAAGGATAACTCAGTTCCCACTCGTGCACCTGAACACGCCCTTATCAAATTGTCTGTGCGTTAACACCCGCAATGTGCTTGTAAAACTACCTCGAGGAAGGATATACTTACCTCTTCTGGACAGTGTTTGCATGTGTTGCTCAAGGGCAGGAATGCTGAAGAAGCGAGCCTGCACTGGCGGCTGGGCTGAAGGAGAGCCCTGGCCTTCCTGCAGCTCCTTGGCCTCCAGTAGACATCCAGCCACTTTATTTTGACTCCTGTTGAACCATGGGCTTTACAAAGCATGTGAGGATGGTGCCTCAGCTCTGGCTGAAACCTGGGCAATGGTCTAACACGGCATGAGCTTCAGAGCTGGGTCTTCTGCCCCATGGAAATGTTGATGAGCTGTGGCTTGGCATAGTGCTTGAATGCGTAGATAAAGCTTTTGGCCCATCCATTCTGTAGTCCAGCTGGTCACACCACCTGAAGCACACTCCACAGCCAGCCTTCAAGACACAGGAGCCTTGGGAAGTTCTTGACAAGGGTCAGAGGATGAAAAGCTGGAGGGCAGTGCAGAATTTCTCTTTTCCTTCCTTTTGGTTTGATGCTGTCAGGCCTTTAGAGGTTTCAAGGCCACGGGATAAGTGGCACTCTAGAATGTGAATTTTGTATCCATTTCCATTTTTCACACCTTTATGTTCTTTAGGTCAAGTGAAAAATGTGCTTATTTTGTTTAATGCAAGCAAATTTATTGCCGAGATGCAGGGGGACCAAAATGTCATCTCCAGAAGCCTTGTATTGGCTGACTGGGATGAGGTTTTGCCTCCCTTCCCTCTTTCTCTGCCCCAGGCAGCACCAGCCTTTTCCCTGCCTGGGACCTTCCTCCTTAGCAGCTCCTGCCCCTACAAATATCTGTATTTCTCCACATCCTATTCTTTCCAGGCTGTTCCATAACCTGTTTGAAACATATCTTAAACCATTTCCCTGTTGTTCCGTGTTGTTTTGCCACCACGCTGCAAAGACCCAATTTGTAGGAAAGTGGCTGGAAAATTACCTCTCATTTTCAGCAGACATATTTAACGCAACCTGGTGTAAAACATGTCGTTGGTAAAGCACCGTTTTAGAGAACAGCTTCAAAGCCTTGCCTTCAAGAACATCTTAAACTTGGTGTGCCTGAGGTGGAAGTGGCTTTCTTGGTCTGTACAGCACTGCACTGTTGATCTGGATGTCTGTCTTTGGGCCTGGGTCTCCATCTTTGGGTCTGGATATTTCTCTTTGGACTTGGATCTCCGTCTTTGGGCCACATATTTGCTAGTGCACCGGTTTTTAATTGGGAATTTTATCAAAACCTTTCTTTGCTGTTATTTGGTAGGGAGAAGAGACAAGAGTATCTCATAGCACCTACTGAAGTGGTTTTGTTTAGAGTTATAGCCAGTTGTATATCTGAATTTCACAAGCAAAGGAAAGACCAGGTAGGGAAAAAAGACATTCTTTATGTTTGCTTTCCTTTCCCACCAATAAATATTTAAATGACATTGATGAGCTCATTCTCTCTTTTCAATTCAGGAAAAAAGGTATGCTAGTATCTGGAAGAGAGACCTGGGGAATTTCCGACAGCACTTTATTGCTTAGCCTTCAAACAACCAAATAGTTGTGGAGATGTTTTGAAGTCAAAGCAATCTCCTCCTTAGGCTGTTAATGGTCTGTTTGCTTCCTCGTTAGTGATTTCATTTATTGAGTCAGTTAAAATATAAGCAAGTTTGACTTTTATTTAAAAGCAAAAAGTCCATAACCTGGAAAAAAAGCTGTTGCTTACAGAGGGATTTGTGCTCAGTGTTGCTCCCGCTGCCCCTTTTCTGCTTGGCTGTAAGAGCAGAACTGGCTCTTTAGGAAAAGGTGCTCCCAGTTTACTCTGCTTGCCCTCATGGCCAGCATCATCTGGTTTCAAAGCAGTTATAAAAAATAATGGAGAGATGGAGAGATACACAGATTCAAATCAAGGCAAAGAAATCCACTTCACTGTCTCTAATTGAACCCGAGCACAGAGCCTAATTAATTCTGTTTAAAGGAAAGAGCACAGCACTGAGCAGAGGAAGGACACAACAGCACTACCTCCTGCTCTCCCTTGGACACCCCTTTTGGTATTCCCAGCAGGAGTGCCTGGGTGCACCGTGAAGGGTCCTGATGGGTGCCAGTGTTCAGCTGTGTGTCCCTCGCCAGGGCTGTGTAGCACTGGAACACCCTTGTGTGTCCTCCATCCGGCTGCTCCAAGCCTGTCTGAGGCGGCTCAGACGAGACAGAGAAGCTGGAGTGTGGGTGGGTAATGTAAGATTGGTAGGGATGGAGCTCTGGGGCCAAAGGAACCTTCGGTGAGTCCTGGCACACTCCCACTGAGCCCTCTGCTTCCAGCACTGTGATTTAGGAGCTGGCAGTGTGGCAGAGACCAGTACCAAAGGTGCTCCTAGCAGAGACCCCTCCAGAGAGCAGCTGTTGGCTGGGAGCAGGGACCAAAGCCCTGCTCCATCCTGTGCCCTGCCCGGCCGAGGCTCCGTCAGTCTGTGGTCCAGACAGTGACACTTGCAGTGCTGCTGGGTCCAGGCACTGCCACAAAGCTCCTATTTTTCCATTATTATGCCTGTAATTGTGGGCTCACTGAAGTCTGTATGGGTGCCTCTTCCGAACAGCTGCCTGATCCTGACTGGCGCGGGTAACGTGCAGGACAGCACTGACAGTAATCACGAGGAAGCGTTAGTAAAACCCACACTTGAGAAACTGAACAGGGTGTGTTTGCGTTTCTCAGAGGAAGACTGCTGTTTGATGTTCTGCCTCTGTCTTTGGCACTCGCTAAACAAGAGCTTGTGTTCTGGCAGCTGACAGTGGGGGCACCGGGAAGGAAGAGGGAATGGGCCAGCAATGGGACATGAACCATTTTTGAGGCCAGATATGCATCCCTCTGCTCCCTCTCCAGCACAAGACGGGGAGCTAGGGACAGATCCCTTCCTGGTGCTCTGTGCCCTGTGGCACCGTGGCCAGACAGTCAAGTCAGTATGGACAAAATGTGCAGCACAGGCATATCACACAGGAGAGGAGACCCCAAGAAAGGGAGGCCCCAAGGAAGGGAGACGTCAAGGAGAGGAAAATCCAAAGAAGGGAGACCTCAAGAAGGGGAGAACCCACAGAGGGGTCATCTCAAGGAGGGAAGACCCAAAGGAGGGGCCACCCCATGGAAAGGACACCTGAAGGAGGAGCCATCCCAAGAAGCAGAGACCACAGGGAATAGAGACCTCAAGGAGAGGAGACCCCAAGGAAGACTCAGGCAACCTTTTTCCCAGCAGTCTGACCTCAGAATAAGCAGGATGTGTGTCCATGTATGGCTATGATTGTACCTACAGAAAAGTTGTTAATTGTCGAAGAGAGCTGCCTTGGGTAACAGAGAGCAAACAAACCTTGCTGCTGTCCTCACAGCTCTCTTTCTAGGATGCAAGGCGATTGTGTAGAAATGGAAAGGCCTGCAGCACTGGTGTGCCCAGCCTGCTGGCTGCTCTGAATTCCTCTCCATTACTGCAATAACGAGACCACAGAACAAGGAATCAGGTTCTCAGAGCCTTCTGCTTCAGTTGGGAACATAAACATGACTGAGTTTTTACTAATTTATTTGAAGTGCCTTGGAGAACTTTACCCTATCCCTCTCAGGATTCTTACCATGTTTTGGGGATGTTTTTTAACTGTTTTCCTCTCCAGGGAATACATTGGCAGGAAGCTGACCTGTATTTACACGTGAGGGTGTGAGCCTGAAGTCCAACCAGTAACAGAGTCGGCAGCAGGAATTAGTCACGCAGATGTTTGTGAAATTACAGTCAAGTAGGAAATAGCTGCAGAAAAAAATAATGCTATTTCCAGGTAAGTGAATCCCATTGAACAGTTTTGTTTGTATACAAGAAATACAGCACCTGCAAAATTTCCTGAGGCATGAAGTTATCTCATACTTATCAGGGAGGAACCTGCTGCCGTACTGAGGCTTCAGCCACTGCCAGGGAATGGGCGAGACGTCGGTCTCAGTCCGGATCTGTCCAGAACTCTTCTCAAACCAGTGATGTGGGGGTCTGTACCCCAAGCTGCAGTACGATCTGTTAAAGTTCGTGCTGGTTTTGCATGTGGATCCTCCTACTGATTAAAATGAGAGTTCAGAAGTAGAGGGGTGTGGATTTGCGATGGCTGGGACAAGGAGAAAATCAAAGTATTTTCTGTGAGTGGGTAACAGCCAGTGCTCCAATGCTGGTGTAGTGCCCCAACACTTGTGTTGACTCCAACGCTGGAGTTGTGCTCCAGTCTGTTTCCTGCATCTCAGACTCTCTCCGAGCATCCATGTAATCAGTTACTACATTCCAAGCACAGACATAGCAAAATTGGGATTTTCTGTTTGTGCTCTTGAAAAACAAAGCAGAAATACTTCAGCAAGCAGCTCCCGTTCCTCTTGGCTTTGTGGAAGGAGCCTGGTCCTACTGCTCTCTGTGCATACCGCAAGGGTCCTTATGGGCTCTGTGTGAGCAGGGGCTGCGGCAGCAACAGAACCGCCTGCTTGGTGGGAGCCCTTTTTGTTTAGTGATGTTCATTAACAAATGTTTTTTCTCATGAAGATTTTGAGGCTTCTTCCTTATCAGAGAGTTCTATTTTCATCTCCTAAAAATTAACGAATCTGTTGTTATCAGGGCTGTGCTTCTAAAATAATTTGTCCCATACAGGACAGGTACCAGGTGGATTCTCTCTGTTTTCTCATCCTTAAGAAGCTCTCCCTGATTTTGGGGTGGTTCCTTTCTCTAGAAGGTCAAAGCAAGTGGACTGTAGTAAATTTCAATGGTGAAGGAAGAAATATTTCTCAGCTAACAATCACTATGAGAATGTTGTTGAACCATTAAGAATTAAACATGAATGAAACAACAGTTCTCCTTCCACATTTCTCTTCTACCCCCCAGGCTTTTGAATGAAGAATAAATATTGTTTTCCCTGTTTTCTGAAGGGGGAAAGGAACACAAAGGTCTTATCTTTGCTCTGAAATAAACGTGAGCTTTTCCCTGGAACCCAGGAGAGATAAGGGAGTTTGCATACTCTGCTTATCGATGGCAGAGGGGAATGAGGAAGGGGTAAGAAAAGGATGAGTATCTCTCTGACTAAGCTGGGAGGAATACAATGGTCTTGCCTCTTATCAGACTTTACTGTATTTAGCATGAAGTAAGAATAGATTTTGTCCAAGTGGGAATTTTCTACACATTCACTGGTGCTCGCTGTGCTTGCCCTTGGCCACACAGGTTGCATTGGTGGGGTTTTCCCTGCTGGATTTCAGAGCACTCCAGGCAGGCTGTGTGCTGTGGACCCCCAGCCTCCTAAGGGCCTGAAACCCCTCGGAAATCCAACCCTGCCTTCCATCTCCCTTCACATCCCATAACCTGGTCCCAGCATGTACACATGCTGCAGTGGCCTCATACCATGCAACGCACGCATCGAACACCTTGGGTTTTTTTTTTTACCTAGGAAATGATGCAGAAAACTTTCTCTTGCAGCTTAACTTACATTCTCAGACTTCCTGGGAAGTTTTCTTCTTGAATCACGCTTTTGGCCTTTGCATAACCTTAGAAGAGCGTGCTGCCTTTACAAAAGAGCTATGAAACTGTTGCAACAACTGCTGGGCAAACAGGGGCCCATGCATTGTGCCCTGGGCAGCCAGAAAACCTCCCATGAAAGGCTGCTTTCTTCTGGGGCTTGGTGGCTCGTCCCAGGGGCATTTCAAGGAATGTTTGCTCTGTTGCTTCCACCCCTCTCAGCCACCTGGTGTGAAGCTGGAGGGAGTTTGTGATGCTGTGATTTTATAGCAGCTATCTGGTTGCAGCCCTGCCATCAGTGACACAGGGGGACAGGACCCCCATGTCCTGAGCCCTGGTCTCCTGCATAGGGGACAATAAGCAGGGATAGATGAGACCTTCAGGTCTCCCCTCCTTGGGGTCTCTTCCAAGGGATAGGATGAGAGGAAATGGCCTCAATTTGTACTAGGGGAGGTTTAGATTGGATATTAGGAAAAATGTCTTTGCTGAAAGAATGGTGAAGCGTTGGCAGAGGCTGTTGAGGGTAGTTGTGGAGTCTCCATACTTGGAGGTGTTAAAAAAATGTGTTTCAGTGGCACCTGGGGACATGGTTTAGCAGGCACAGTGGGATTGTCTGACTGTTGGACTGGATGAGCTTAAAGGTCTCTTTCAACCTTAATGATTCTATGATGCCCAAGGCACCATGCAGAGACTGAAGATTAAAAGAGTGGGCCTCGTGCTGAGTTGGGAGGGTGGCAGAGGAAAGCAGAGACAAGCATGGAACAGAGAGGGGAACCACAGTGCCCGAGGAAGCCAGCCCCTCTCCATGTGCTGGCTCTCAAAGCCACAGCTTTCACGTGCAGTTTCCTTGTGGAAAAGGCATATCAAGGGCTTGGAGAAAATGAGCACTGTCTTTTCCTGCACTGAAGTAGGAGTCCTGGCTGGCCGGGACTGTTCCTAAGACAGAAGCACTGCAGAATTACTTTTTCTTCCTGTCAGCAAATGCTGCCTTAGAGCTCTAGCAGGTGGAGAACAGAGGAACACACTTGGGATTAGTGGATGTTTGTCTCTGTAGCAGGAGGAACAAGCTGTAGAAATTCACTGTGATTCAAATGAAAACCGAGCTTGCAGGTATTGCAAAAGGCACTCCTGGTGCTGTGCACGCATGGCGAGTTCATCACCTGGAAAGGAAGGTGTTGCCTACAGCTCCCGTTATTGTACGTACAGTGCCAGTCACCACAGCCCTTCACGCTTGAACCCTGCTTATCCTGAAGGAAACTTGCCTATAAGCAGGCAAGTACCCTTGCACTGAAGATGGACACGCATCTTCTGAAGCACCTACCATGCAGCCACTTTGGGGGAAGAAGCACTGTGGTGCTCAGAGCATTTCTTAATCGGATCCTGCTGGCCACTGAAAAATGTTTCGATGCCTGCAGCAGCTCCTGAAATCAGGAGGAAATGAAATACCTTCCTCTGGATTAGATACTGCAAAATATCTCATCCCAGCCTGTGTGAAAGTTCAACTACTTTCTTTGTTTATGAGGTGAAGGATATTTTTGTCAACTCCAGTGTTTGATCTTTTTTTAAATAAGGGTCTGTTTCTTTGTTTATTGGAAGTCTAAAACCTCTTTGTACTCTTAAAATCAGCTTTTAGCAGCTGGGCTTTTCATTAAAGGTGCTGATAGGTCGTGTGTTATCGCAGGTGGCCTTCAAAAACAGTAAAGGGCAGTTTTGGATCCTGAAGGTGATGGTGGGAAAAGATGAAGCTCTCCTACTGGTGTCTTTCCAGGCAGGGCCCGCTTGACTGTGCCTGCTGTTCCTTTCTGTATCTCTTTCTTGCAGCTGTAGTACCTCAAGTGTGGTTTGAGAACTTTTTGCCTCTCCTTGCCTTCCCCTGGTGAATTTGCAAGAGGCCAGGGAGTCTAAGCTCTAGCAGTTGCTCCTGTTCTGGGTGCAGAAAGAGAAACACCTGATTTACAGTCCCATATATTTGCAATCGTGGGATGTACAGGTCACCAACCAGCCCAGACCTGACTTCTGGATGTGGTGAAAAATGTTCATGACATGACTCCTTCTCTTTTCCATGTGTGTGCATTTGTGACAAGGTCGTTTCTTGTTGGACTTGGAGAATGGCTGTGGTGAAGCTGGTGAAGAGCTGCCTTTGGCTATCCCTGGGCATCCGTGTGCTCAAACTCTCTTGGCTCTCATCGGACACAGGGAAGGCTTGGTCCAGGCACTTCTGCCACCCAGGCTGCTGTATCCTGGTTAAACACACTGGATTAAGTTATTCTTGAGCCACACTGAAATGAAAAGAAAACCAGACCCTTAGTACTCATTTGCTATGAAGATTTTACACTTGGTGGAGGAAAGCTGGTCCTGTAATGGCAACAGCAGAGGGGACAGCCTGGGGGGACTCCCTGAAGCCACTGGATGAGCTGCCCTGTCCTTCAGCCCCAGACTCTCCTGGGCAGGGGCCCTGTGACGATCCCTCAATCACTTTCTGAGACACAAACAGTGTGTCGTACACCCAGAGCAGCTGTTTGTGGTGGTGGTGATGTTCCTTGTGTAGCACAGGCAGAGCTCCACCTTCATGAGGCACGCAGGGCTGCAAAACAGCCGCAGGATTTATGGAGGAAAACTTGTGTTTCCTCTGTCTCATCAGATCCAGACAATCCCCTCCTATATATCACTTATTAATTTATGATCTCTTCTGTACCTTGTAAAAGTGCCGTCCTCAAAAGCTCTGTGAATAAACGCCAATGATGAAAGAACATCCAGCAATACTTGCTGAGTTTTATTTCTTCCAGGCAGACCCCTCCTCCCCTCCAGTTAATGATTACACACAAGGAGGAATCCTTTTATGGTGGGATGATATAGAAGTCATAGAAAAGACAAAGTAAACTTGACGTAATATCAGGAAAATGGTTTTGTTTGGAGTTTTTTTGGTACATGTTCTCAAAGATATCCAACAACAAAGTGGAATGAATGGCCTCTTCTAATCTGTCACCCATCCTTCCCAGCAGAAACGGCCCTGAGTTGTCAGGGTTTGGTGAAGGAGGTGCTGTTGAGGAGCACTTGTGCTGATCCAGAGGCATCTGGCACAGCCCTTCCTTCAGTTTCACGGATATTGCCACTTCAGAGTAATGTGACGTGACTCATTAGATCAATCTCTGGAGCAGACAGTTTCTTGACATCAAACTTGACAACAGCAAGGCAACGACACTTCTGTGAGAATTGCAGGACCTTCACCTGAGCTGTCCTGATAACCCCAGAGGTGGTGTTCTCTCCAAGTAGTACCTGGCCATCCTCCCCGCCAAACCTCTGCTCTACACTGCAATGACTTTTGCTTCTGCGACACACACTCTCAATAAATAATAATGAAGTTTTGAGTAGCTTTGCTCACACTACACTTTGTCGGAGATCCCCAGCACCAAACCGTCACCCCCCAGAAAATCAACTCTCTGAAGCGCATGGCTGGCTCTTCAGCCCTGTGTGACCTGAAACTCCATGGAGTTCACCTTCCTCTTGCAACATTTCATTGCATGTTTTCCACGCCTCCCCCTTCTGCTTGAATTCCCTAAGAATGCCAAAATATGGCAAAGCCTTTGGAAATAACAATAGCCAAAACCAAGGCTGTTTCTTACTCTCCTTGTTTCCACCAACACCTACTGCGCATGGCGACGTGGAGCATAGTGTGGTCAGAACCTACCCAGCCATCTTCTCTGCATAGAGATTGCAGCTTCTCCAGGATCTTTGCTTTTTCCCCTTTGGGTTAAATACATCTAAACGTTTATCCATTTGGAAATAAATGATGTTTTGTGTTTGCTCCGAGACACGAAACCAATGGAATGTGCTTTGTTGAGAGCCTTGTTCCAGCTGTTTCTGAGCGCCACATAATGGTGCCATGCAAAGATGAGGTTGGCCATGTCTTGTCTGCTTGGAAGCCTGGGGATGATAGCAGGGAGCCAAGGCAGGGTTTTAGAATCATAGAATCATGGAATGGTTTGGGTTGGAAGGGATCTTAAAGACCATCCAGTTTCAACCCCCTGCCATGTGCAGGGACACTTCCCACTAGCCCAGGCTGCTCAAGACCCTATCCAATCTGCCCTTGAACACCTCCAGTGTTGAGGCAGCCACAACTTCTCTGGGAAAACTGTGCCAGGACCTCATCACCCTCTTTGTGAAGAATTTCTTCCTAATGTCAGTTTTGCCACCTTGGAGAATGGTAGCCCCTAGATAAGCACAAGAGTAAAGAACAAACTCACTGGATGAAGTGTTTTCCTCTCTCTCCATAAAAGCCCTGCCTTTAGAACCAGGTAGATTTACCACCAGACCCTTGTGAACAGAGGGATGGAGGGGCCAATTCTGGGGTTGATGAGGGCTGCAAGCTGCTTTGCATCACCTTTCCACAGGGCAGATCCTGCCTGGTTTCACGAGCCAGGAAGTGCCCTGGAGATGCAGTTGGAGGGGTTTTCCCACCACATCTGCATGTAGGACCAAAGTGTCCTCTCTTGTCCTTCCCGATGGAGGACAGGTATCCAGCAGCAAGAGATCAAACGGCAGCAAAAACTCTTCCTTTACCGCCAAACACTGCCTTGCAGGAGCAGCCTCATGTGCTCATGAAACACAAACAAAAGACTCTGCTCACTGTATTTACTGACCTTCCAGGTGGAATCTCGTTTGCCTTCTTATTCAGACTCTGGGGTTGGTTTTTATAGATGAAAAATCATCCGCAGCTGCTGCTGAGGGTTTTGAGACACCAGGTGTCACTGGAAAATGAAAGGGAAGGCAGGGCTGAGCCTCTCAATTTGGGCTCCAATAATGATAATGATTCAATTTCGGTTTCTTCAAAGAAGAGAGGGAGGGAGGACGGAGAAGGCGGTTTGATCACACAGATGCCCCTCAGCCAAGTCACAAGACAAGCTGAAGATTCAGTGAAAGGACAGGTTCTCCAGGGCTCTTATCACCGGTCCTGCAGGGCCTCTGGGCAGTGTGAGCTGGTCCGTGGGAAGAGCTGCTGGCCACACTGTATATTCACAGGTGAGAAGCTTTAGGAGTGTTTGGGATGTGTTTGTTCCTTTGTTCCAGCATCAGCAGCTCCCACTAATTCCTGAGAGCATGCGAGTATTGATACAGCCACCAGAAACCCATTTGAAGTGAAGAATCTTAGCAGATGCGACAAGCGGGTGTGTAACAGCCAGCACACGTGAATTTGTGTCTGGTTTGTGCCTTACAGGCCGTGTTCATCATCGTTTTTTGAGAGTGAGGTGAACGCAGCCCAAGGTACTGGCAACTCTACCAGTTGCATCCGTGCAGTATGGCCATAAACACAACACATCCATCCACTGAGCTGGCAGCCCAGGCTGCCAACGGTATCCTGCGCTGTATGAAAGGAAGTGTGGCCAGCAAAGCAACGGAGGGGATTCTCCCCTTCTTCTCTACACTAGTGAGATCCCATGTCAAATATTGTGCCTCCAGTTCTGGAACTGCCAACCCAAGAAGGATATGGAACTCTTGGAACGGATTCAGAGGAGGCCACGAAGATGATCAAAAGGCTGGAGCACCTCTGCTATGAGGACAGGCTGAGAGAGTTGGGGCTGTTCAGCCTGGAGAAGATAAGGCTGCAGGGAGACGTTAAAGCAGCCTTCCAGTACTGAAAGGGGTTCAGAAAAGCTGGAGAGGGGCTTTTTACAAGGACATATGGTGATAGGATGAGGGAGAATGGCTTTAAATTGGAAGAGGGAACATTTAGATTAGGCATTAGGAAGAAATTCTTCATGATAAGGGTGGGGAGGCCCTGGCACAGGTTACCCAAAGAAGTAGTGGCTGCCCCATCCCTGGAGATGTTCAGGGCCACATTAGATGGGACTTTGAGCCCCCTGATCCAGTGGGAATTGTCCCTGCCCGTGGCAGGATGTTTGGAATTGAATGGGCTTTATGATGGGCTTTATGATGGACTTCCAACTCAAATCATTCTATGATTCGATGATCCCTGGGAACAGCAGGAGCTGCTGCCCCAGTGACCTCCCCGACACCCAGGGATGACCGCAGGGCCAGGCTCGCCTCCCCGCGCTGAACTGGTGGGGACGTGATAAAATCAGGTGCTTCTACTCCCCAGCCCCTGAACTGTGCCCCTGGGCCCCAGAGCATTTGCATGTGAAAAGCAGGAGGGCAGGTGAAAGGCACGCGGTAGTTTGCCAAATTCTGGAATTTCTGCCAGTGTTCTGGGCGGAGGAGGAAGCGCGGGAGCCTCAGCCCCGCTTCCCGCCCCGGCGTATTTAACCGCGGCAGCCGTGCCTGGAGCCGCATCTCTGCTCAGCCTCCGGAGGAGGAGCGGGCGTGGGGACCATGAGCTGCCGCAGGTACCCGGTCGCCGTGAAGGCTGTAGGCCTGATGCAATGCAGAAAGCAGAAGGTACTTCAATGGTTTCATTGTTGGATCTTTTTTTCTCCTTAAGTAGTTACATATCGGGAAACCAGAGGGGTCTTTGAGTCACTCTCACAGGGCTGTACTTGGCTCATTTCCTCGCGGTGTTGGGATCAAAGCCTTGTGATCTCGGACAGAGCTCTTGGATTCATTTTTGAATGGTGTTAATATCTTGGGTTCTGCTGTCTTGCTGTTCACAGTGTCATAAATTCCTTCTGGCTTTAACAACGATTAGCCAGCTGGGGCCCCAAAATTAAGGGAATAGTTTTGTAGATTTAATGTTTAATTTCATTTTTTACTGTCACAGCCTGAAGCCAGAACTAACCCACAGATCCTGGCAAACACTGGTTGCTTGAAAACAGCTGATACTGAACCTCATGATTAAAAAACACATTCCTTTCTTTTCCCTTTCATTTTACCAGAACTACATGATGTTTGTGTCTTGGTCGGATCAGAACAACATCCTCATCTACCGGACATTTGAAGATTTCAAAAAATTCCATGTAAGTGGATATTTCCCTGGAAACAGGATTCCTGTCCTGGGGAGGGGGGATGGAACTCAGCCATCTGCTGAAGCACTGAGCATCACTCTTCTGTCCTGAACCATCACTGTTCTCTCCTGAACCATCACTGTTCTCTTCCTCTTTGCTTTTAGAAAGAACTGAAGAGAAAATTCCCCATAGAGAGCGGCTCCCTCAGCAGGTCTGACCGGACCATACCCAGGTTTAAAGGTAAGTAGAACAAATCTCTGATAGACCAAAAACCACCACAGAGCTGTTGGGGACAGGAACTGCTGATAGACTTTAGTCCCTGGGTCTGACCTCCCTCTGGAATGGAACAGCTTGTAGTACCACTGGGTCACATCAACGCACTTGGGTCTGTTACTGACTTAAAATAACCCAGAAAGGGTTTTTTTAATAGGTAATTGCACTAGGTAAATTAATATTGGACTTTAAATGTTGGCCCAGAGCTCTGTGCAATGTTTACATGTGAATAAAGATAGTTTTTACGTAGTCAAAAACTGTATCAGGCCCAATTAAAAATGATAGAGAGGCAGAGGCAGGTTCTCTTCTGGCTGCTGATGGTCTAGGCTTATGTGGGAAGGGTGGTAGGGATGGGCAGGGCACCCCCCTTTTCAGGTGAAAGATCATAAAATGGTTTGGCTTGGAAGGGACCTTAAAGCCCATCCAGTTCCAGCTCCCTGTCATGGGCAGGGACACCTCCCACTGGATCAGGGTGCTCAAAGCCCCATCCAGAGCACTGATGCTTCTCTCAGAGCCATTGGGGTCTTACACCAACGTTGTTATTTCAAAGATGCAAATGCAAAGCAGAGGAGGAGCGGGAAGCCAAGCAGGTGCCTGGAGGTACTGAAACTGCTGGAAACTTACTCCCAGGAGCTACTGAAAACGGATGCTAGAATCTCCCAGAGTGAAGATTTGATTCAGTTTTTCAAGGCACAGACCCAAGACTTAGATCCCTGCTTTCCTGAAGACAGGTAGGAATTCAACTCTGTGGGGGTTGTTTGTATGTGTCTTCATGAAACAGAAATGTTACAGAACAGGGGTAGAAGAGAAACAACAGCTACACACTGGGAGTAGCAGAATAGGGGAGTTCCACTGAGGGCTTTAATGCATGTTTGCTTTGTTTCTGATGCCTGAGCTTCTCTTAGCCTGCTGCACGGATTTTATCAAAATTAATGCTAAACTCAGCCTTCTATGGGAGTTTTCACTAAACTGAGATTAATCTTTATTTTCAGTGTTGTGATCATGCCATCAGAAATCGGAGGAGAGAAGAAAAAGCAGGGAGGGCAACAGCTCCCTTCTATTACGCACCCCCAGGCATCCCAGAGCTATCGATGCATAGAAACATTTGAAACCAAAGACACAAAGAACAAGACCTTCCAAGTGGCCAAGAAGGAAATTGTGGAGGTGTTAATCAAGGACATGACAGGTATGTGTGATAAGAAGGCTTCAGTTTCAGGGATGGATGGGGGAGATGGATTCACAGCTCGGCAGACGCCGAGTTGGGAGCAGCACAGGCGTTTGTACGCGTTGGGTGGTTGCGGGAGAAGAGAACAAAGCATCAGCATGGCAGCGGCCAGCACTGGGCTGAGAATGCCCCTGCCCAGGGATCGTGGTCACTTGCCTGCTTGCAGACTGTCAAACCCCCTTGTTTGCTCTTTGCTGCAGGGTGGTGGCTAGTGGAAAATGCAGACAAGCAGATAGCCTGGTTCCCAGCCTCGTACCTGGAAGAGATGGACATCCACAAGGACATCCAGAAGGTCTTGAGCTCAAAGGAGGAGGGTAAGTCTGGTTCTGGCTCCTGGGAACACCACGTTCCTCCTCCAAAAAGAATTCTGCAAAATTTCACCACTTTAACCATCGCTTGGTGTCCCTGTCTGAACTTCTGGAGTTCTGACTCTTGTGATCAGCTCTGCCACCAGCTGTGGCTCTCTGAGTGGAATAGTCACTCACAGGAACATGTGCCCTGCAGCTCTCACTCCCTCCCCAGGGCTGCCCAGCTGGTCTGGCACAGGGATGGAGGCTTCTTCTCAACTGTCCCCCTCTTCTCTCTCTGCAGACAGTCTGTACTTCGTCGTGCAGGCCTACGAGTCTCAGAAGGCAGACGAGCTCTCACTGAACAATGGCGTCATCGTGGAGGTGGTCAGGAAGTCTGACAATGGCTGGTGGCTGATCCGGTAAGGAAGCTTTTCCAAAGCTCTCATTCCCCGAGAGAGCTGGTTGCACACTGCAAGTGCCTCTTGCTCCTCCTCAAGCACGGAAGCTTCTCTGCTGTTGACTGCCTTTGCCTTGGGATGATTTCCCCCACCACATGCCTTGTGTCCAGCACTGGGCTGAGTCCCCACCCACTTCCCTGGGCACTCTGCTCCCTCCCCATGGTCTGAGCTGGGAGGACTCCTCTCAGTGTTGCTTTTCGTCTTCCTCCCCTTCAGATACAACGGCTGTACTGGCTACATGCCCTCCATTTGCCTCCAGCCCTACAAGAACCCTCACCATAAGCTCCAGACCATGATGAGCTGTGGGCTCAACGTCTCTACTCCGAATATCTGCTCCTCCCTGATGGCTCCCCAGTCCCAGGGTGAAGGTGCAGGACAGCGCGAGGTGCAGGCAAGCTCTTCCCTGGACCAGACGAGCCCTGTGAGAAGCAGATCAAGGTCTCTGCCCAGGGTCAGCTCCACCCCAGACCTGGACTCCGACAGCTTGTCCCTCAGCTCTGGGAGCAACAGCGAGCGGGACAGCCGGCTGAGCTGGCAGCCTGACTTGTCAAGATCTCTGCCCGAAGTGGAGCAGGTGAGGAGCTCTCCCCTGGAACACACCTTGGCCACGCACAGCACCAAGTCTCCACGCCTCACCCACAAGGACAGGAACGACTCTGGCTTTGTGGAGTCGTCCACGGCTGATTTGAGCTCCTCCTTCACCGACCCAGACTTGGCCACTTGTGTCCCCAAGGTGCCCGTGCGCCCCTCGGCCCACGAGATCCTGCAGAAGTGCAGCACAGTCACGAAGCGAGCCGTGCAGCAGGCGGCGCCCCGGCCGGCGCTCCAGGCTCTGCTCCCTCTCCCAGGCATGCACTAATGCTCCAGCAGGAGCCAGACCCTGCCCTGGGCCAGCACCGTGGCCAAGAGCCAGATGCCCTCCTCACCCATGTCCCACAGGAGCCTTGGGCAGCGTTACCGCTAGGGACCATCACTTTCCAAGGACACAATCAGATCCCAAGGGAACAGGCGTGCAGATATTGCCTCCCTGGATGCTTCATAAGTCATGGCAGCTGCAGATCTGGCAGCTCCTACCTTAGAGGTCACTTAATTCTCCCTCAGGCAGGGATTCTTCCTGCAGGGCACCCTGTGAGAATTGTAGTGTTAATCCCCATGCAGGGTGGGCTGGCAGAGGGCAGTAGCCTCCCTGGAAAGCAGAGAGGGAAACCCAGACAGATCTAGTGCCAGAGGCATCCAGGAAATCCATCCCCTGCTGGCGTGGGCAGGGATGGGAGGACGCCCATAGGTGAACATAATTTATCTGAACCTCTTCTTTTATAAATATTTTTAAAACTTTGTTTTTTGGTGTTTGTTTGGGGTGTTTTTATTTTTAAGGTTAGATTAACTTTGGTAGTGAACTGGCCACGCAATACATGAGTTGGCTGGGAATGCTGCAGGCTGTGGGAACAAAAAGACCTGTTGGCAAGGAAGCTCATCTCCAGCCATTGATCAATGCCTGTGTAAGCACAGACACAGAAGTGGGTGCAGTGCAGCTCCTTTCCCAGCGAGGTCAGGGCTCAGAGCTCCTGTGTGTGAACAGAACACTCCCCTTTCAGTGGGGGGTGACAGTTACTGAAACTTAATTGCTACAACAGAGTTAGAAAAATAGTTATAGGAAAACTTAAGCTTTTTATCAAGATCACTCCCTGTGATTGTAGTTATTCTCCCAGGTGTGTTTTTTTTAAATAAGCAATTTAACCAACATGTGGTGTTAATATTGTTCTAAATTTTATGTTTTTATTTCTAAAATAGAACACTTGTAAATATCTACAAAGACTGCTCGTGTACATGCTTCAAAAATCTGCAGGCTGGGAAATTAAACCTCTGCTTGTCTCCCCCCTGGGTTCTAAGGGTTGGTGTGGGTGCAGGTGAGAGGCCTGTCCTGGCCAAGGCTGCGTGTTGCCTGAGTAAAGAAAACTCTCAGTGACACAACAGATGGCCTCTGGGACAGACACAGCACTGCCAGCAGGGCCTCCTGACTCCATAACATCTGTAAATCCCCAGTTAAGACCAAATGCTCCTTCAGAGCCAAGTTCTGCCTCTTCTCCAGACTAAGCAGAATCACAGAATCATGAAGGTTGGAAAAGCCCTCTCAGCTCATCCAGTCCAACCCCACTGTGCCAACTGGACCATGTCCCCATGTGCCACAGCCTAACATTCTTTGAACTCCTCCAGGGATGGTGTTGGAATGTCTGGGCCCGAAAATTCAGGATGCGAAAACACAAAGGAAACCACAGCTTGGCCCCTGGAATAATCTGTTCTTCTCATGAAGCCCCACAGAGACTGAGCGCTGGACTGGTTTTAAAAATCCAAACTTAAAAATTTATTATAAAATATAGGGACAGTCCAGTTGCGAACCTGGTGGGAAAGCACTTCAGCATCTTCCCTCCAGAAAGAGCAATCGGTGGAAGGGGGGTCACAACGTCACCTCTTCCTGCGGGGCTGCATCGCTAAGCCTCATGTTCTGCCACATGAAATCAATGAACATGGAGGCCTGCAACAACCGGCTCAACCTCTGGAAATGGCGCTCTGCAAGGAGAGAGAGAATCACAGAACCGTCAAGGTTGGAAAAGACCTCTCAACTCATCCAGTCCAACCACCAGCCCAACCCCACCAGGCCTACTAAACCATGTCCTGAAGTGCCATGGCCACAAGGTTTTTTGAACCCCTCCAGGGATGGAGACTCAGCCGCTGCCCTGGGCAGCCTCTGTCAGTGCTTCACCATTCTTTTTCCTAATATCTAATCTGAACCTCCCCTGCCTCAACTTGAAGCCATTTCCTCTCATCCTATCCCTTGCCACTTGGGAGAAGAGCCCAGCACCCACCTCACCACAACCTCCTTTCTGGGAGCGGCAGAGAGCAATGAGGTCTCCCCTCAGCCACCTCCTCCAGGCTAAACAGTTCCAGGTCCCTCAGCCACTCCCACAACCCGAGGGCTCCAGATCCTTCCTCAGCTCCATTGACCTTCCCCAGACATGCTCCGGCCCTTCAAGGTCTTTCTCATACTGAGAGGCCCAGAACTGAACCCAGGATTCAAGGTGCCTCACCAGCACCAAGTCCAGGGGGATGATCCCTTCCCAGCTCCTGCTGGCCACACCATGGCTAATCCAAGCCAGGCTGCTGTTGGCCTTCTTGGCCACCTGGGCCACTGCTGACCAGCGACCCCAGGTCTAGTGTTGAGCATCACAGCAGAGAAAGCTCACCAGAACTGGGTGCAAAAAGTCTCTTCTCTTTAGAGTGAGGCAAACAGGGAACAGTCACAAGGCTCCCAGCCCATCCCTGCAACACGACTCACCTGTGTAGGGCAGCAGGGACTCCACAGCGGATTTGATGCCCACGTACTGCAGGAGGCTGTCTGGTGCTTCGTGCTTCAGGAGGATTTCAATGACAGCCTGGGCCTCGTGGCAGTTGCGAGAGTTTGTGTTCCACGTCACCAGGAACGCTAACACCGCCTCTAGGGAGGAAGGGAATTTGTCTGTGCTGGCACACAGGAGATGTCAGTTATGAACATCTTTTGTGTCCCACAGAGCAGTTCAGCTCCCGCACACTGCGTCTGAAGAGTCCGGAGGGGCAGAACTACCACAAACGGAGCCACTTCTGGAGCTGTCACAAGGACAGCCAAACCCCAGGGGTGGCGAGATCAGCCAAAGTCCCTCACACAACTTCAGAGCAGTTCCTGGTGGGAACCACAAGCAGCACCACAAGCAAGAAGTTGGCCCAGGTCCTGTTCGAGGGCAGTGGTAAATGATGAGTCCAGGGGGAGGCTTCTCCTTTAAATTGCAGTTGAGGAAACAAGCCCTTAATCTGAAAGATTTTAACACTTGAGTCACGTTGCAACAAACCTTTCTGATCCTTCCGGAGCCGAACAATGTTCTCTTCCAAGTGCTTTCTCCCATCAGTTTCCTTAAGGATGGCTGCAGAAAAGCAAAAGGAAGATCTTGATCAGTGAGTGCAGGGATAGGATGAGGGCAACAGTTTTAAGATGAAAGAGGGGAGATTGAGATGAGATCTTAGGAAGAAACATTTTCCTGTGAGGGTGGTGAGACAATGGCACAGGTTGCCCAGAGAAGCCATGGCTGCCCCATCCCTGGAGGCGTTGAAGGCCACGTTGGATGGGGCTTTGAGTGCCCTGATCCAGTGGGAGCTGTCCCTGTTCATGGCAGGGGGATGGAACTGGATGGACTTCAAAGTCTCTTCCAAGCCAAACCATTCCATGATTGCATGGTTCATTTAGGAAAAGGGGAAGTCACAAGAGAAAGGGAAAACTGAGGCTTTTGGACAATTAGAATTTGTAGCTTTTGTGTGCCTGGAAGAGATGTTTGGGAAAGCAGAGAGGACAGAAAAATGCCTTCAGAGCACAATGCAGACTCACCTTTGACCACCATCAACACCGTGTGTGGACGATCCAGGGAGATTGCCAGCCCTAAAGCTTTGAGGTATCTTTTCTCGTGAAGCAGGTTAGAAAGCTCTTGCTCTCTAGAAAACAAATCAGGATCAAGAGAGTGAGACAAATACTCGGTTGGTGGAATAAAATGCTGTACAGAAAGCTGCACATTTGGCAATGACAGCGTGCAGAGGTTTAAGGCTGAGAATACTGCATGCCAATGACAGCCTTGGCACCCTCATTGTGCACATTAATTACTCTGGCACGTTCAAGGGCTCCCTGAGCTGCTCAGCGCTCGCTGAAGCAGGAGAAAGCGAAAGCAGGTTTCCGCGGTTTGACTTTGCATAAACACAAAGCCAATCAATCTGAAAAGCTTTTGCAGGAACTGAAGATAAACTACAAAGAATAGACTACCGTGCCTGACAGCCTCTGAATAGATAAATGATGTAATACTGGATTAGACAGAGCTGGATGGCTGGAGGTGCGGATGGTTTCACTGGACACTTCACCTTTCACAGCTCATTATTGCACTGAATCACTTACTTCATGATCTGCTCCTCCTGCTTAGCTTGCGCCTCTTTCTCTTCAATTTCAGTGACATCCTATAAAAAACAGAATAGAACATTGTTAAGTCTTGCTTTAACCCAGATTAGTTTTGGTTTGGGCATCGAGTGAAGAGCAGACCAGTTTCTGAAGCAAAATCGCCAGGTCAAGGAACTCAGGTGCTGCACCCAGCAAGCTGCACCTTCCTTCCCAACCACCTCTGGAGCCCCAGCCTGGGAAGGCTGCCAAAGTCCATCCACTGTTGCCTTTACAGCGGAAACACAGTATGGCCAAACACCTCCAAAGTCCAGGATACAGGTACCTGACTGTACAGTCAGGTACTGACCCAGTTCCAGAGGGCAGAAAGTGAGGAGAGCGTGTGCCCCATCAGAACAGCGAGGACCAAGCCACTGGGCTCCTCAGCTCTTCAATTGCATTCTCACTCCTAACCCGAGCGCAAAGCCAAGACCACCCCACAGGGCACCTTCCACAGCGTGATGCAGGAGTCACTGGACGCAGACACAACCATATCGTCTTGCTTGTTAGAGTGAAGACCCCAGATTTTATCTTCGTGACCATCTAATGTTTTCACACACTCATTTGTCTTAATTGTCCAGAGTTTTAAGAGGCCATCGGAACCGCTTTTGGGAGAGACAGAAACACAAGAAGAATCACTGGATAGATCCATTCTTGCTCAGCCCCACCTCAAATAGCACATTAACGTGTCCCATTCCACTGCTTTTCAAACATGAGCAATATTAACCCAAACCATCCACAAAGCTTGAGAATCCCAAGGCAGTACTTCCCAGCGCTACCATCACCCCTTCCTGGGAAACCCTTTTACTGATGCTTCCTCAACGGTCTGGTGGTGCCTCCAGTCTGTTACATTCCAGTCTTTCTGTAAGGAAGGGCAGTTCAGGAGACAAACTCCATCCTTCCCTGTCACCAGCTGGAGAACCCACCCTTGGCAGGGATCAGTAACTGTTCAGTTGTGACTGTTTCACCCTCACCCAGAGAAAGAAGAGCAAGAGACACCCTTGGCTCTGCCTGACCAGAGCGTACGTCACTAACCCAGCAGCTAACTAGAATCCATGGTGTGACTGAAGAAGATAAATTAGCCCCTGCAGAAAGCTTGGCATGAAAACAGCATCTTACTATCAGTCTTTCCAAAACTAAATGCATTGCACAACTCTTCCCTCTTGCTGCTGATATCAGCCAAGAGATTTTGCTTCTGATTAGCTCTGGCCTCTCCCTCGGACTCCTGGTGTAGGTGCGTACCTGCTGAGCAGCTGCGCTCCTCTGCTTACAAAAATGATCTTCAGCACAGAGGCATCGTGACCTTCAAATGTCTGGAAAACAGAAAGGAAGCTCAAAAGCATTAGAGTTGTTGCCAGGCCTTTTGCAAGAGTCCTCTTTCAAGGAGTTAACACTCCCTGAGGTGTAATAGCCAAGCTCGAAAAAGCAGCCTCTGTCTTTGGGACTTTCTCCTAGTGTAGTTTGAAAGGCAATCATAGAATGATTTAGGTTGGAATGGATCTTAAAATCCATGGATCTTAAGCCCCTGCCATGGGCAGGGACACCTCCCACTGGATCAGGGTGCTCAAGCCCCATCCAACCTGGCCTTGAACACCTCCAGGGATGGGGCAGCTGCCACTTCTCTGGGCAACCTGGGTCAGGGCCTCATCATCCTCATCATGAAGAATTTCTTCCTAACGTCTAATCTAAATCTTCCCCCTTCCCATTTAAAACCACTCCCCCTCATCCTGTCACTCCATGCCCTTGTAAAAGTCCCCTCTTCAGCTTTCTTGCAGGCCCCCTTCAGGTACTGGGAGGCACAGCAATGGCTAGTCCCATATAATTTAATAAAAATAAGCTTAAACATGTTGGTCAAGGCCACACTGCAAACAGCCTGCACGGTGAGACCAGCACCCAGGTTGTCTCCCCAGATGGTCAATTCCCAGTGCAGGAGGCACCCAGCACCCACTCAGTGAGGTAACACTGCTGGGCAGGATGCGGCACAGTCAGCGACTGCCTCCTCGTGGTCTCAGTGAGACACTACTGGGCTGGAAAGATAAGAGTGAGTCTGACATTTAACTGTGCATGTTTTCACTTGATACCACTGGCTGCACCCACACACAAGGGTTGCCTGGAGCAAGGGGCAGTCCGAGTCCTTCTTACCTTCAGACAGCTGAAGTCCCGCAGACCCCAGAGCTTCAGGGTCCCATCTGCTGAAGAGGTGGCCAAGACCTGATCCACTGGGGAGAACTGCACACACCAGATTCCACGCTTATGCCCAGTGAAGACACCCAGCAAAGAGCAATCGGAACAGGACCACAGCTTGGCCAGCCGATCCTGCGAGCCCGTGGCAATCAACTTGTCATTTGGAGACACTGTCACACTGTTTATGTCCTAGGGCAAGCACACAAGCAGAGAGAGCACAAAGCAGTTTCAGTCTCTGCTTTTGCTGTCAGACAAGTAGGACACAACACAGGAGAGAGGGATTTAAGTACTAAAAGGATGTCCTAACATTAGGTGGAGTTCTACCTTGTCATGACCCCTCTCAGTCACTCTTGCGTGAAGGGTTTCTGGACTGGAGATCAAGGCTGCTTTTGCTTTGGAAGTGAGGGATTCCGGGATATTCCAGATCTTGATTGTGCAGTCCTGGCTGCTGGTTACTATAAAGTTTTCTTTCAGTCTGAAAGGAATGAAAATGCGAAGTTTAAGGAAGCAAACAGGGGCAATCCCTGCATAGGATCCACACCCATTCAGCCTCTCTCCTGGGATGTGAGACCACACTTCCATGGTTTTGAAACTGCCTTTCATTTTACTGAGGTCCCAGCAATTCAGACATGAAGCAAGAGCACTACTACCTCTCTTTGTTTACAGACAAAGGTGTGTTGCAGCTCTTGAAGAGGCAAACTGGGCTTCCAGACTGTTAGGCAGCTTGAAGAGAGGGGAAGACCTAATAAACAGACACATTGTTCCAGGAAGCACCTTCACAGATACGTTGCCTTCACTTCCCAACCCTCCTCTCCACATCACTCATCTTTATCAGGCAACTTCTCCAACTGTGGCTCTTTAAGGCAAACAGGAGTCAGATTGACAAAGAAATGCAAACTTCACAACTTATGGACAGACAGATGAGTATCCAAAAAACAAAAAATCATCCTTCCTGCAAACATGGAGTGTCATGACAAGCTGGGACCAATCGGCCTTGACTGGAGGCAGGCATCCACCCAACACCCTAAGGAGCAGCAAAGGTAAAACCTTGTCCAGTTTTTATTACCTTGAGCAAGAGACGGCTCCCACCCCATGCGCATGACCCAGTCCTTGGGCAACACAGGTCACCCTTCCATCTTTGTGCATCCGCCAGACTCGCAGGCTTTTGTCCTGTGACAGGACAGAACACAAACTTGTGGGTTTTCAACAAGAGTTGAAAAGAGTTTTCAAACCCATGCGTTCATCACATCTGTGAGCCTGACTAGTCACTTACTCTCACGCCTCAACCTTTGCCTGTCTTTGTCAGAGCGGGTGAGGGCAGACACAGCCAAGCACGGCGCGCTGCAGCCTGGGATTCCAGCCAGGAGGCTTGCTTCTAGGTGCAACAGGACAGTTGGTACCTTTTCTTCTAACAACTCTTTTGCACACAGCTCCCCATCAGTCTCACACTAACAACATCTCTGAACTCTAATGTCTCATTCTCCAAACGTCTTGCTCTGACATCTCCTTTCAGGCTAATAGAATAAAATCAATCATGTTTCCTCAAGGACAAGGTTAAAACGAGACAGTGGAAGGATCCTGCATCTGAGGGATGTGTCAGATAGGAATATTAGCTGAACAAAGTCCCTTTCTGGATCACCAAAAAAGGAATGACAGCTCTGCGCATGAAGACCGCTAGCAATGAAGAGTTTCATTAAATGAAGAACCCTAACGCACCTTAGCGCAGCTGACGAACATCAGGCCTTTTCTGAAGACATCCAAACACAGAATTGTTTCTAAACAGAAGAAAAAACAGCTGGATGCAATGTAATACTGAAAAATCAACAACAGAAATGCGTGCATTAGTGAGTCCTCACTGCATGGGAGACAGGTTTGGGACACTCGGGACACAACGCATCCACACTCGCTATGGAGTGAACGATGGCTTAGGGCATCAGCGTGAGGCTGGGACTTGCAGCCACAAAACTGCACTTGGAGCTTGCACCCACACACCCACATCTAAACTGATCTCACTGCTACTGAAAGGGACTGAACTGACCTGGAAAAAGAAACCTGGTGTTCGCTAAACCAGGATAGCATAATATATCTATAATATATACAATTCTGTTCCACAGAGAACTTAAGGACTCCCATCTCCATATAAGGGTTGTGAGAACCTGGAAAAAGAGACTCTTGCACATCTCACCCATATGGAAGCTGACGCCACCCACCTGTGTGTCCGTAGAGGATCTGGCAGTGTGAGGTGGCCAGTTCAAACACCTTCAGCTGAGGGCTGTTGGTAGCCACAACGATGTGAGAATCACCAGGCCCAAGGAACTTCACATCCAGAACCTCATCGTTGTAACCCGCAAGCTGAGGATGGCAGAACAGCAACAGTTTAAGAGGGAGAAGCCAGCTGCTTAGAGAAGTACTGAATGGCACCATGCTCGGCGAGGCCGTGTTGCTGATTCCTTTCTTTCAATACTTCGTGTAAAATCGTATTAGAGAGAAGCTGGAGGGATTTCTGGCTAAGCCTGTTCTGCTTTCCTTTCCCTATGTTTGTATCTGTGCAAGGTTCCTCCATATGACCCCAGCACCCCAGTTCGAGAACAGGTGGGAGAGGAGTGCACCCCTGGACAACGCTTTCACCCAAAGCAGAGCAGATTCTTGAGTATGGTTAAAGGCAGAGGGAGGCTGAGGGGTGTTACCTGCTTCCTAAGCTGAAGAGTTTGCGCGTCATATAAAACGATGTTGTGTTCCACAGAGACCGTGACGATCTCGTTTCTCTCTGGCACGAGCATGCACTGGGTGAGGCTGCGCTCGCTGGCCTCCTCCTTCGACTCAAAGGGCACAGGCTGGGTGTACACGCAGGCAGCCGTGGCAACGTCCCAGACTTTCAAGACGCCTAACAAAAACGATGATACAAATCATCTGTAAGAGCCACTGTTTTAGACCAGGATTGTCCAACGAATCCAAACCACCCCCTGGTCTTGTCCATAGCAAACACGTCACAGCTTTACAGCAGGACAGCAAAGAAATCATAGAATCGTGGCTTGGAAGGGACCTTAAAAATCACCCAGTTCCAACCCCCTGCCATGGGCAAGGACACCTCCCACCAGACCAGGGAGCTCAAGACCCCATCCAACCTGGCCTTGAACACCTCCAGGGATGGGGCAGCCACAGCTTCCCTGGGCATCCTGTGTCAGTGCCTCCCCACCCTCACTGTGAAGAATTTCTTCCTGAAGTCTAATCGAAATCTTCCTCCTTCCAATTTAAAGCTGTTCCACCTCGTCCTACCACCACAAGCCCAAATCCTTCCTTGGCTTCCAGACCCGGCAGCAGCATGCCAGGACACCCACCTTTGCTGCCAGCCGTGACAAAGTGCAGCCCTTGTTTCTTCACACCCAGTTGAGAGAAATCTCCCTTTTCTGGTAACAGGACGGCAGCTTCCACGCTCTGCAGGAGAGACGGCCGAAGGCCAGCTGAGCGCCAGGGAACCGAGTGCCAGCCCAGCAGCCAGTGCCCATGGGCAGAGCCCACACTCTGCTGCTCCACACTGCACTGACACCAAGGACAGGCAGGCGGGTACAGCATGGGAACTGATTCTTCCATGACTGCCTGCCCTTCCTTCTCCAGCACTAGGGTAGTGGAGGCATATATATCCGCAAACTACCCCGACACGACCGGGGGCAAGGAGGGAAGGAAAATAAACAGCTCTAGGCATAGAGCTTTAAGGCCTCTGGAAAGTGCAAGAGAGAGAAACTCAGTTTCAAAATATACAGGAATGTAAAAAGAGAGAGGCACCACGCAAACTGCGACCTAGGAATTAACAAAGAATCTCACAGGAATGAACAAAATGCAATTTCACCTCGTAGACAGGGATGGTTCGCTTGCTTTCTCTGGTTTTCAGGTCCCACACCATGCAGATTTTATCACGGCCAGAACTGCAATTTAAAAGAGCAGTCTTAGTGCTAAATCCATTCAACTCAAGCTCTGAGTGCAAATCTGAGATTGTGGGAGTTTGACACCATCTCTGAAGAGGCCCACGTGAGAGAAGGCACAGCCTTCCATGGGGCAGCACCACACATCACTAGAAACACGGGTTACGCAGTTTATACACCCTCAGTTACTCGTTTGTATGGTAAGCAGAGACTGAACACTTGTAATATCCTTCTCTGCACAGAACATTCCCAGGCCCTACAGAGCCACCCAGCCCTGAAGTCTCTGCAAGGTTTTACCTAAGGAGTGTATTTCCATCTGCAAATGCCAGCGAGGTGACAGCGCTGAAGTGGCCGTCCAGCATAGCAATGCACTTGCTGGAATTCAGATCCCAGATGCGAATTTTGTAATCGATTGAGGAGGAGAAGAGTTGCAGGCGGGAGATATCAGGGTGGAACTCAACAAGGCTAGGCAGAAGGACAGGCACTTGAACAGGACAGCAATGAACTATCTGGCATTAGCACAACATTTAAATAACACGCATCCTAAACAAAATATTCCACAGATCAGCACATATGAATTTACAAGATGATTTGCTCTGCAGGACTCCATTCCTCTGCCACCCACCAAGAAAATTCACGACTGATACTGCCAGTCTTTCCATGTTCTTCAAGTATGCCAGCTGGCAGGCACAGTTATGCCATTTATATCCCCACAGCTTCTTCATCAAACTCCTTCCTCTACAGGCTAAAGTAGGCCATAGCCCTGCTCTTTCACCAGGCACCTCAAGAATCAGGAAACAGAAAAGCCCAGGTCCTGCTCAGAACAGGCCCTTCCATTCCATTAACCAAACCCATTTCATATCAACCCCAGCACCTGAACCTCACGCTGACACCAGCGACCGATAAAAATGACTTGTCCTTACTGTACGACTCCTGAAGATCCTTTCAGGTTGTGCGTGCAGTACTGTTTGATCATATCCCAGATCTTAATGGTGCTGTCACAACCACCTGAGGAAATAAGAGTATGTAAGAATAAACAACAGAGGAGAGAAACACAGGAGGCCCAGCACATCAGCAACTGTAAAACTTCATGGGTCACAAAGGCAGCAGAGTGAAAAATGAATCCAACAACAACCACCTGCGCCCAGAGAGCTCACAGAGCATCTGATACTTTCAGGAAGCTGGGCAAAACCTAACTGCTCACTAACAATAAACCTGATATACTGCTGAGTTACAGGTCACACCTGCCCTCCACCTGCTCCAAGAGCCCCAGTTCCACACCAGGATAATTGTATCACAGCCTCACAGATGCCTGCTGTTTATCAGCACTTTACTAAGCATATTTTAGACAGAATGGTGACAAGTTCCCTTTCCACCTGTCAAGACCCCACTTCTATTTATGCACAACCTCTCCCAACTGTCTGTGTTCAGGCGATCGCCACCACAGGCTCTGTCCAGCCGAGCCAAACCATTCAGGGGCAGAAAAGCTGCTCAGTGCCATCGCCACCATGTGACGGTGACACAGGGCCGTACCTGTGGCCAACAACGTTGATGTGGAGTCGAAGGCCATAGTAGCGACCGGTGCGACGTGCAAGGCTTTCCATGTCCGGACACACTTGTCCTCTCGCCAGTTCCACTGCTTCAGCAGTAGGGCTCGGCTCCCTGTCACGAGGATCTGTGTACAAGTAGGGCAAAGGAAAGCACTGTTAACCGCTCATCAGATTGCCATTTCCACACACAAAGCACAGGAACACCAGCTGCCACAACACTCCTGAAGCTCTGTCTGACTTGTACCAAGAAGGGGAGACAGACAAAAGTGCCTGAAAAGACTCCACAGAGACCTGTGAAACTGCACAGTGCTTCTAGGCCAAACGGCCTTCAGCATTCACTAGTTCTGTCAGGGCAGCACAGAAAGCCACAAAGCTGGCACATACCTCATCGTCAGGGCTCAGAACAAAGGAAGTGATGTCCTCTTCTTCATCCTGTAAACATGAGAGGCAAAATCCACAGTTAAACCTCCGTGGAGTGGCATCCTTTTGGAGCTCTCTTGCCTGCATGCTGCTGCCAGCACTGAGTGCACCCAGCAGATCCCAGACAACACAAACATACAACCACAGAATGGTTTGGGTTGGAAGGGACCTTAAAGACCATCCAGCTCCAAGCCTCCAGCATCTCCCGATGCTTACTGCTGTTGCCTCCTCCTGCCGCTTCTCACTCCCAGCAGCTTTAGACAACAGCCAGCGACAAACCACCCTGGGACACCCTCCACCTGCTCACCTGCTGGAGGCTGTGCAGGGCTCCTGTTTCCACATCGATAACGTTCAGTTTGGTCCCACAGGGGCAAAACATGAACTTCCCATCCCGGTTTATCTGAAGAAGAGGGAACAGAAACCAGGAACGTCGTACAACAGGGAGAAGTGGTGTTCCCAGCCCTTCCTGGCTGTCCCCGTACCTGAACTCGCCCTCCTTTGTAGAACGGCTCGATTTTCCTCGACACAGCGTAGCTGGAAGGGAAAGAGGGGCGCAGTTAAAAGGGAACAAAGCCTGCCTGCGGAGTCCCGACGGGCAGGGCCCCGGAAAGGGTCGTCCCCCACCTCAGCCTCAGCCGCACAGTCCGGTCCCACCACCCCCCGCCCCGGCTCTATAGCCCAGCCCCGCCACCACCACTTACTTGCTCTTGAAGCGCACGGGGCTGGCAGCGCCAGCCTCCATGGCTGGTCCCACCGCGTGCCTCCCACTTCCGGCGCCTCTACCGGCAGTACTTCCGGCGTACGCCAATGACGCAGCGTGTCCGCCATATTAATTGTGGCCAGGCCCTCACTCGGTCCACGATGGGGGGGGAAACGCGGGGCGGGGCGGGGCGGGGCGGGGTAGGGCCCCCCCCCCCGAACCCTTCCCTCCTTCGCCAGGGACCGCCTTCCCAGCCCCCCGCGCAGGAGAAAGGGGATTTGGGGGTAATAAGAATGACAGAGACTTGAACGCTTTAATGAAATAATCTTTTATTGCCTCTAAAAATCTATAACCAAATCCTTCCAAAGCATTCCAATTGTGCATCTGCTACCACGACTGCTGAAAAAAATCAAACTCATAAAACTGCAAAAAAGGAGCCACTTTTCCCAACTTGTTACAGAAAAAAAAAAGAAGCCACTTCATTAAATGTACCGTCTTTTTTGCAAAATCTAACCTTGAATGGGTGCCATGGGGTACATTTAAGATCAGAAATAGCCTGGTAAACAGGGAGAACCAAACAAGGCTGTGAAAACTGAGAAATATAAGGACTAATGATTTAATACCAGCAAGAAATCAGCCTAAGTTCCTCTGAGGAGAATGGTGAAAGAGCCACTAGAGACTACATGAAGACTGTAGGACAATTCGTTTAGGATTTCAGGGTGCACACATAGCAAAAGATCACACTAGTACGATTAGTTATGAATATGCATGAACTTTCCGGGAATGCTATGAATATTCATATCTCGGTAGTGAATAAAATTGTG
>JAUMJL010001085.1:0-23476 GCA_033558185.1 Dromococcyx pavoninus | reverse complement strand
GATGGAGCATACTGGGATGTACTGGGGTGTACTGGGATGAGGCATAGTTGAATGTACTGGGATGTGCTGGATGGAGCATACTGGGATGTACTGGGATAGGGCATACTGGGATGTACTGGGGTGTACTGTGATGAGGCACGGTGGAATGTACTGGATGGAGCATACTGGGATGTACTGGGACAGGGCATACTGGGATGTACTAGGGTGTACTGTGATGAGGCGCAGTGGAATGTACTGGGATGTACTGAGGTGGGGCATACTGGGATATACTGGGATGAAACATACTGAGATATAGTGGGATGGGGCATACTGGGATATACCGGGATGTACTGGGATGCTATGGAGTGTACTGGGATGTACTGGAGCATGCTGGGATGGGGCATACCGAGATGTACTGGAATGGAGCATACTGGGGTGTACTGTAGTGTACTGAGGTGGGATGGGATGGGATGGGATGGGATGGGATGGGATGGGATGGGGCATACTGGAGTGTACTGGGATGTGCTAGCATGTACTGGGGTGGGATGGGCGGTGCTAAGGTGTGATGGGGCATACTGGGGCAGGATGGGGTCAGACAAGGTGTACTGTGATGTTCTGGAATAGGGTGGGATGTACTGAAGCATACTGGGGTGGGGCGTACTGGGATGGAGTGTACTGGGGTGGGATGGGGTGTACTGCGGTGGTGCATACTGGGGTGTACTGGGATGCACTGGGCTGTACTGGGCTCACAGCAGAGCCTCAGCGGGGGTTCCCAGGAGTGAATCCTCCCGGGGGTTCCCCCAGCAGCCCCACCGCCACCCCCCCACCCCCCCGCAGCTCCTTCTGCTCCTCCCCCACCCCCGCTCCCTCCAGGTTGTGACGTCATCCTGGCTCAGGTCCACTGTGAGACGTCACCGAGGGGTGGGACCAATGTGTGACGTCATCACGTGGCATGGGGGAAGCCGCGGTGTCACTGCTGGCCTGAGGTCAGCGGGTCCCTGGTGTCACCGCAGGGTCCCCGACTGCGCCCCATGAGGGCCCCATGCCCCCAGTTCCCAGTGACCCCAAAACCCAGTGACCCCAATTCCCAGTGCCAGGGGCGTCAGAATGGGGCTGGGGGCGTGGGGACGTGGGGACGTGGGGACACGGGGACACAGGGACAGAGGGACAATGGGACACGGGGGACAATGGTATACAGGGACAGAGGGACAATGGGACACTGGGACAGGGGGACAGAGGGACAGGGGGAAAATGAAACACAGGGGGACACAGGACAGGGGGACACGGGGACAATGGGACAATGGGACACGGGGACAGGGGTCAGGGGGACTGGGGGACACAGGGAGAGAACAGGTGGACAATGGAACAGGGGATGGGGAACAATGGGACAGTGAACAGAGGACAATGGGACAGAGGGACAATGGGACAGGGAGAATGGGATACAGGGAAAGGGGGACAGGGGGACACAGGAACTGAGGGACAATGGGACACAGGGACAGGGGGACGGTAGACACAGGGACTGGGGGACACAGGGACAATGTGACAGGGGGATACAGGGATGGGGAACACAGGAACAAGGGGACACTGGGACACGGGGACGGGGACACAGGGACTGGGGGACAATGGGACAATGGGATACAGGAACAGTGGGACACTCAGACAGGGGGACACAGGGACAGGGGGACATGTGGACAATGGGACATGGGGACAGGGGGACACAGGGATACAGGGATACAGGGACTCAGCACCTGGCACAAGGACATGGGAACAAAGGGACACAGGAACATGGTGACATGGGAACAAAGGGACACGGGACATGGGGACAGAGGGACACATGAACAGAGGGACACATGGATACCAGGACATGGGAACACATGGACATGGGCACGGTGACAAGGGAACAAAAGGATATGGGGATACGGGGACACAAGGACATGGGAGTGCAGAGACATGGAGTCAGAGGGACAGGAGGACAAAGCGACATTGGGACAGAGGGGCACAGGGACGCAGGGACAAAGGGACATGGGGGACTCTGTGCCCGGTGCAGCCATGGCACTGCAGGCACACGAGGCTGGGCCGCGCTCGGTGCCACGTGCCGGATCCATGGCCGCACTGTGCCAGGCGCTGGCAGCTGCCACAGGGACCTGTCCCACTGTGCCCGCTGTGCCCACAGCCGGGGACCCGCGGGCTGGGGTGCGGGGTGGGACCAGCGGCTGCGGGGGGGGGGGGGTGAGGGGTGGGGGATGGCTGTGCAAGGAGCTGGGCACCGTGCGAGAGTGCCCGTGCGAGGGTCCCAGTGCTGTGGGGCTCCGTGGCATTGCTGGGTGGCAGTGCCAGGGGGTGTTGGTGCAGAGGGGGCACCGTGGTGGGTGGGGAACGGGGTACGGGGGAGGGGGTGCGGCCGTGCGAGAGCGTGACCGTGCCAGGAGCTGGGGGTCCCGGTGGTGCGTGGATCCGTGCCTGTGCTGGGGGTGTTGGTGCAGAAACGAGGACCACGGTGGGTGGGGAGCAGGGTGCAAGGAGCCGGGCGCTCCGTGGCTGTGCCGGGTCTGTCAGTAGAGAGGGGGGAGCACAGTGGGCACGAAGCGAGGGGTGAGGGGTGGCCGTGCAAGGAGCCGGGGGCCGTGCGAGATGCCCGTGCGAGAGTCCCGGTGCCGCGTGGATCTGTGGCTGTGCCGGGGGTTTTGGTGTGGAACTGGGACTGTGGTGGGTGGGCAGTGGGGTGTGAGGGGCGGCTGCAGCCGTGCGAGGGGCTGGGGGCTGTGTGAGGGTGGCCCTGCGAGGGTCCTGGTGCAGCGTGGATCCGTGCTGGGGTGTTGAGGTGGAGGGGGGGCCATGGAGAGGGGTGCGAGGGGGGGCTGTGGACGTGCAAGGACCTGGGAGCCGTGTGAGGGTCCCGGTGATGCATCGCTCCGTGGCTGTGCTGGGGCTGTCAGAGCCGGGGCTGTCAGAGCCGGGGGTGTCGGTGCTGGGGGTGTCGGTGCAGGAGGTTTCGGTGCGGGGGTATCGGTGCTGGGGGTGTCGGTGCAGAGGGTGTTGGTGTTGGGGGTCTCAGCGTGGAGGGGGGACCATGGCAGGCGGTGAATGGGGTGTGAGGGGAGGCTGTGCCCGTGCGAGGGTCCCGGTGACGCGTGGTTCCGTGGCCGTGCCGGGGCTGTGGATGCCGGGAGGGGGGGCCCCACGGCAGCCGCCGCCACGGCCGCGCTGGCCGCCTGCAGCCCTGGCCCCCTGCCCGGCCTCTCGGCTCCCCCGTCCCGCCGCGGCCTAACGAGGAGCAGATGTTGACGCGGGGGCCGCGGTGCCCGGCGCGGGGGCTGCGGGGGCTGCGGGTCGGGGGGCGCAGGAAGCGGGGGGCCCCGGGGAGCCCGAGTCGGGCAGCGTCGGGCGGCCCTGGCGCGAGGGGCTGGCGGGGGCGCGGCGAGGGGAGGGCAGAGGCGGCCGGGGGGAGCCGAGCCGGGACAGACGGACAGACGCAGCGGGACAGCGGGACGGGACGCGGTCCTGAGCTGGGACGTGGGCGCCGAGCCACGGCGAGCCGAGCCGAGCCGAACCGGAGCAAAGCGAAGTGGATGAAACCGAACCAAATGGAACCGAATTGAACCAAACGGAATCGAATCTTATCAAAACGAACCAAACTGGGCAAAACTGAACCGAATTGAACCAAACAACTGAGTGGAACTAAACCGAACCAAACCAAACCGAACAACTGAATGGTACTGAATGGAACAAAACCAAAGCAAAGCAAAGCAGTCTGAACCAAACAACAGAACTGAACTGATCCGAGCTGAACCAAAGAACCCAACAGAACCAAAGTGAACCAAACCAAAGCCAACAACTTAACGGAACCAACCCAAACTGAACCAAAGAACCAAACAGAACCAAACCAATCCAAACTGAACAAAACAACCAAAGTGAACCGAACCAAACTGAAGCGAACCGAAGAGCTTAACGGAACCAAACTGAACCGAGCCAAACTGAGCTGAACCAAACAAGTTCGAACCAAACGAAACAGAACAGAACCAAGTGGAACCAAACGCAGCCCCGCTGACCGCCCCGTGCGCGGGCGCCCGCCCGCCATGGCTCCCTGGCTCTGGCCGTGCCTCCTGGCCGCCCAAGCCCTGGCCGCCAACTTCCCCCCTCGCTACAGTCTCTACACCGGGGGGGCCGCCCCGCTCGGTACCGGCCAAGCCGCGGCCTCACACGGCCCCACGGCGACCCATGGCGCTGCCCGCCGCAGCAGGTAGGAGGCAGCGGGGTGGTGGTGGGGGAGTGGACGTCGTGGGGTGCAGCCATCGCGGGGCCACCAGCACCGGCCGGACGCACCGGCACGTGGCACGTGGCACGGCCAGCGCGGCGAGGGGCGTGGGGACCGCGGGCAGCGTGGGCGTGTGTGGAGGGGACAGGATGGGACACGTGGGGCAGAGCAGCCGCAGGGCTGGGGTCCTGGCTCCCAGCAGGATTGGAGCTGCTGCGCGTGCCGCGGATGCCGAGGCTCAGCATCCCCACACCCGTGTTGTGCACCCGGGCTGCTGTGGGGCAGCTGCAATGGGGCAGCTGAGGGGATGCATTGGGGCAGCTGCAATGGGGTTGCAATGGGGCAGCTATGGGGGTGCAATGGGCCAGTTGCAGGGCTGTATTGGGGCAGGTGCAATGTGGCAGCTGTGGGGTGGCTGTGGGGCTGCTGTGAGGCTGCAGTGAGGCTGCAATGAGGCTGCTATGGGGCAGCTGTGGGGCTGCAATGGGACAGCTGCAGTAGGGCAGATGTGGGGTGGCTGTGGGACTGCAAAGGGGAAGTTGCAAGGGGGCAGCACGTCCATGTGGGTTGGGGATTTTGGGGGGCGCGGGGCTGGGGGCCCCACACCGCGTTGGGGTGCAGCCACATCAACGAGGCCGGGTGGGGTGGAGCCGAGCCCTGCCCCATGGCTGCCCCTGCCCCACTGCTGGCCCCACGGTGGCCCCGGAGCAGCCCTGTGGCAGCCCCATTGCTCATGGCTGGGGTGGACAAGAACCCATCCCCATGGCAGGGATGATGCAGCAAGGTCCCCCCACGGATCGGGGGGGTGCAGGGACCCCTCCCCATGGCTGGTGGGCAGTGGGATCTCCCCACAGGATGGGTGGGACAGGGCCCCATCCTCTTGGCTGGGGAGCACAAGGATCCCTCCCCATGGCTGGGGGGCAGTGGGGTCTCCCTATGGATCATGGAGCACAGGGACCCCTTCCCATGGCTGAGGAGGGTCTTTGGGGTGAGCAGTGGGGTCCCACCATGGATCAGGGGCAAAGAGACCACTCGCCATGGACTGGGGGGGGGTAGGGACTCACCCCAAGACTGGGAAGAGGGGGCTGGAGGAGCACAGGGACTCCTCCTCATGTCCTGAGGGGGGAGCACCGGCCCCTCTCTGTGCTCGGTGCGGGGGGGTCCTATCCTTTCAGGGGTCCCTCATCCCACCCCGTCGATGCGCCCCCCCCACCCCTGCCAGTCCCGAGCGGTGGGACCCCGGGGCAGCCCGGGGGAGGGGTCCCAGGGTCCCAGAGATGTGGGGCTGGGGGGCACGGGGCAGGGGGAAGGGGTGAGGGCGATGGGATAGGGGGGAATGTGTTGGGGGTTGGGATAGGAATGGGGGGAATGAGTGGAATAAAGAGGGAAGGGGAGAGAAAGGATGGTATGGGGGGGATGGGATGGGATGAGATGGGATGGGGGATGGGAGGGCAGGGGGGGTGCGGGGGGGCAGGAATTCCCGGCGGCCCCAAGGGAGGAGCTGGAATCTGGCCGGGCTGCCGGGAACCGCCGGGGGCCCCCGCGGGGCTGGGGGGGCTGGGGGCCAGGCTGGGGTCCCATAGCCTGTGGGGCTCGGCTGGGGTCCCACTGCGTGGGTAAAGGGTCCCATAAACTGTGGGACGGGCCTAGCGTCTCACATCGTGGGTCTGGGGTCCCACACCAGGGAGAAGGGTCCTGCGCCATGGGGCAGGGGTCCCTTGCTGTGGGTCTGGGATCCCTGCAGCCTGTGGGGTTGGGGTCCCACGCCATAGGGGTGGGATCCTACACCATGGGGCTGGGGTCCTGTGCTATGGGAAAGGGGTCCTGACCCATGGGGCTGAGGTATCTACAGCCTGTGGGGTTGGCATCCCACGCCATGGGGCTGGGGGTCCTACACTGTGGGACTGGGGTCCTGCACTGGGGCAGGGGTCCCATAGCCTGTGGGGCGGGGCTGGGGTCCTGAGGTATGGGGCTGGGGTCCTCAGCAAAGCCCCCGGCCATGTGGCAGAGCCGGGCTGAAAACGCCTCGGGGTGGGGCAGGATCTGGCCCGGTGACCCCCCCCTATGCTGGGCTGCGACCACTGGTACTGGGGGGTTGAGGGGCGGGGGGGGTGGTGGTGGAGGGGCGATGCGTGTGTGTGCCAGGGGTCCCGGTTTATGCAGGGGGGTAGCAATGCCCTATCTGCCAGGGGTCCCAGGTGGTGCCGGAGGGGCTGGGGTGGGTGGGGAATCCCCAGTGCATGCCAGGGGGGTGCCTGGTGTGTACTGGGGGTCCCAGTTCATGCCAGGACGATCCAGGGGCTGGGAGGGGAGGGATTTGGGGGGGACAACTATATCCGCTGTGTGCCGGGGCTTCTGGAGTATGTCAGGGACCCCAGTGTGTGCTGGGGGTGTCTAGGGAGGGGGTGATGCCCGGGTCCTGTCAGGGCTCCCGTGAGTACCGGAGGATGCCTGGTGGGTGCCGGGGGTCCCGGTTCATGCTGAGGGTCCCAGGTCATGCTGGGGACGCCTGTGTGGGGGGTGATGCTTGGTTTGTGTCGGGGTCCTGGTTGATGTGGGGGGTGATGCCCGGTGGGTGCCAGGGGTCCCAGGTTGTGCTGGGGGTGCCGGGGTTGGGGGTGATGTCTGGGTCATGCCGGGGGTCTCGGGTGGTGCCAGGGGTCCTGGCTTGTGCTGCCCCCCTCCTGCAGGAACTGGTGCCCGCACGTGGTGATGCGCAGCGTGAGCTGTGTGGTGGAGGACGGCGTCGAGAGCTTTGTGAAGCCGGATTTGCAGCCGTGCCCGTGGGGGCAGCTCCAGTGCCCACGAGTCCTGGCGTGAGTCGGGGGCGGTCCGGGGGTACGCGGGGGGTTCAGCTTCACGGGCATGACTGTGGTGTCACCACCACTCGGGTTTGTTTTGTGCAAGAGCTTGGCAGCCTCATGCGGCGCCGGGGGGGAGATGATGCCTAACCCCCTGCCAGGCACATGGTGGGACCCCCACCCCAATCCCAGTGTGGGGCGCCAGGCTGGCACCTCGGGGTGGTGTCAATGGCATAGGATGATGCCAGGGCATGGGGCAATGGGCGCGACCTGGGGTGATGGTGGTGGCACAGGGTGGTGAGGGTGGCACTGGGTGATGCCAGGACTCAGGGTGATGCAGGTGGAACAGGTGATGCTGGCACTGGGTGGGGGGGTCCAGGCAGGGCAACCCCTGTGCACCAGAGCCAACCCATAACCACAGTTCGGTTCCACCACTCCAAGCCCTGCCCGATGCCCCCGCACCCACTGTGCCAGCGGTGCTCGCCGGGCCCAGGGGTGCGGTGGGCAGTGTGGGGCAGGCGGAGGGCGGTGCCCCCCTTGCCCCTCCCCGCTGCGGCAGCCTCCCCTCGCCCACAGGTACCGCACCTTCCTGCGCCCGCGCTACAAGGTGTCGCAGCGCACGGTGTCGGAGCTGGCCTGGCGCTGCTGCCAGGGCTTCTCGGGGCCTGACTGCGCTGAGGGCCCCGCGCCCGCGGCCACCCTCCCCACTGGCCGCCCCACACTCTCTGGCTTCGGCAACACCCTCCGCGGCCTAGGGGGCGAAGGTAATGCCAGGGCGGGGGGAGTGTGTGGGGTGGTGGCACGGCCACCATGGTGATGGTGGTGGCGATGGTGGTGATGGTGGCGGTGGAGATGGCCATGATAATGATGGTGGTGATGGTAGCGATGGTGGTGGCAATGGTGGTGACAGCTATGGTGATGATGGTGGTGATTGTGGCAGTGGTGACAATGATTAAGGTGATGATGGTGGCGATGGCAAGGGATGGTGGCAATGGTGGCAATGGTGATAACAGTGGAGGTGTGGTGTGGCCACAGGCAGCGGGGATGCGGAGAAGGTGCGGCGGCTGGAGGAGCAGGTGCGGCGGCTGAGCGAGGCACTGGAGGAGCTGCGTGCGGGGCAGGATCTGTTGCGGGAGCAGCTGCCACGCCGAGTGCCGGACAGCGGCGTCGAGGACGATCGGGTGGGCGACGCGGCGGCCGCACCTGCGGAGCTGCAGGAGGTGCTGAGCCACGTCCAGCGGCGCCTGGAGGAGCTGGAAAGTCGCCTGCGGCCCCAGGAGATCCCAGCGGGGGCGATGGAGCTGCATGAGCTGCAGGAGGCGTGCGCAGCGTGCGCGGTGGGCACCGAGGGGCTGCGGAAGCAGGCGGCCGAGGACCGCGAGCGCATGCGGGCACTGGAGAAGCTGGTGGGCTCCGTGGACCAGCGCAACCGCGAGGCGGTGGAGACGGTGCAGCGGCACCTCAGCAGCCTCAGCAGTCGCCTGGCGCCTGCGCCGCCGCCCCAGGACGCGTTGCAGCGGCGTGTGGCCGAGCTGGAGCGGCGCATGGCCGCGCTGCCCGTCGCAGTGCCCTCGGGGCAGGGGCCGGTGCTGGCACGGCGGCTGGCAGAGCTGGAGGGGCGACTCAATGCCTCGCGGGCCGGCCCGTGGGCGCCCGAGCCCGAGTGGCGGCCGAGTGCGCTGCCGGGACGCGTGGCCAACCTGAGCCGGGTGGTGGAGGGGCTGGCGGCCAGCGGTGCCCAGCGTGGCGCCCGTCTGGCTGAGCTGGAGGGGCTGCTGGCCCGCTGTGGCCACCGCTGCCTCCCTGGCACCCCTGATCCAGCGCCCGACAACGCGCGGCTCGAGACGCAGCTCCGGCAGCTGCAGCGGCGGCTGGAGGCGGCCGAGGGGCAGCTGGGAGCGCTGGGCGGCAGCGGGGCCATGCTGGCCGGGGAGCTGGGGGCAGTGCGGGACCGGTTGGGCGAGCAGGATGAGGTGCTGGCAGGGCTGGCCGCGCGGATCGCGGCCGGGGCGGCGCTGTCACAGGAGCTGGCGCAGCTCCGCAACCGGACAGGGCGGCTGGAGGCCGGGCTTGGGGGTCCCGACAGCCCCCCGTGCCCCCAGCCCTGCACCTTGCTCGCGCCGCAAGAGCTGCAGCGGCTGCGGGAGGAGGTGGGCGCATGCACGGCTGCGTGCCGCGTGCCGCAGCCTCGTCCCACTGCGCCAGGCCTGCGGCCGCAGCCTCGTTCCACCGTGTCAGAGCTGCAGCCGGAGCTGCAAACTGGTCCCAGCACGCCAGAGCTGCAACCAGAGCTGCAAACTGGTGCCACCACACCAGAGCTGGAGCCAGAGCCGCCGCTGGAGGGGTTTGGTGTGTTCGGGGGCCCCTCGGCCCGGGAGCTGCGGGCGCTGCAGGGCGAGCTGGCGTTGGCGCTGGTGTCGCTGGGCACGCTTAACGCCACCGTGCAGGGGCTGCAGGATGAGCTGGACCAGCAGGACGCACGGCAGCGGGACCTGGGCGCCATCACCGACCGCATCGTGGCCGAGCTGGACCAGGCGGCAGCAGCAGCGGCCGCGCGGCAGGCGGAAAGCGAGGAGCGTCTGGAGGGGCTGGTGCGGGAGCTGGCGCGGGCGGGGGGCTGCGCGGCGCCTCTCGAGCCCCGGCTGGCCAAGCTGGAGGGCGTCTGCGAGCGACTGGACGAGGTGGCAGCCGCCGTGCGGGACGTGCGGCAGGGCCTGGGCCGGCACGTGGCCGCACTCTGGGCGGCCGCACGGGACCTCAACGGCACCGCGCAGACCCACGGGGCGCTGCTCGAGAAGGCGCTGCAGGCGCAGCCCCGCCTTGGCGCCATCAACGCCAGCCTGGAACTGCTGCGCGGGGACGTGCGGCGCCTCGGGCAGAGTGGCGGTGCGTGGGGACGAGGGACACGGGGATGGGAATGAGGGGACATGGGGATGGGGTCTTGGGGACGTGATGTGTCTCGGCCACCGCGGCAGTGTGTGGGGCATGTGGGGCATGGGGATGGACAGGGGGACATGGGGACGGACATGGGGGCTCGAGGCATGGGATTGAGGGGGTGTGGGGATGTGGTGCTGGAGCCGTGGGATTGTGGGGTGGAGGGATGTGGGGCAGTGTGGGCTCACTATGGGGCATGAGGGGTTCCTGCCATGGGGCTGTGGGGTGAAGGCCCAGGCTGTGGGGCTGAAGTGACTCTGGCACCCCTCTACCCCCAGGCCCCCCTGGCCCCCCAGGCCCGTCTGGCCCCCCAGGTGAGCAGGGCCCTCCCGGCCCCTCAGGACCACCCGGCAAGGACGGAGAACGTGGCCCCACGGGCCCCCCCGGTAAGGAGTCCCCCCCTGACCCACCCCCTTGTCATGGGGCAGCACTGGGTGGGCAGCACCCTGGATCTGGGGGTCCCATCCGGCTCAGCTGCAGCTCCCCACTCTCCTTTCCTCCTAGGGCTGCCCGGAGAGAAAGGTAGGCTGGTGGGGGTGGGGGTTTGGGGGGGGCTGGAGGTGGAGGGGCTTGGAGGGGTGAGGGGATTGGGATTTGAGGGTTGGGGCTGGGGGGGACCTGGGGGCGGACAGGGGACTGGGGAGGGCTGGGAGGACTTGGTGGGGACAGGGGGGCTGCAGAGGCCTGGGGGGTTGGGGGCTGCAGGGACTTGGGGGGGGCAGGGGAGCTGGGATTATTGGCGACTGGGGGGCTTGGGAGGGCGTGGGGACCTGGGGGATTCTGGGGAGCTTGAGGGGCACTGGGGGTCACGGAGGGATCAGGGGGCTGGGGGTGTTGGAGGTGGGGGGGCTTGGGGGACCTGGGGGACTGTGGGGTTTGGAGGGAGGGGTGGGGGTTTTGGGGGGGTCATGGAGGTTATGGAGGGCTGGGGAGCTTGGGGGGCTTTGGGGGCAGGGAGGGGGCTGAGGGTTGTTGAAGGGGCATGGGGTGGGGGGGGACTTGAAGGGGGTCTGGTGGGCATGGGGAGCTGGGGTTTGGGGGGCTGGGGGTGGGCGCCACAGTGATGTGGGGTGCAGGTGACGTCAGGGAGCAAGGGCTGTGGGGCTGGGACTGCTGTTGGGCTGTGTTGGGGGTGCAGAGCCCCCCCCATGCTGATGTGGGGCACAGGTGATGTCGGGGACCCTGCGCCCGTGCCCCGCATCGCCTTCTCGGCCGCCCTGAGCACCCAGCGCACCGAGCCGGGCACCGTCCCCTTCGACCAGGTCCTGCTCAACGACGGCGGCGCCTACGACCCCGAGACTGGTGAGCGGCCACGTGTGGGGCGGGGGCAGGTGGGGCTGGGGGGCTGCAGGGGGGCTGGGGGCTCCAGTGGGGGTAGATGGGACTCTGGGACAGCTGTGGGGTGCGGTGTGGGTCTGGGGATGCAAAGACTGAGGGGGCAGTGGTTGATCCAGTGGTGCAGAGGGGATCCAGGGGCACAGGGATGGATCTGGGGGCCCAGTTTCAGGTTGCAGATCCCAGTTTTGGGGTCCCAGGCCCCAGTTTCAGGGCACTGAGTGCCCCGGTCCCCCCAGGGCTGTTCATGGCGCCGGTGCCCGGGTGATACCTGGTGAGTGTGGGACTGGGATGCAGGGATGGATCCAAGGCTGCAGGGATGGATCTGGGATCCCAGTTTCACGGTCCCAGGTCTCGCTTTCAGGGTGCTGATCCCAGTTTCAGGTCCCTGGTCACAGTTTTGGGGTGCTGACCCCTCACTTTGCCCCCCAGGGCTGTTCACGGTGCTGGTGCCCAGGCTGTACCTGGTGGGTGCAAGACTCGGATGCAGGGATGGTTCCAGGGGTGCAGGAATGGATCCAGGGGTCCCAGTTTCAGGGCACTGACTTCTCACTTGTCCCCCCAGGGCTGTTCACGGCACCGGTGCCCGGGCGGTATCTGGTGAGCGCAGTGCTGACGGGGTTCCGGGGGGCCGCGCTGGAGGCTGTGCTGTCACGCTCCAACCTGGGCATTGCGCGCCTCGACTCGGCGGGGTTCCAGCCCGAGGGGCTCGAGACAGAGCGGGGCGCTGCACTGCACCCCAACGCGGGCTCCCTGGGAGTCTTCGCCCTCGTGCTGCCGCTGGCGGCCGGCGAGACCCTCTGCATCGACCTCGTGGCGGGGCGGCTGGCGCACGCGCCCGATGAGCCCCTCACCCTCTTCAGCGCCGCCCTGCTCTACCCCGAGCCATAGGGGTGACCCCCCACTCCACCCCAGGGGAACCCCACACAGGACCCCAGACCCCGGTGGGTCCCCTCCCATGCACACCCAGGAAGCCCAGAGACCCTCAAAACACTCCCTGTGAGCACCAAGGAGCCATGGGGATGCCCAGCCCCTCCATGGGGCCCCCAACCCGTGGGACCCCCCTTATGCACACCTAGGGACCCCCAAACCCCCCCATTCACACCCAGGAGTCCTAGGGACCCTCAGGGGACCCCAATCCTGGTGACGACCCCCCCCATTCACCCCAGAGCCCTAGGGACTCCCAAACACCAACCCCGATTCACACCCAAGAACCTTGGGGACCCTCAGACTCCCTAGGGACACCCCTCATGGGACCCCAGATCCTGGTGGGACCCCCCCCTATTCGCACCCAGGAGCCCTAGGGACCCCCACCCCCGTGGGACCCTCCCATTCACACCCACAATCCCTAGGGACCTCGAACATGCCCCATTTACACTGAGGAGCCCTAGGGACCCCAGACCCCCATGGGGAACCCCTCATTCACACCCAAGACCCCTAGGGACCTCTCTACCCCTCCATGGGAACCCCAGATCCTGGTGGAACCCCCTCCCTTCACACCGAGGAGCCCTAGGGACCCCACTCCCCCCTCAGCACGGGGCGACCCCTCACCCACCCCCACACCCCCCCCCGGCGGGACCGCAACAACCCCCCCCATTATTTATCAGCACCTCCCTCACTGCCCCCCGCCCCACACCGACCCCCACTGTGTCCCCCCCCCCCCAATAAAGAGGCGACACCAGTTTTGTACCCGCGGCTCCGGCTCTTCCCTGCGCCCCCTCCCTATGTATTACTGTGGGGCAGCCCCCCAACCCCAGGGGGCGGGGCCAGGCTCTGGTGGGAGGGGCAAGTTGGGGGCGAGGCATCGGGTTTGATTGACGGGGCAGGACGGGCTCTGATTGGCGGGGTTATGCCGGGCGGGCGGGGAGAGCGGCAGGGGGCGGAGCCTATACGCAGCTTCGCGCTCTGATTGGCTGTCTCACGTGGGCGGAGCGGGGCGAGAGGTCCGGGTGGGAGTGGCTCTACGCTTTGATTGACGGCACCCTGCAGGGCGCGGCGTGGGGCGGGCCCTGATTGGAGGGCAGGGCTCGGGTGGGCAGGGCGAGCGCTCGCAAGCGGGGTGGGCCCGGGGGGCGTGGCCGGCGCTGGCGGGAGCGGCATAGCCTCGCACTCTGATTGGCTGTAGCTCCTGGAGCAGGGCGGGGTGGTGGGCGGTCCCGGCGCTGGCGGGAGCGGCGTAACCTCGCTCTCTGATTGGCTGTGGCGTCAGGGGCGCGGCGCGGCGCGGGGCGGTCCCTGATTGGCGGAGCCGCCCCGGAGGGGGGCGAGCCCTTCGCACCCCGTATCGGTACCGGTGCCGGTGCCGGAGTCCCGTGATGGCGGAGGAGGAGGCGGTGGCAGCGGGGGGCGGCCCGGACGAGCGTCGCATCCTGTGCATCGGGCTGGTGTGCCTGGACATCATCAACGAGGTGGACGCGTTCCCGGTCGAGGACTCGGACACCCGGTACCGGAGGGGGGCGGGCGGGCGGTGCCGGACTGGTAACCCCGGTGCTACCGGTGCCCTCTCCCCGGTGCTGACACCCCCTCCGTCCCCAGGTGCCGGTCGCAGCGGTGGCAGCGCGGAGGGAACGCCTCCAACTCGAGCACCGTGCTGGCGCTGCTGGGGGCACCCTGCGCCTTCATGGGGGCGTTGGCCCCAGGGCCCGCGGGAGAGTGAGCAGGGAAGGGGGAACGGGGGGGGGGCAGTGAGGGGGGGGACAGGCGGGGGTGGCTAATAGACCAGGGGAATGGGGGTGAGTGAGAGGCGGCGAGTGAGTTGGTGGGAGGGGGCGACCAGAAGAAGGGAGGGAGAATAGGGGGAGGGGGGCGAGTGGGGGGGGATGGGGGAGTGAGCGGGAGGGAGGTGACTGAAGGGGGGGGGGAATAGGACACCGGGAGAGGAGCCGGGGGACGAGTGAGCTGGGGAGGGGGTGGGGTGACTGGGGGGGCGCTGGGGCTGGGAGGGGCGACAGGGGGTGAGGGGGGCACTGGGCTCGCTGGCGAGCCAGTGGGGACGGGGGGGACGGGGCAACTGGGGCTGAGTGGGGTAGAAATCAGGGCCTGGGGAGAGGAAACTGGGGATGGGGGAACAGTGGCTGGGGAGGGGACGCAACTCGAGATGGGGAGGAGGATACCCCAGGCCTAGAGTGGGGCCAGGGGCCAGGGAAGGGATGGGGGAGGTAATGGGGCTGAGAGGGGGGAAAACTGGGGCTGGGGGTGGGCCAGGGGGCTTGGGGGGGGGGGGCGGGACGCCCCTGACGCCACTCCCTGCCCCCCAAGTTTCCTGCTGGCTGATTTCCACCGCCGTGGCATCGATGTGTCACACGTGGTGATGCAGCCACGTGGTGATGTGCCCTGCGCCTGCTGCCTGCTCAACGCCGCCACTGGCTCCCGCACCATCCTGCTGCACGACACGTAGGGGCAGGGGGGGCTCGGGGCGAGACCCTGCGCACAGGGGGGCTCAGCCCCTGCTCCAAAGCGCCATCCCCATCAACCCCATCCTCTCCATTCCCATCATTCCAATCTCCATCCTCATCTCCATCACCATCCCAATTTCCATCTCCATCCTCCCCATCTCCATCCTCATCCTTGTCCTCATTGCCATCATCTCCATCCCCATCATCCCCATTCTCATCCTCATCTTCATCATTGACTCCATCCCCATCATCTCCACCATCCCCATCCCGATCCTAGTGGTGTTTCCTGGGGGTGGTGGTGCAGCCGGCATTCCTGGTGCCATGCCGGTGCCGTGTCCCTCATGGGTTCCATCACCTCGCGGTGCCCTTCGCCCCTGTCTCCCCCTCCTCCTGCTCCCCGTTAATGATTGACCCGGGCGCTGCCGCCACGGTGCCCTCTGCCCCTGCCGCCCTTCGCCCCCTCCCCGGGTCCCCCCCAAACCTGACACCCACACCCACCCCACAGGAACCTGCCCGACGTCACTGCCCGTGACTTTGAGCACGTCGACCTCTCCCAGTACAAATGGATCCACTGGGAAGTGAGCCCTGGGGGTGACCCTGAGCTTGGAAGGGGACCCCAGGGGGTGGGGGATAGACCTGGGGCTTGGGGGGATCACAAGGGCTGATGGCAGGGTTGACCCTGAAATCAGAGGGACCCCAAGCTGAGGGGGTGTGAGGGAGCCCGGGGTTGGAGGTGCAGGGGGCACCTCTGGCCCCCAAGACTGGGGTGGGTGGTCATCCTGGGACTGGGGGGACCCTGAAATCAGGGGGACCCTGGGCTGAGAGGGGTATTGAGCCTGGAGCTGGGGTGCAGAGGGGACTTCTTGATCCTGGGACTAGGGAGACCTCTGGAACTGTGGGTACCCCAGCCCTGGGGGAGGAGGGGAGTCGGCCTTTGGGGCTGGGGGGACCCCAGGCTGGGGCAAACTTGGATCCTGGGACCTCGGGAGGGTGGGGGGAACCCTGAAATCAGAGGGACCCCAGACGGAGAAGAGGATTGAACCTGGGGTTGGGGGACAGGGGGGACTCCTGGACCCTGGGGCTGGAGGGGAACCCTGAAATCAGAGGCATCCCGAGCTTGGGGGGAGACCCTGGGATGGAGGTGTGCACCTGGAGCAGGGCTGAGGGGTCCCCTGGAACTGGAGGGACCCCAGGGCAGGAGAGGATGAGCCTGGGGCTGGGGTGGGGTTTGCCCCTTGGGGCTGGGGGGTCCCTCGGCCCGGGTTTGGTATGGGGTTTGCCCCTTGGGGCTGGAACCTCGTGCTGGGGTGGGGGCTGACCGGGGGGTCCCACTGTGGGGGTCCCCAGGCCCGGAACCCCCCGGAACAGGCACTGATGCTGCAGAGGGTGCAGCGGCACAACCGGGAGCAGCCCCCAGCCCGCAGGATCCGCACCTCGGTGGAGCTGGAGAAACCGCGGGAGAGGGTCCTGGAGCTCATGGGGCTGGCGAGCGTGGTGAGAGGGGGGCGAGTGTGGGGGTTCCTGGAGCTCCTGGGACTGGTGGGGGCGGGGGGTATGAGTGGGAGGGGGTCTTGGGCACTCCGGGGCTGCCGGGGGCGTGGGGCAACTACCGGGGTGGCGCGGAGCTGTCACAGTACAGGGGGTGCACGGATGGGGAGGGGTCAGGGTACCGGGGGACACTTGGGGAGGGGGGGAAGGGAGAGGGAGATTGGGAGGGGGGCACAGAGGGGATTTGGGGGTGCAGGAGTACGGGGGGGGGGGGCGAGGTTGGTGGAAGGGGTGCAGGGGGGGTGTCTCAGGGGCACAGTCAGGATCTGGGGACACAGGTCGGGTTCAGGGGCACAGCGAGGGGTCTGGGGGTGCCGGGGGGGATTTGGGGTGCCGGGGGTACAGATGGGATGTAGGAGCACAGTGGGGTTTTGGGGGGGGGGCGTGAGTCTGGGGGTGCAGTGTGGGGGTGTTGGGGTGCCATGGGGGTCTCGGGATGCTGTGGGTCAGGGGGTGCCGTGAGTCTGGGGCGCCATGGGGGGGTGGCCCCATCCCCCCCACAGGTGTTCGTCAGCAAGGACCTGGCACAGCACCTGGGGTTCCACTCGGCGCCCGAGGCGCTGCAGGGGCTGCGGCACCACCTGCAGCCGGGGTACGGGGGGGCACCCCAAAACCACCCCGCGTCCACTCCCTGCACCCCAAAATCGCCCTTCACCCCACATCCACCCCACAACCACCCCCTGCACCCCAAAGCCCCCTCTGCACCCCACCTGCCCCACAACCACCCTCTGCACCCCGCAACCCCAAAACCACCTCACACCCCACTCCCCCCGCAACTCCCTACACCCCACAACCACCCCCTGCACCCCTCAAACACCCTGCACCCACCCCCCGCACCCCAAAACCACCCCACACCCCACACTCCCCCCGCAACTCCCTTGCACCCCACAACCACCACCTCACAGCCACCCCACACCCCACGCTCACCTCGTGCCCCCCGTGCCCCCCCAGGGCCACCCTGATCTGCGCGTGGGCTGAGGCGGGGGCGGCGGCGCTGGGCCCACAGGGGCAGCTGCTGCGCTCGGAAGCGTTCGCCCCCCCGGTGCTGCGGGACACGTTGGGCGCCGGCGACACCTTCAACGCCGCCGTCATCTTCGCCCTCGCCGAAGGTGGGCACCAGCGTGACGTGGTCTGACACAGCACGGCATGGCTTGGCATGGTTCGGCCTGGCATTACACTGCATGGCTTTGCTTGGCACAGTGTGGCACAACACGGCACACCCCAGCCTGGCCCAGCTTCCCATAGCCTGGTGCAGCCCCCCAGAGCTTGGCACGGCACGGGCCAGCATGGCTGTGGTGTAGCTTGGCGTGACCATGGCACAGCTCAGTGTGGCCACGTTACAGCCCAACACAGCTCAGCCTGGCAAAGCTTGGCATGGCCCAGCCTAGCATGGCCATGGCATAGCCTTGCACAGCTCAGCCTGGCACAGTTTGGCACGGCTCAGCCTGGCACAGCCATGGCACAGCCTGGCACAGCTCAGCCTGGCAGAGTTTGGCATGGCCATAGCACAGCCTGGCACGGGTTGGAACAGCCATGGCACGGTTTGGCTCAGCCTAGCATGGTTTGGCATGGCAACAGCACAGTTTAGCAGAGTTTGGCACAGCTCAGCCTGACACGATTTGGCACGGCGATGGCATGGTTTAGCACAGTTTGGCATGGCTCAGCCTGGCACGGTTTGGCATGACCATGGCACAGTTTAGCACAGCCTGGCACGGTTTGGCTCGGCCTGGCATGGCCTGTGCTGATGCGGTGCCGTTGGCAGGGAGGAGCCTGCAGGATGCCCTCACCTTTGGCTGTCGCATCGCGGGCAAGAAGTGTGGGGTGAGGGGCTTCGATGGCATCGTCTGAGGGGGCACAGGGCCCCCCCTCACCTGTGGGGACGCTGCCCACCCCCCCCGCCCCCCAATAAAGCCCTACAGGGACCTCAGGGGTCAGCGCCTCTGTTTCCTGTCCCACCGTGCTATGGGGGGAGGATTAACGCCCCCCAAGCCCCCCCATCCCACCACCAGCTGTGGGGGAACAGGGACTCCCCCCCCAACCATGTGCATCGCAGCCACTGTGGGACTGGCACAGCCCCCCCTCCCCAGGGCCCCCCCAAACCGGGGCTGCCTCCCCGCTGGGGGGGCTCCAATCTTGGGGGGCCTCCTCCCACCACGCCGCCTGCAGCCCTGAGCCCTCCCTGAGCCCCCTCCCAGCCCACTCCCCGGCACAGACAGAGCCAGTGCCATGAAGCTCTGCCTTTAATGGCAGCAGTTTGTGGGGGGCTACCACGACCCCCTCCTCGCCGGGACCGGCCCTGCGCTGCCCCAGCCCCCAGGGATGGTGCCCATCCTGGTGCTCGGGGCAAGGGGTCCATCCTCACATGGAGGGTCCTGTCCAGGCACTGGGGAGTCCAATCTGGCACGGGAGGGGTCCTGTCCCGGTGCTGGGGGGGTCCATTCTGGCATGGGGGATCCATCCTGGCACAGGGAGGCTCCTATCCCAGTGCTGAGGGGTCCACTCTGGCATGGGGGGGGGGTCCTGTCCCGGTGCTGGGGCTTCCATTCTGGCGTGGAGGTTCCTGTCTGGTTGCTTGGGAGGTCCATCCTGGCAGAATGGGGTCCTGTCCTGGTGTTGGGGGTTCCATCCTGGCGCTGAGGGTCCATCCTGGCACGGGGAGGCTCCTGTTCCGGTGCTGGAGGTGTCCATCCTGGCATGGGGGGGGGTCCTGTCCCAGCACTGGGGGGTCCCATCTGGCACTGGGAGGGTCCTGTGCCGGCGCTGGGGGGTCCCGTCTGGCACTGGGGGGGTCCATCACTGCGTGGGGGGCCCCTGCTCACAGCAGCCCAGGGCAGGCGAGCTGCAGCACCAGGATGGTGGCCACGATGAGCCCCGCACACAGCGGCAGCACCAGCCACGCTGGCAGTGAGCCTGGGGGGGCAGGGGGGGAAGGAATGGTGGGGGGGGGCTCAGTAGCCCCCCAGAAACCACCAGGGTGTCCCAGCCCCATAGCACCCCCTCAGCAACCCCTTGTGAGGTCCCCCAGGCCCCTGTAAGCACCCAAAGCAGAACCCCTCCACAGCAGCACACCCAGTTGTCCTCCACCTCTGGGACCCTGCAAGCCCCCTCCTCACCCCTCCAGCAGCACCCCCAGCCCTCCCTGCAATCCCAACCCTCCCACCCCTAGCACCCCAAGCCACCTGTAAGGCCCCCCAGCAGCCCGTCCATACCCTCCAGCAGCAACCCCAGCCCCCCAGCAGCGACCCCAGCCTCTCCCCAGCCCCTCTAATCCCCTCCAGCCCCTCCAATCCTCCCCCAGCCTCGCTTCCAGCCCCCCCAGCCCCTGTAATCCCCCCCAGCCCCTTGTAGGCCCCCCGGCACCCACGGCGGCGCGGCAGCACGTGCAGCTCGCAGCGGCTGTCGACGGCAACACTGAGCAGGGCAGCCTCATCCCCCCCCAGCAGCTCCCGCCCGCGCTGGCTCTCGGGGACGAAGGCCACGTCGGTCACCACGATGCCGTGCGCCTCCCGCACATAGTACAGCCTCTGGGGGCAGGGGGGTGTTGGGGGGGGACACAAAGATTTCAGGGGGGAATACTGAGGCTGCGTAGCCACCCCCAGAGCTGCCCCCGCGCCCCAGAATCATAGAATCATCTGGTTGGAAAACACCTCTGAGATCGATCCAACCCTCCCCGTCCCCTTACTAAACCCCACCCTGAGCACCCACCCACCCACCCGGCTTTTGAACCCCCCCAGGGATGGGGATTCCACCCCCGCCCTGGGAGCCTCTGGCAGGGTCTGAGAACCCTTTCCCTGAGGAATTGCTCCCAATATCCAATCTGAACCAGCCCTGGTGCAACTTGAGACCATTTCCCCTCATGCCATCCCTCGTTCCTTGGGAGAAGAGACCAACCCCCACCTGTCCCCAGCCTCCTTTCAGGCAGTTGCAGATGCCACCCCCCGCCCCGACTCACCTGCAGGGAGAAGGCGATGTGGATGGCGACGGAGCCCGTAACCGTGCCCAGCCCCAGGAAGGTGCCCGAGTCACTGCGGGAGGTATGAGGAGGAAAGGGGGAGTCAGCGCAGCCCCCAGCCCCGCGCAGCCCCAGGAAGGTGCCCGGGTAGCGAGGAGGAAGTGGGGGGATCAGCACAGCCCCCAGCCCTGTGCAGCCCCAGGAAGGTGCCCCCCAGTACCTGACGGAGAGGCAGGAGATGGCCTCGGTGCCGCAGGGCCGGGTGAGCAGCGGCAGGAAGCTCTTCCCGTCCCACTTGGTGAGGTAGCAGGGCGGCGGGCGGCGCTCCCGCCGCTGCGGCACCTGCACCGTGTAGAGCCGCAGTGCACCCGCCTCGTCCTCCACCGCCCCGAACCTGCGCCGCGACAGCACCTGCTTGCACACGGAGCCTGCGGCCAGCGCCGCACCCCAGCACCCCCAGCACCATTCCCCTCCCCTGCTCCCATGCCCCGATCCGGACCCGTCACGCAACGGGGGCTCCGCTCACCGGCACGCCTGGTACCGGTACGCCCTGTCGGGAACACCGGGCAGGTTCTCGCTCCAGCACAGCCCTGTCACCAGCTGGTCCCGCTGCCACACGCAGCACCGGCAGTCCCGCCCCGCTGTCACCACCTGAACCGGAGGGAGATCGAGCGCCGGTGGCTCCCAGGGCGACTCCGCCCACGGCACCACCTGCCCACGCGGCCCTCGCTCACCTTGTCGTCGGGGCCCAGCGCGATGTCCTCAATCTCCCCGGAGTGTGCCTGGAACTCCAGTGTTTTCTTCATACTGGGAAACTGGGAGGGGAGGGGGAGGCGTTGAGAAGGGGACAGCATTGCGGAAGCGGAGCGGGGGGTGAATGGCATCACGGACGGAGGAGGAAGCATCATGGAAGGAGGTGAGGGAAGCATCAGGAAGAATGGGAAGACATCCGGAAGGAGAGGGAATGGTTTTAGGAAGAGCAGGGAAGTGTTGCGAAGGAAGAGAAAGTGTCAGGAAAAGGGGGACGGCATGGCTGAAGGAGAAGGAAGCAACACGGAAAGAGGTAAAAAAAGCATCGGGAAGAAGGGGAAGGCATCAGGAAGAAGGAGAGGGTACGGCATAAGGAAGAGGTGGGAAGTGTCGTGAAGAAGAAGGAGAAGACATCAGGAAGAGGGGAGACAGCATTGAGGAAAAAAGAGGAAGAAAGAGGAAGCATCAGGAAGAAGGGGGAAAGCGTTGCGAAAGAGGAGGAAGCATCATGGAAGTGCTGGGAAGAGGGGGAGGCTTCACAAAGAAGGATGGGGGGATGACGGCATCGTCAGGCGAAATGGAACCAGCCACTGCAGGGCTCGGCTCCAGACAGGACCAGCAGCACACAGCCTGGCCCCGCGGTGCCGCCAGGGCCGTGCTCACCTCCCAGAGGCGCAGGAAGCCATCGGCGCCGCCGGTGACGAGCAGGGAGCCGTCAGCACTGAAGCGCACGGCCTTCTGCAGGGCGTCAGGGCTGAAGTCGGTGCGGATGCTGCCCACGCTCTCCACCGTCACCTCACCCGCCTGGCTTTGCGTCTCAGCCCCTCCTGCCGTGCTGCCGCCCTTCCGCCTGCGCAGCCCCTTCTCCCCACTGCCTGCGGGACCCCACGGCCCTGATGCAGTGACACCAGGCACACAGGGGACCCCACGGCCCTGGTACTCCCCCCACAGCTCCCAGGAGCGCGTGGCTCACCGTTGCGGGCGGCTGCAGTGCCGGGTGCCTGGAGACTGAAGCGCAGGATGTGGCAGCTGGCGTCCTGCCCCGCGGCAATGAAGTCCCCGGCCAGTGCCATGGTCATGGTGGCACGGGTCTCGGTGTCATGGGAGTGGAGCAGGGAGGCGCTGAGCCGCCCCCCGATGCGCTCCAGCTGCAGGAAGTGCTGCAGGACAGGGGCAATATTGGCATCCACCCATGCTGCCGTGAGGCCCTAACCAGGGGGACCCCCTGCCCCGCAGCCTTGGTCCCCTCCAACTCCACCCACCTCTGCCCAGCCCTGAAAACCCCCAGTCCCCTCATCCCCTGCCAGACCCCCCCACACCTGCAGACTGGACCTTCCTCCACCCCCAGCCCCCTCATTACCTGCCCCACTACAGCTGGGTCCCCTTTGTCCCCCAGCCCCATCATCCCCTGGCCCACAGCAGTAGAGTCCCCACAACCCCAGATTCCCACGCACGGGGTCCCGCCCCAGCCCCACACCCACGGCCCCCTCCGACCGCAGCCCCAGGTCCCCTCATCCCCTGCCCCACACCTGCAGCCCTCAACCCCCCGAGCCACCTCATCACCTGCCCCACAGCAGCAGGGTCCCCCAGTACCCTGCCCAATGGGTTCCCCCCACCCAGCCCCATGCCTGCAGCCTGGGCTCCCTCTGACTGCAGCCCTCCCTGCACCAGGCCCTGAAGCCCCCCCAATCCTCTGCTCCAGCTCCTTGCCCACAGCCCCCTCCCGCCCCACAGCAGCCGAACACCCCTTGGCACCTGGCTGCCCCGTGCATGGTCTTGCAGAAGCCCCCCCTCCTCCCCAGCACCCGCTCCCAGCCCTATAGTAAGCTCCTTGACCCCAGCCCCGGCCCCCCCAGCCGGATCCCCCGACAACCCCCATCCCCTCACCACCCCTTCCCAGCAGCCAAGCCCCCCTCACCCCGCCCCCCCACTGTGCCTGGTCCTGCAGCCCCCGCCCCCGCTAAGACCCCTCATACTCGCTCCACAGAAGCCAAGTCCCCCCCCCGCCCCCTCAGCCCCCACCCCAGAGCAGCCAGGTTTGGCCTCAGTGTCCCCCCATCCCCACTCCCAGCCCCCTCGCCCCCGGCTCCTGTTCTCCCCCCCGCACACAGCAGCTGGGCCCCCAGCCCCGCCCCCGCTCCCTCCCCGCACCACGCCGTTGCGGATGCCGGTCTTGGCGGCACCCCCCCCGCCGGCGGTGATGGCGATCGCTCTCTGCGGGTGCAGCCGCACGGTGTAAAGAGGGAACGGCGCCCGGTACAGCTCTGCCGGCCGCGGCGCCATGGCTGCTTGCGTCACTTTGCGTCGCCACGCAGCGCCACGTACGCGCGCTCCGAAAGGCACAGGCCACGCCCCCCGCCATGCCCCCTGAGCAGGACCCACTAAGCCCCGCCCCTGAGGCCCGGGCCCCGCCCCGTCCCCGCCGCCCTGCCCACTGGTGCGCGGAGGGGCCCGCGTGGGGGGTGTCGCGGGTCGTGGGGCTGGGAGGGCGGGGGGTGTGTGTGTCAGCAGAAGGAGGGGGTTGCAT